>OX365944.1:17205000-17597500 GCA_947247005.1 Spisula solida
TTATGTTTCCTATTTCAATGTGCGATGACCGGACAATATACAGACTCTATGATATGCCTAACCTCAAACCTTTTTTGGACGGCTGGCTTTGATGCATGCCTGTAACATTGTCTTGTCGTACCCTTAAATGTTTTGCTCTCTTGTTGCTCTGACTTCTAATAGGTTATTGAGTACTTTCTGTGCTACTCGATGGGCGTTATTTATATAATGTTTCATGTTTTAAATTTTTGTATTACCTGTCACTGTGGGCATTTTGTTATAAGGGCATTACATGGCGGAAAACTTTTATTTACACTGTAATGTGCTATAAGGTTGTCTATTGGGTAAGTGTGAGGTTTGGTGCACTGTAAAACGTTTAAGCCCCCAGTGATATTTGTCGCTGTCCGTTACAAGGCGGAAGCCCTTTGGTCAACCTTCCTCTATGTATGTTTTGTCCTCTTTATAGTAAAAATACAAAAATACAAAAATGGTTCGCCATTGTGCCTTATTGTTGAACTTTGTTTATTTTATATGTGCCATTCTGCAATTGCGTTGTCCAGCACAAGGCTGCTTCGTATCATTCAAAATTGCATGTACACTATATATGTGTTGCATATTGTCCTTGTGGTGTGTGGTGTCCGGTTGTTGTTTTCTCGTCACATGGCTCTCGTTCCGTTTTGGTTTGACTGGCTTAGGCGGCAGACTTTCGGGACGGGTTGCCGTGTTTTTAGTGCTTTGTGTGTTTTTAGTGTTTTCTGTGCTCGGCTGGTTATGTTGAGTGCTTTCTTCCCTGTCTGACATAATATAATCTTTTTGTTATGGTTCATAATTGATAAACTGTGCATTATTCATATGAAGACATTTCTGAGAAGACAGTCACGATTTGCTTTCCAGAATTCTGACGATACGGGTCTGTTTACTCTGCCTCGCCCGCATGATTTGCATTCAAATATTTATTATGTATTCAAACGCAATCTTTGGATTTGAAAAGCATTTAGTTTTTTATGTTTTACAATACAATAAACATTCGTAATGACCCACAGACATATTCTTAAAATCCACAGATTTAAACCAATCACATTAACGTACCAATCAGTGAAATTGTTTACTGATTAATGTGGGACAAACTCTTAATATTGTAACTTTGTACAAAATGTCTCTCTCACCGGCAGTGTTGTGACAAGAAGTGCGGATGTACAATCAGGTTATGGAAAATAGATCTTAGATTACCTTTTGGGACAATGCAGCAATTATGCTTCAGTTCTGAACAGCGTTCCATTAATAAGTTTCAAACATTGTGAATATTTTATATTGAAGACAGCTGAAATTAAATTCCAAAACGTGTGCCAGGGGAACTAAAAAAGCAGTTTTGTCGCAACGCATGTAGCTCTTATTAACCAGTTTGCACTAGACCATAAAAAGGCACACGCACTCTCCAATTAACCTACGTTCATGACATATTAGATGATTCAATGAACGATCACTTGGGAATGACTTGACGGATGGACGATTCATACAATACTTATTTGACATTTTAGATTATGAATGATTATGTCATACACTCTGGATATGGTGCTCTCTTTCCGACAAGATGGTTGTACTGTGTTTGCGCCGACGATATAACCGCACCGTAGCAGCCTTTCCGAGAAACAACTTCCCTTTTATAAGAAGTTTATTAAATTTCAATGCAATCCCTCTTCAGCTTCTCAACAACGATCACTCAGTGCTCTTTTGTTGTTATTTGCGTCTGCTGTTTCTGTTGTTATTAGATATTGTCATGTGTTGTTGTAGTTCTGTTTACAAGAAACCGAACATATCAGGCGGTCCGAATGGTGTTCGATTTTCACAGTTTTCACTGTAAAAATGTTCTACATTATTACATATCACGATATATATATCATATCATATACTCTACCGGCCACAATGAGCAGACCCGCTCAACTATTTCACAAGACTAAGGATTACATCGGTTGCTAATTTTGTTAATATCGAAACTACCATAAAAACAAGTTATTGTAAGCTTAGAAAGGTCACGTTCATCGCTTTCAACAAATAAGAATGGTAGATCAGCTATTTTTAACCATGTGCGAAATGATGCATAGTAATACACAAGACTACTGTCATTAAATACTATTTAAGTACACTTTAAATGCTTGCACGTAGGCGCTGGGGACAATTGCGTATGTTTGCCGACAATATGACTATTACGATGTGCTACCCGATTAAAAAGGTGTAAAACACTAACGGGAATAGGTATGGTTAGAATTATTGAAAGCGGTGTACGAATCTTTTGATATATTTTATGGAACAGTCGTTATCTTTTCAGAAGCATAGTTTTACTAGAAATTTAACGTCGTTAACCTATTCTTGGATGGTATTTAAGATTATGTAGACTTTTTACGATCATAAACAGTTCGCCTTATTTTTTCACAGATTTGATTACGGAATGCAACAACAGTCTCCGTTTCTCAGACAGTGTGTTATTAAGTAATAATATATAATGACATTGTGTAGTACAACAGTTATAGACAATGCCAAGATTAAAGAAAATGTCATGATTTATCTGCAAGAATATTAACCGATGTTTCTTTGACAGTGTCTTGAAAAGCAGTTAATGCGCAATAACATATGAAAGACAATAGCAACATTCACGTCCGCTTCATTTAAGTGACCCATCAAATGAGCACTAATTTTGATTGGCTTAAGTATTGTTTCAAGTCATACAAAGTTCAGTTGTGTTGTGCGCTGATAACGGCATTTTCCACGTCTTAATCAATTCACTTTTTCGTAAGTATTACAACTTGCTGCAAACGGGTCCTGTTGTTGTGTTGGTACCATTTCAAATTGCAGATTTGTAAATATATTTAACGGATTTTGTCACATTAACCATACATGGCATAAACATCTAAAATCGCAATTTGGTTAGTGGATATTAAATGGCTGGAATCGTTTTATTGCACTTTCACGTTATATTAGGTTATATATGGGGTAAGTGTGTTCCCAAAGTAATTTGTCACTATCCGCACCAAGGCAGAAACTCTACACGTAACATTATTTTGTATGTGTGTTCATTCATTTGTCACTGTGCCTTGTTTGTGAAGGTGTCAATGTTTAGTATTTTTGTTGACTTCAGTCCCGGCTATATTTGACAACGCATCGTATCGGCTGTATAAATTTGGCAATTTATAAATTATGGTTTTGTTTTGATTTTGTTTTGAACGATTTGGAAAAAAACAGCATGTTCTAAATTGTGAAATAGTCCGTTTATCCTGATCGAACTTATTAGTGAACAACCATGTAATATAGATTATACAACAAACATTACCTTGCGGTCGATGAGACTGCAACTTTTTTTCTGCCATTGTAAACAAGCAATGTAATCCTTATTTATCGCCTTTATTTATATTCTCCAAACATGTAGTTTCATATAGTTTCAGAAATGACACTGTTAATTCACAAATTCACAACCATTCTGCCTGACAAGCAAACAACGTACACGTATAGTATAGTTCCGTATATATAATCAAGCTATAATCTATGCTTGGATAATTCCAATTTATTATACATCTTATTGTACTCAAAGCCTTTTCATTGACCAAACCGTCTGTAATGTGATTAGGTAAATCATAGATACATAATTCATAGCAAAGAATGGACAACAATATCCACTGTCAATTGCGAGAACGGCATTCACGTTACGCCGTCAAATACAATATGGAGAATTGTTGAAAGCATATCAACCAATAGCGAACACAGTTACTATGACATCGCAACAACTATATTGCAGTTCCTCGACTCAAGCATCGGATTTTCAAGTCTGCTAGAACTTAATGATGGTATTATGTATTTTGCTATTTCAATGACGGCAGAATTTAAAAAGCGTTCATATAGCAATACAGATACTACTAGAACAAACCTTGTGTTTGAAATTCTATATTTACACCTGTTTCGGTGGTCAGCGAACTTATGCAAACCCCTGACTCAAAGAAGCTTACAAATAAATGATTATTAACATTAAGAAAACATTGAATGGAGTTCAGATATTCGGGCAGCAATGCAATCACCCTACCACTCACAAATAAAATACCAAATATTAAATATATGCTTACGTTTACACATAGGCTTAATGTGTGACTTAACTCCAGTAATAGTACACTTGTTTTAGGACAATCATGTAGAAACACCAGCAGGCGTACTCGTAAGATTAAGTTTCTTCATCTTTATTACGAAAACATTAACGATGAATTTAGTCGTTCGAAGTCATAATCATTAAATTTAAAGCCTATGTCCCACTGAGGAATTACACATTGGCGATGTTCTCCCAATTACTTCCGATACAACTCGATTTATCACAATTCCTTCCGATATCACAAACTGTCTCATGATTCCCCGAAGCTTCCCCTAGACCACGAGGACCTAGCTGTTCCCGATATCCTGATAGCTCTTTAATTTCAATCGGGAGTACATCGCCAAGGCAAAAAACGCTCAGTGGAACCTAGGTTCAAGGCTCTGCGAAACTGAAATACATAGTTATATATTAAGTTTTAACCTATTTAATATTAATTGTTTGTTTGCGATCAGCCGACACAGTCGTCAGTCGTAAGTGCATTTTCATTCGGTTTTCCCTGACTGGCTCGACTTCCACCGGAGAGACAGTTGTGTGATACAGCGTAACACAGGGACTCCGGATGCATTACCCTAGCTGTTTCTGAATGGACTCATTTGATTTGTTTAACATACCCGGTGTATAGAACCGATACACGAGAGATACCTTCCTACTAACTAGTTCATATATAGTTGGATGAGGAACACTGAATAAGCGTTTCAGACGTTTCCAGAACCCTGGTCGGGATTTGAACCATGGACCTGCAGATTGGTAGTCGATAGCGTTATCCACTCGGCTCCAATGCCACCCTAAATCTATTTATCATTGCTTGCAGTTTGAGGCCAGCTAACATTCGTGTGTTTCATATAAATGAATATTCTACTGACTTACTGTAAACCTAGTTTCGCGGAGTTCGCGAATGGTAGAATGTCGCGAAATTAAGTCGTCGCGAAAGTGCTAAAAACATTAAATTGACACTGCAGGAAACTTCAAAACGCGAAAATTGTAGTCGCGAATATGCCAACGATCTGCAAAACGCGAAATTAGTATTCGCGAAAGTAAATTGGTTTACAGTACTTATCAAATCAATGTGATCACATTAACTTAAGTCAGTGGGCACTCGTAGCTGTGCGGGATAGTATGAATTTGGGCTTCATTTCGTCATTATATTGTGCATTGTGTAAAAAGGTAAGCCGTAAAATTTGCTTCAGTTTCACACGCCCTTGAAAACATGCAAAATACATCAATACCCGCTTACAAAATTAATTAGCTCGCGTCGTTTCCTGATAGTTTTCTTTACAATCATTGTTTTGTTAATTCATTTTAATCCATGGTTTTATTGGCTTGTAATCATATTTCAAAAAATTGTTTTATTCGAGTGCTCAATTACGCGTCATTGATAAATAGCTTCCGTGTAGGTGAAATACGATATACCCTTAATACTAGTAATATTTCATTATTAAAGATGATAAAGCAATTGCGTTTCATAGCATTTAGTTATTACAAGTATTTATTGACTCTCCATAACATATTAGCAGGATTGTTATAAGTGATTTTCCTTAATAACCTCCGATACTTGTCATTAATAATAAACTGAATAGAAAAGCAAATACGAGTATGGAAAGAACAATTACTAAATATTTCTTGAAAGGAGCCTTATTATTGACAGTTGTTTATTTGTTGTTTGCGTTCGACCTCAACGTCGTAAGTGCATTTGCATTCGTGTTTCCTTGCAATATTGGCAAATGCATGACCTCGTGTCTTCGAGAGAAGAGACAGTTGTGTTATACAAGGAATCCGGGTGCGATTCCCTAGTTGTTTTTAATAGACTCCTTCAACGCATCCGGTGCATTGCACTGATACACATGCAACTACCTCGGCTTACTAATCCGTTTATGTCTATTTGGATGGGAAACACTGTCAAGCGTTTCTGAAAATCCAAGTGCTCGGTCGGGACTTTAAGAAATGTTTGGGATAACATTGGCTCAAAAATCCGAAGTTAGAATCATTTGATGAAAGCAAAGTTGAAAATATCTCTCATGTCACATTATTATATGACACATATTTGTATATGGATTATAATGTACATTTGTATTGGTAAAAATTGAAGTTTGTTTTATTAATTGATGTTTCGTCATGTAAAAATGCGACGTTAAAAGATATTATAATTTACATACAATTACATATGCTCGTGCATAGTTTTTCAATAAAGACTATCCTCTCCATGGCGAGGCTTCTTCTGAGCGTTTGGTAGAACACAGAAGTGTACTCAAGGCAGTCCAATTGGAAAGGACAGTTCATCATGACCTGTAACAGTAAACATACTCGTCCATTCGCCGAGTCAGTATAAACATTTAACCTAGAGCATTTAGGGACAGTGGTAATATCAGCTGAAATTGGCAATATGCTTTACTAAGAATAATTGCATATCCACAGTACATGTCTAACAAATGTCTGGAGAATATAATCTGCATGTTAAGGTTTTATCGATATTATCGTCTTCCCACGTAGACATTTCGCCATGTCGCAAACTTAATTTACTAAGTACTTTGTATTCATCAGTTCGGCTGTATCAAGAATGATGTCCCATCTAGGAAAGATGTCAGAGTTGGCTGATATATACTAGTCATACATAGTAGGCGTAATAAATGAGGATGTAGATAGACAAACTCCTGATCTGGGGATAATTAGATTGTGTCCCGCTTCAGGACATTAACAAGGTGATTCACAAATAGAGTGATGAATACTAAATTTGGTGACCAACCAGCTAGATCTATGGTAGAACACTGAACTGCCACATTCTAAATTCGGGTAGACAGATGGAGTAAGTATTAGTAGTTTTCTTCTGTTCTACCTTGCTATGAACTGTTTATTGTAAAATAAGACTGGGTATGTCACTATTAGTGAACATTCCTCTGGGAACGAATAACCCACATGCTTAACTTTGGTGCATAAGGTGTATACATGGGTACACGGGAGATGGGTCAAGTAAATGTGATGTGGCTGCCGGTGGCTCAGACTCAATGATCAGGGAGTATATTATGTACAGTCGGCTTCATGGACGCATGTCTGAAAATGGACTTTAATTGCGTGTTGTATTACCTTACTTTACATTGATAGGCTTGCGACATACATGATTAAATTTTTTAATTTGTATATATATGTCAACCCTTCCGATAACACCAACGTATTTCATTAAATTTTGAATGCGTGTTACACAATCAAAATGAGTATAATATTACGAGAAAAAAGTATAAATAATAAGCAAGGTTCGACAAACCACTTAGTTGTTACTTAGACAGATTCACCAAGCAGGTCATCGTTAACATGTCGTTCATAGTCCTGTACATGTATGTCCCGAAGTTCATTTGGCAAGAAAGTTCATTTATAATAAGTATGATATTACATGTAGTTAAAGGTTGTGAAAAGTTATTGGTTGAAAAAGTCGTTTTCGTGGAATTAATTGCCTATGATATTGTTTTGTGTTACTACAACTGAGTAAAGTGACTATTAAATATTATTATTACAGGCAAAGTTATTATCGTCAATTGGTTTGTTTTGTACTCTTGAAGACAAGAAGACATTTAGAACAAAACCATTCAAATAAACGAAACACCTTTGGTGAAAATAAACTGAAACAGAATTAGTTTGGCATTTCGAATTATTAGTATTTACGTACTGGAGTTCAATGTACATAATGTAATGGAACGAATATATCTAGTTACTTCTCCGTCTATTTACATTATTATCGTGTTAGCTTTTTAAGTTCGGTTGTACAAGCTATAGAAATCCAGAATTTAGTTTTGGACTGGTTTCCGATAATTGAAACTCCTAACAGCTGTAACAAGTAATTGGATTGATTGCCGATGGGCTAAAGAACATGCTGAAATGTTTTTCACCAGTTTAACTAGAATAAGTAATTTAAACAAAATATGTACTCGTCTTGTCCCGTCATGTGGTGTAGATTGACAATGAACAGGCAATTTAGCAATGCGTTTCGACAACGTAGCTCCTCAAATGTAAAGCATTTTAATACTTGTAGATTCGAAACATACCCAAGACTTTTATACGGACATAGACATTGCAAACTGAATGTATTCTTACGATGCAAAGCGGAGGTGTGACATGTAGGCCTATGTGTTATTTATAGTACGATATCACCTTGACATGAGGAAACTCAACTTCATATTTGACCTCGTTGACCACATAACATGGCGAGTGCCTCACTCATCATTTGACTTCTTATGTATTTATCGGCGTTGATGGTTTTGCTATTTTCATGTTTGCTGTCGAACATTACATGTGATTGTGCAACATAATCTAGTGCATTTCTCTATATATGCACCAATAGTAATAGCGTACACAAAACAACGATATTCTCAGGCAATGCCTCGATACTGATTTGTTTTGTTATGTATGTAAAACAAATAGACAATAACATTTTATTACGGTCCAATGTTTTCCAATTTATCTGTAAGTCAGACAAATTAAGCGAAAGATTATCGTTTATCAAGACAAATGTTCTGTATGAATATTCCGTATCGTGTGATTGAATGGTGGTCTTGCATACATAGTATTAATACAAGTCGGCGTCTGGTTCTTGAAGACAAGTGACCTAATGGTAAAACCTTTGATGATCTTTCAAACGTGAAGGTAATGATGTCCTGACTTCGGAGATGGACAAGGCCAATGATGAATTGAACGTGTCATGATAATTTATCCTGGTGATCTAGTACCACAACCATAGATGTGTTACTAAGATTACTTTTTTTTACAGAATTTATACCAATACTACACCCAGATCCTTATTACAACTTTGACTTCATAGGATACCCCACAGGTTACTTACAACCACTAGAACCAATCACAGACGCCACAAAAGACATACTAAGACAAAGAAGAACACCACCAATTCCAAAGACATATGCACTTATAAAAACAAATGACAAAGAAAAAATAGACATAAACAGAAAATATTACAAACTACAATACAATCCAAAAACACAATACCACGATTTAAAAAACAACGTACAATTCAGACTACAAGAAACAGCACCAACATTAATAACAGATGAAACAGGAACACCAATAACATACATACTATACAAAGATAACGACGAAAAATGGGCAACTGCATGTGTATTCTCAACAGCAGAAAAACTCACAACAGACGAAGAGCACAACAAAATAATGTCAAATCATCTAAGCATGATAAACAAACTACAGAGCAAGACGGCTATTACAAGAAACAGAACAAATACACTAGCAGGACAAATAAACCAATTAAAGCGCAAAGACACAGAAGTAACATTAAACTTAAACAGAAACTCAAGGAATATACAGAGCTTACAAAAGAACACAGAAAAAATCATCCAGAACACTACAAATATAAAAAACAACACAAGTGACATACACAGCTTATCAGAATATCTACAAAAAATGGACACAGAAACATCACCAGACATACAAGCAATAGAAACAAATATAAAACACCTGCAAAACAACGCCATGAACACCCTGGTACAAGTGAGGAAAAACACCAACGATATCAAAACAACAACATCACAACTAGACGATATATTAGATGATATAGATGATCTACAAGACGACCAAGGAGACAGCATATTCACACAGTTCTCAAACGCACTGGGAGACATAGCATCAGCAACATCAATAGCAAATACAGCATACAGCTTCGCAAAAGACTCAGAATCAACACTAACAGGAAAACTAGCAGACGTAACACACACAATACAACACGTATCACAAATAGCAAGAGAAACATCACAAACAATCACAGCACTAACAGAAGCAGGAAAAAACGTAGCAGAAACAGTACAAATACTAAAAGACACATTCCCACAGCAAATAGACACAATAAAAGACACAATAGAAACCATGAAAATATCACTATCAGACGAAGTAATAACAGCTGGCTACACATTAATTAATAATGACCAACTTATTTAATTTCAGATGACAACATTCTACTCTGTCGTCATTCAAAACCTACCGGATAGTCTAACATTTGATGTATTCAGTCCACAAGTACTAGTATACGACGATGACGAAGACGTGATCATTATGCGAGACGGCCATTCGAAAACCGAACGCTACGATCAGTATAAACATCCCTCATTCCAAGACATCAGTATCGACAGATGGACAACACCCAAACCTCTGTACGATAAATTGACACAGAAGGATAAAGACATAGTTAATGCCATTAAAACATACCTCAATGGAAGTGAGTTAGGCTTAACATATCACAACGGGGACTCCGACATAATGTGTCAATTCCATAACAGACATCTCCATCTAATGGTAGAAGGTCAAGGAAAATCGCATATCAGCGAAACCTATAGATACAGGACAATGAAATCAAAACTTAAAAGGTGGGACATGGAGGTCAAATCACAGAAAGTAGTATCGCCACCAGCCTTCGCAGCATACATGTCCATTAACCCGAGAATATACCTTGGAAGTAACTGCACATCAGTCAGAAAACTAATACCTCCACAACATGATGAGGAGAAAGGAAAAAAAGAACCAAAGAAGATATCTGTATTCTTCAAACAAGTCCAAGAACTCATAGACATCATGAAAATATACCGCATCTCAGATAAAGATCACCTCTACGAGATCACGAATGGAAGTGACTATGAAGAAAAATTCAGAACACTGTTAAGAAGTGTGCATTGGAATAAACTATATCAGGCAGCTCGTGATGAGTACAGTCTAGACAACAAATTAAACCAAACAAACTACTACGAATGGTTTATGACCCTCAATACAGACACCTCACTACCAAAAACCAAATATATGACATGGCAAGAAACCCAAGAGTACTTCTACAGGTGGTGTAAAGAACAAAGCATCAACGCCAACAACCTACTGTTAGACATCTATAAAGTCCTCAAGATGCAAGACAACAAGAAAAACACACTTTACCTGCAAGGGGCTTCGAATGCCGGGAAAACGTTCTTAACAAAGTTGATTGTACCCCTCGATAACATTGCGGGGTATCACACCACCAGCAAGGAATTCCCGTTCGGGGATGCGATATTCGCCCCCATTATATTAATAAACGAACTTACTGTTAATTCATCAGCCCAGGCCGAGGTCTACAAGAACGTCTTAGGGGGCGAAGCTACCTAAGTCAACATCAAAAATAAACCGTCTCAGATTATGACCCGTAAACCAGTGATTTTGACAACAAATGAATCCATCTGGAAGTATATAACGAATGAAAGACAGGCATTCATGAATCTATCCAGCACCCTGTGAAACTTTGGAAAAGAAAACTGCTTGAAACTGTGGTCCGCACTAATACAAACCCATAAAAAGGTCTCACAGGGTACTGGAAATAACAACACAGCTGCTGAAAGTGATCCTATATTTCATAAAAAAATACATTATTCCCTAAATCCCCAATCATACGAGTGGTGAAATGTGACGGAATGCCGTAGGAATGGCAACTCGAGTTACATTATTGTATGTTCGAAATGCATTATGTCTACATTCCGGATGCATTTCTTGTATACTGGCCACTGAGAATTTTTTTCCAATACCTAAAATGTGTATTCACTGAAATATTCCAGATCGCACGACGTCGAAATCAGACGGAATGTCGTCAAAATGTAAAATTTGAGATGTATTCCTGTGTAAGCGAAGTGCATTCTTAAAAGATATCGTCTTATTTTGTTTGCATCAGTAGTACATCCCATCACAGGCCTACGAAATCATAACACAAAATACAATTCCCCACCATCCGGTCATTACTATACAAAGAGTACAGGCTGGAAACGCATTTTTCTGGACCCAACAGAAATCCACTATTTAGCGCATCATCGTGTCAGGAAACGGTTACCATCGTGTCTATATGTGCTGTACTATACAAAACAATCAATTTATCTACCATTTAAGTGTCTTAAGTTATGTTTCAGGTATTTCGCTGTTCAATCGGTGTTTTGAATTTCATGACTGTCGTTTTCTGCAAAATATTCTAACAGTCCCGCCGTGAATACCAAACGACACGCTGCTTACCATTGCCTTCCCTTACCTTTTTGCATATAACAATAAACACGAGATTCACATGCTACCAGTCTGCATGAATAATTTCATTGCAGAAATCATTATAGCCCTGTAGATAGTGAACAGCCACAGTTAAATAAATGTTCATCTTTCAAATACAGTCACTTGAAACTATGGGACGGCTGTCTGATGATGTCTGTAACCTGGTTATTTGTCTCCTCAGTGCTGGCGTCAATAAAACTGACGTCACATGACGGTTTAACCGTAGTCTTATTACAATATCCCGTCTACTGCAACATTAAAATGCAACGGGTAGTGTAACAGAAAGACCAATACCCGATAGTCTGCGTGTTACTTCGCAAAGCCAGCATGCCTATATCCACGCATGTTAATTAAATGTATATGACACTCTATATTAACGTATGTAAAAGGTGTAAATATGCTGCCGCTTACACATATCGATAGGCCGATTAACAATGTTACCGCGTTAAGCGTAAAACGCACTAGTCAAATTCTACCCTGCTTTATGTAAGACCTCATAATTTTCGTATCTATTATCCGATTTTAAATATTTAAAGTTTGTAATGAAGCAGAGATATATGCCTGTCTATTAATAGGGATTCTAATCGAGATGCCGAAGGCATCTCGATTAAAATCCAAGACGGCATTGTACGTGTTGCGAGTTTTTAACCCATCCGAAATTTGGTCACCCCTGTCCGATTGAGATTTGTGTGTACAGGAAGTGTTTTTTCGGGGTACTCTGAAGACGTGAATGGAATTGGCAAACTCATTAAAAAAATATTTTTGTTGTTAATAAATCATCTTTTATTTTCTAATGATGTTTAAAAATGTTCCTTGAGATATCCGAAGGCCCTAGCTTACACAACATTAAACGCGATAAGGGAGGTAAGAATGCTAGCGCGCGAGATAAAGGCGGTCGGTTAGCATTTTAGACTGTCCCTCGCAAACGGAAGAAGTTGTTTCCTTCGTCAAGTAAGTACAGCCTACAATCGTTAAAATAACTGCTTATACGATTAAAGTACTTGTTTTAAACAAGGAAAACTGTCTTTTATACACATAATTGGCGTAGGTAAACAAAGAAATCAACTTTCGATGCTAATTTGCATCATACAATTTGATAAACGAAGCGTATCCAAATTTGTTCGTACCCAAATTGTCAACACAAACAATCAACCAACAACCATTTATTGTGAATTAATTATCAACAATCATTCTGTGTTAGATGACCATGTTAATTGATCACAACTGTCTACTGCTGGTTTGTCAATACAGATCTCCGTGAAAAAATATGAGAATTGACCAAAATACAAACAATGTAACTTTTCATGAGTGCTTTTATGATTATTTATAAGAAATTTTTTTTGGAAAAAAAAGACATAACAAGACCGAAGAAGTGACCGATGTCCCAAGACCCTTCAAAGAACCCTCAGATCCAGTTAAGGTCTGTGTTGGTTGACCCGCGTTTAACAAAGTTTCTGTCGTGTTGATCGGTATTCATCTGTCGCTCTGCTGTGACTGTCCATTACAGTATGGCTGCCATGTGACCTCCGGTGTGATGCCATCATAAGAGCTGTCATTGACCTAAGCGGTATCAACAATATTTTTAACCAATCGATTATCGATTCACATTTTAGAATATTCACCATATCGACATTACTGGTTAAAACCCGTTGTCTGGGATTACGGAATTAATTGAGCGAGAATGTGCGAGATATTCTGAATGTATGTCAGGGGGGAAACTGATATAGCGTATAGAGCAACTAGGTACAAAAATCGCGATTATTTACGCCAAAAGATAAGAATTTGAATAAAGTCTTACTTGAACACATTGACAACATTATTTTACGACCTCGCTGACAATATTTTTGCCTCAATAATATGTTTAACTTGAAAAATGCATATATTTTCTCACCATCGGTATCGAGCTTCGAAAGCGACATTTTTTCAGATAATTCTTGCTAAAGTTTATAAAATTAAGATGTTTAATGATAATGTGCAATAATTGTTTTATATGTTTTTCATGTTTAAACGTTGAAAAAGAAAAAAATATACACTCCCACTATACTGCTTATTGCTCGCTAACCCCCTGACCGTGAAATTCCGGATCCAGAAAATTGGGTTTTAATTACCGAGTAATGTCGATATCGAGAACCGCTACCTGGGTAAATGAATGGAACCACCGAAAAATCCTTTTCCTGCACAAAACAGTCCCTCTGTTAAAATGTAAGTTCACAAATTGTAAAAATGGGTCAAGTCTAAACTCTAACCAAAGGTGCTATCTCAAAGCTGAATATATACCCAACATGTACAGTGTAGAATGGCTAAAAAGGGATCATTGACTGAAAGGCTTGTTTCTTGTTCGTCTATTATAGGACTCCAACATTTTGCTAAGAAGGAGTCCTGGGATGTATCGCCGATGCTTGTCTTCCTATATATTGGAATCATCGATATGCCTTGGGTCGTATCAATGACAGCTCTAGTCGTCATTCAAGAAAACGCTAAAAACACACTGTTCTTAAAACCATATTCTGGCTCATTATCATTTTGATTCCTTAGGGGTCTCCTAAAAGGTAGTTCAGTTATAACTGCAGATACGGTTTGTCACTGACCATATCAACATTACAGGATAAAACCCGTTTTCCAGTATAACAGAATTAATTTAACAGCAATGTGCGAGAAATTCTGAATCTAATACTTTTTGACAGGGTGGTGGCTGCATTAAGCGAATAGAGCAACTAGGTACAATAATCGCGATTATTTTTGCAAAAAAGGAAGATTATGTGAAGTCTATATAGTTACATTGTAACTCACTGAACTTATGTAATGCTTAACTTTTACTCTGGCACTTGGGGTAATGTGCGTGTGGACTGGCCATACGGCTTACAAAGACGCATCGCCATCAACAGCCATTTCTCTGTAACTTGCATGTAGAATTTCATGGAACGTAATCAAAATAAATATGAACAACTATACAGTACTTTGATGATGCCTGTCAGGTGTTTTTCCTTTGACAGTCATTTACCTTGATTTATTAAATATTTCTGTCTGTCCTTCCGTCTGCAGCCATTTTTCTACTAACTGGTACATTTTTAAGCAACTTAAAATAAAAAAGTCATGATGCCCGTCAAGTTTGTTTAAGTTGGTCAATTTTCCTTAAGAGTTATTACCCTTGATTTACAGTATAATTCACTCTGACCGTCCATTCGCATTCCTTTCTTTGTAACTAGCTTGTAGAATTTCATGAAACATAAAATGAATATGAGCACCCAATTACTGTGATGATGACTGTCAAGTTATCATTATTGGTAAATTTTCCTTAGAGTTATTGCCCTTGATTTGTTGAAAAACTTCATCCGCCAGTCCATTTGCATTCAGTTCTTTGTAATTAGCTGGAATAATTTCATGTAACTTAAAAATGAATATGAACACACATTCTGTGTGTCAATTTTCTTGAGTTGTCACCCTTGATTTATTGAAGAATTACCTCCGCCTGTCCTTTCCTAGTCAGTTCTTTGTAACTAGCCGGTAAAATTACATGAAACTTAAAACGAAAATGAATGCTCACACTAAGATGATGCCAGTCAAGTTTTGTTATTGGACAATTTTCTTTAGAGTTATTGCCCTTGATTTAATGATTAATTCACTCTGCCCGTCCATTCACATTCATTTCTTTGTAAATAGCTGGCTGCTGGTATGATTTCATGAAACTTAAAATGAATAGGAACGCTCATACTGTGATGATGTCCGTCAAGTTTTTAGCTCACCTGAGCACTCGTGAACATGTTTTACCTAATCTACATGAAACTTGGTCACAATGTTTGTCACTTTGCAATCTAGGTAAAGTGCGTAACTGGGTCATCTGGGGTCAAAAACTATGTCACATCGAATTAAAACCTTGTTTACGCTCTAGTAGTGATGGGACATCGGTTGCAAATCTTAATCGATCATCAGCTAGAATCGACTGGCACTTCCAATGCGATTTTGCCGATTAATAATCGACAGAACAGGGACTGAATATGCAGTGTACTAATGCATGTTTTCCTACTTCCCAAGTCGCGAAAAAAGGTGACAAAGGGAAAAACAATGATTTTCGGTAGACGTTTTACTATCTGAGTTTGAACAAATTCTTTGAATTGGTTCTAACAGGCATCCAATAGGTTCAAACTTCCATGCTTTGAAATTTTCCTAGCAATTTTTGATTAAATAAGTCTTGTTTAACATTTTGTTATATTTATCCGATGATCAATTATGGATGAATGACATCGATCATCGGAATCGGCTGACTTCTGCACACCACTAATCGATGTTATCCGATAATCGGTACATCACTACGCTCTAGAGGTCACATTTTTTATGTTATATTAATGACACTTGGCCACAATGTGTAGCTTTATGAAATCTAGGTAACTGGGTCTCCTGGCGTCAAAAACTAGGTCACAAGGTCACATCAAAGAAAAACCTTGTTAGCACTCTAGAGGTCACATTTTTACCTAATCTATATGAAACTTGGACACAATGTTTGTCGCTTTGAAATCTAAGTCAAGTGTGTAACTGTGTCATCTTGGGTCAAAAACTAGGTCACATCAATTTTAAACCTTGTTTACGCTCTAGAGGTCACATTTTATGTTATATTAATGACACTTGGCCACAATGTGTAGCTTTATGAAATCTAGGTCTAGTTCGTAACTAGGTCATCTGGGGTCAAAAACTAGGTCACCAGGTCACTGATTCTGCCTAAACTACTGGTCATATGGTGAGCGCTTTAGAGCTAATGGTCCTCTTGTTGTATTAGATAATTTTCCTTGAGTTATTAAAATTCTATCTGAATTCCATGAAAATGTAGAATAAATACAAACTGTATGAACAACCATACTGTGAAGATGCCCCTCACTAATAACTGTAATGAGTTATTTTGATATAGTATCAATGGATGATTGAATCCCCTTTAGGCAATGCCTTAGTTCATATTACAACATTTATCACGATACCCTAGTTATTAAATCCACGGCGACGAGTAAGAATCCGTTACGCGTAAAAGTAAGTTTAAAAAATCCCGTTTTTTACCAAATAAAAATTCAATCAACGGTCGAAAATCATCAAACATTAATCTAATTTTCGATCGATTTTGTTCATTAAAGCTTGTTTTAAAAGCTTATACTGTAAGGTTTTATAAAATGTAAAAACTTATTTTTAAAGCATTTGCTAATTTAATAATTAGGGTATCGTGATGAATGTTGTATTAAAAGACAGACATATATCTCTGCTTCATTACAAGCTTTACATATTTAAAATCGGATAACAGATACGAAAATTATGAGGTCTTACATAAAGCAGGGTAGAATTTGACTAGTGCGTTTTACTCTTAACGCGGTAACATTGTTTATTGGCCGATCGATATGTGTAAGCGGCAGCATATTTACGTTAATATAGAGTGTCATATACATTTAATTAACATGCGTGCTATATCAGGGTTGCACACCTGAGGAATCGCTTCCAATTGGCGACCAAATGAGCTAGACTTACCATTGGGAACCGTGGGTATGTGATCAAGCCGTTTATTTTGAAAATTTCATTTTTTAATAAAAATCCTCCATTTTTCATTTTGATTTGATATTACACACTATTGACCATTTGTGTACATGTTTCATTAAAATCTCAATTTTTTTCATGGATATTAATTCGTTCCAACAACTCACTTGTGATGTGTGATTATGTTCTAATTTTATCATAAATAAACTCTGTACAAAAAGAAACGGAAGTTGTAATGTAATGGTCGTTTTCTACATACATTCGGAATATAGATAACAAAACAGATAATCATCTAAACGTTTATTATTCCATAATCACACAACACCAGTGAGTTCTTCGAATGAATTGATATCCATGAACATGGAGGATTTTTGTTAATTTTAAAAATGATTTTTTCCAAATAAACGGCTTGTTCACATACAGGGTGTCCAAAAGGAAAGTATACAGTTTCAGTGTCCATCTATCAAACCTCTTCATTCTACTATCGCAACGAAAATTACATGGAGCACATGTATAGACAAAAGATGTTAGTTTTTTCTGTTACCAATTTTAAGATTATAACCCGGACATATTTTTAGAAAAATGGCAATTTTCTAAAATTACCTTTTTTTGTCCGTGACGTCATTTTGTAGTAATTAACGATGTTTTCACGATGCATGTTGCCTTCTGACATTTCCCTTCTTGCACTCGTTCTTTGAAACTATCATTTACATTTGCACATGTGTCTTACCTGATCTTCTAACATTCTCTTTTGATGTTTCTCAGCAGCAAAGATGTGACCGCTGGCTTTAGATTGTACACTTGCGATTCAGATAGCACAATAGAAAGAAAAAACTCAACCCCTTACTTGTCTTTGTTAAACCAGCTCATTCCTAAACACGGCAGATTATTTATTGTTTTGAATGATGCATAGCTCATGCAAGATGTGCCAGGGCCACACATTGTACATAAGGAGTTGGATAAATTCCTTTAAACAGTTGGACCAAAAGTAATTTCCAGGAAATATCACTGTGGTGTGACATGGCCCGCCCACAGCCCGGATCAAAATCATTGCGAATTTTTCTTGTGGTGCTATGTGAAATCGCTAGTATACAGCGCAAAGCCAACAGAAACGTTTATACTCACAAGAAACATCAAAAGAGAAGTTTAGACACATGTGCAAATGTCATCAATAGTTTAAAAGGAGTGCAAGAAGGAAAATTTAAGAAAGATGGACATCTTGAGAACGTCATAAATTACTGAATAGACGTCACGGGCAAAATAAGGTAATTTCAGTAAATTTACATTTTTCTAAAAATTATCCAAGTTATAATCTTGAAACTGGTCCCAGAAAAATTTTACATCTTTTGTCTACACATGTGTAAATTTTCTTTACGATAGCAGATTGAATAGATTTTATAAATATACACTGAAACTGTATACTTTCTTTTTGGACACCCTGTACCCATGGTTCCCAATGGTTAGTCTAGCTGATTTGGTCACCAACCGGAAGCGATTCCTCAGGTGTGTAACCCTGATATAGGCATCCTGTCTTCGCGTAGTAACATGCGGTCTGCCGGGTATTGGTCTTTCTTTTACACTACCCTTTGCATTGAAACGTTACAGAAGACGGAATATTTTGTCAGGACTACCGTTAAACCGTCGTGTGACGTCAGTTCCATTGACTTCAGAACTGAGGAGACCAATAGCCCTGTTATAGACATCATCAGACAGTCGTCCTATAGTTCCAAGTAACTATATTTGAAAGGTGAACCTTTATTTAACTGTGGCCGCCCACTAACTACAGGGCTATAATGATTTCAGCAAAGAAATTATTCATGCAGACAGGTAGCACGTGATTCTTGTGTTTTTACAAGTAAGGGCAATACAGGGCCGTCAAATGCAAAAACAGCGTGTGTTTGTATTCTCAATGTAAAGAAACAACTTTTGATTGGTTAAGCAAAATATTATGTCGAGGTACTGAACTTTTCTCACGACATCAAAAATACCATCCTAAAACCACTTACGTTTCTTTTTGTACTGAGTTTATTTTCTGTTTGGGCAAAACTAGAACTACGTTGATAGCGATGTGTTAAAGTGACTAGCCATCTCGAATCGCCGTTCTTAAAGTATCGATCACGTGATACCCTGTTGTGTTGAATGTAAGTGTTAACATTGTAGAAGAATACATGTACCCGAATTAGGAGAATAGGCTGTAGCATCAGGAAGCATGAACGTGTCATTCCACCAATGCGCAACAAGTAAGCTAAATATACAGGTGTGGACAGATATATATACGTATATTTATACAATGTAGACTTTTATCGAGCACATTTTCTTCTTTTAGCAAACAGAAAATTTAACAAAATTATTTGGTTGAATGTATTTTGAATATACGCCATTTGACATTTTGGCAAACGCCGATCGGTCTCATTGATAAATAATTTAATAGAGCGAAAAGATCCGTTGATTGTAACTTAAAAATTAGTTACAAGATGTATCCAAGTAACAAATGATTGACATTTATAGGTTGAAAGCAGTAATCAAAATGTCCCATATAAGTTTTATTACATCATTAAGAGAGGAAAGCAATAAATCAACCCATTCATTTTATTGATTAAAACAAAAAGTTGACAAAGTCAACGAGGTTTTTCCGAGACATTAAACCACTTTTAGATGAACCGCAGAATTTACAATTGTGCTATATGCAAATGTTTGGTCATATTTAAACTCTTGATTAATCATGTTTCTTGGCAAATCCTTAGTCTAGTTAAATCATCTAGTAGTTCCTAGTGAATCATACATGAACGTTTTTCTTGTCTTTAAGATGAAGTTCAACATACAATGTATCGTTCTTATAACCTACAATGTAATTATAGCGAACGTTTTACATGTCAAGTACGTTCTTATTGGTATATTTGGTATATTTGGCGGAGTGTGAGAGTGTTATGACTTTTTTAGAATGTAACCTTCTTTTTAAATGACCGAAACTCGCTCCAATTCGGCCAATAAAAATGCAACATTCTAAAAAGTCAGAACACTGTCACAAATTATATGTGACGTTTACAAATATGTTTTTAATGTAACCTGTATTTCAAGGGCATTTGTGTTGAGAGCAATGTGCTTAGTGATAAAACGCATTTACTCTTTGGTGGTGCAGCATTATTTAAAATGTAATTCGCCACATTTGTGGTCATTCACAAACCATTTAGACCTAAGCGGCACTTCGACATCATTAATTGTACCACTTCTCACCAGTCAACAATCTTTACCTCGGCGAGGTACTCATCACTTGGTGTTGTTGCTTGTGACTCAGCTATGAAAATGTGATATTCAGTAGTTGCTTCCTAAAAACTCTGCCCTAATAAAACATTATGAAAGAATGTTACTGTAATAGTGGCATTGAATTCGGAATTACATAATTGAGGACAACATAACGATGCATATATGGCACTGGAATCGATGTCAATGTTATCAAAGAGGAAACATCAGTTTATCCTATTTATCAAGATCTTTGTTCTGATAACAATTAAAGGGTAACCTTCGAGCCAATAATTTGATAAACCAATTTGGATGGATAGGGAAAATACTTTACGAAAAGTGTGTGCATATAAAATCGCTTTTCGTGTCGTTAGATCTTTATTTTGTGTCATGGGCGCATACACACGGTTAAGAAATATGCATTTTGCAAGCTTTTAAATTTTCGTCAAAAAATGTTTACATTTCGTGTTAAGTATTGCTTTCCTGAGACCCATTAGCATTTAACCAACGCTCTCTTGAAAATACCTGTCATTGTTAATTTGTATGCATATATAGAGGATATTTGTTTGTTTTGATTGAATATGGTTTATATCTCACCGTGTAGTGATAAAATTCAATATTTTCAAGAGCGCGTAGCGCGAGTGAAAATATTAAAATTTTATCACTACAAGATGAGATATTAACCATATTTAATCAAAACAAACAAATATTCTATTTATTTAATGCTTTTATGGTGTCAAAACTGGTACTATTTATGCCAAATTACCACTGTGGTTAGGCTACGTATGAATATGTTATTCCATTCATTTTTTCACTTCAAAATCCGCCATCTTGGATTATGGTGAATAGGTGAAAACGACTTTTTTGAGAATTTTGCATTAAATCATACACCAACAGGTAGGAAATGGTCTAACTAAGAATAAAAACCCCCACATGACATGTTTCCGTTCAGTAATAAAAAAGTTACAGACATTTTAGTGTTGAGATTTTGGTAAATTAAAGTAGTCCCTGTGAGGGGGCGGAGCTTATATCAGTCACATTGTAGGTGATAACCAGTGACTGATATAGGTTTTATTTCACTGATAGAACTCCATATCTCATCAGTTAGCATTAAATAAGTCTCCGTCTTTGTAAGTCATCGTTGCACTCATAATTTAATCCATAGAATACATGCTCACGAGACGTTCCATTGTCTTATAAATATGACTTTAAGATAAGTGTTGCAGTTTCTCCTATGAGAGATAGGGTAAGTATTTCCCAATAGTTGAAATTGTTCGAACTTTGTATATATGATTGATATATTACAAGTTTTGTATCAAAAGTATATGGTTACATTGGTGACAACTTACTAAAGTGTCTGAAATATATAATAACCCATTATTACCCAGCAAAAAATGACTAAGTAACTGTAAATAGGTTTAATATAGTTTATTTATTTATGTTTGGCATGACATTTGTCATTGCTGGATATATAATATTACTGAGTACATCAATTTATTGTTTATCACTTGCCCCGTCAACGGTCGCAAGTTTGAAATGATAGACCTGTCGCCCGAACAAGGTTCTGCTCTGTCAACAGTAAGAGATAAAGTTTTAGTGTTCTTCTTTAAGACGAAAACCTAGGTCCTCAATTGTAGATATAAACACTGATTGTTCAGACATTGTCCAGCCACGACGATCCTGAAAATATATAGCAAAGCACGAGAAAAAGGAAAAGGGTGGGAGGGACTTTCTATGAATTTGTTTACTTAAGCCTAAGTTTGAAGTAGAATACACCATGTACCTATCTCCGCTGGAATCACAGTCGAAAAGAATTTAAATTCCTGAAACGGTAGTTTATATAGGTGCTAGTGACGTGTTCAGGGTGAAATGGGTGGAGTGTCAGTTTTGATGGGTAAAAAGTTCAACCGTTATACGGTTAAACTGAATATTGTGTGTCACTGTACGACTTAATATTATCTTTATAACAAATGAAAAAATAATCATAATTCATCGTTCTTGTTTAAGAATTATCTGCCCTTGAAATGGCATTTTCTTCAATTTATCATAGACAAGGGCAGATAACTTAAAAACAAACAAAGTCACCTTGATCTAATATGAGTTTGTGTTCATATGCGTAAAATGTTTGAAAACACTCCATTAATGGAAATGGTTTACCTAAAACTTCAGATCGTACACCTTAGTACAAACGTTTAAGTTATTTTCTTTCTAAACGTACAAGTGCATCGTGTTTCGTCTAATTTATTGCAATAATCTTGCACCAATACCAATCTATATACCAATAGCAGGTGCCCCATAGCCGAGGATAAGGGATCTGTATACACTAATGTTCATCATGTATGGTAAACAGATTATGTACACTCGGCAAAACTTATAAGTACACACTTGTTTATTTGCCCATAGCTCCGTCAATGCGTGCATGATCGTGCTGAAAATTTCGACATATGTAAATTGGATATGTAGAGTTACAATACAATCAATGTGTTTAACATCTGATTTAAATTGTCACAAACAGAATAAACTAATGATGCCAACAGCAGAATCTAAAAAACACAATAATGCCGTGTGTTAATCGGGCGATTGTCAGGTAGCTAATGCACATATGGCCCCGCTGCGCTGATACAGTACGGTTTCAAGTCTATGTTTCTATCACGGACACAGTAATAAAGAAAACAATGATAGGAACAAGCACACTTTAGGTTTAAAAATATCAACTTTTGATAAAAAATGAAATTTGGAACATGGTTAACTCCCCTTGACCATAACAATAAAAAATATTTTTAAAAGTAAAAAAACACCATGTTGTTGTTTGAAAAATCGAATTATTTTGTGTTTTTTTAGTTTGGCAATACATCTCAAATTCAAATTTACCTTACATAAAAATAATTTGCAAATACGCGACAATTTCACGGCCATTTTACGGTTTTTGACGTTTCATGGTTCAATGAACCGCTGTATTTAATTTTGTAGAAAAAACTTTATTTACCCAGTCCTTTGACAGTCAATACCATGTACACAAAATTTCATGCAAAAATAATAAAAAATAAAAAAGTTATAACGATAAAACGACGTGTGTACTTATAAGTTTTGCCGAGTGTATGTGTCGATATTTCCGTATTTCTGTGTTTCCCTTTGTCATCCAGTGTCTGATATCAGGTCAAATTACATTAAAACACGTCTAAAGGACTGGTGCGTTGGTATATATTATACAATGTACCAACTTTGGTGCGGTTAAAATATGAAAATTGTACAACATTTTCTTAGAACACGAGAATTAACATTCTCGTACAACGGGTTTAACAAATTGTTAAATGTAAGCATTGGGGAGTGCACGTAGTGGTGAGTATGATATCAAATTAAACTCGTCGTCAAACGTCCATTCCGCTTCTGGATGTTGGCCTGTTTGTTAAGGCATATCATATGGCATATTATCTCAAATCCTGTCATGTGTCTTAGTCCGGCATCATTATATACAACCTATGTATTAGTAGCATGTGGAAATGAGGCCCTGCTAGTTGTTTATGTCTAATATGAGGCCCGTTTTTAGACAAAGATATGAATTAAACCAGTAAATGATACATGGTACCATATTTTGTCATTATATTGATACTTACTATTGAATTCAGTGTTACTGTCAATTATCAACAACCTATGCATGACTAAATAGTTTATTTCATTTAAATTGAGGCCCTATCAAGTGTAAATCCAAATGTAAAAAAATGAATGAAATTTTATTAAATCGACGTCAAGATTTTTTTTATTCTGTTATACTTTAAGGAATGCAATTGTAACTGTAACTTATATTGTTAAGGCCATGTGATCTAAATATTCGTGTGCCACATTTTGAAAAAGTGAAATTTAGCAATGAGGCCCTTTATGGGTGTTAAACTAGAAATAAGACAAAAATGGTAAATTATCCATTTCAACATATCAAACAATATATCTTACTGATTAATGAAATTATAGTATTTTTAAGAATACATAACTTAATAATATATAGAAATTAAATAATTAACTGAGGCACGGAATGGACCGATATAATACGGGGTTCTGTCTTATCAAAGCACTTACGGATATCTTAAACTTACGCTCAAATTAAAATTCCTTATAATGATTTAACTACAAATAGAGGACATATTTGGTTTGTAGGAGTTCATTAACGAAAAATCGTTAAAATTGCACCACACTGTGTAGCAGTTAAATAATTTTAATGATTTTAAATTTGGACGTAAGTGCCTTGAAGAAACAGTAACTGTTACCAGCTAATTTTCATTTTGCACATCATGCATATAGTAGCAAAGCTTGATTAATCGGAAACATAGTTTAAGAAGGGTTGGGATATTTTTACTTCTGAAGTTATCATCAATTTGGATATTAAATCTGCATTTTTCCTTTCGCACAAGATGCTGCCATGCTATTATCACTGACAACAAAGCCCTATAAGGCACTCACTAACACCATCATAGTCAGTGACTACATGCCCTACTCGGATGTAAACCTTACCACAGCAGAGTACAACCATTCTATGCCTAATGCCACGCCGCTATTTACTACAGACATTTCAAGCCATATTGGGTTCTCACCAGAATATTGTACACCCCTTTGATGTACTCGTCATCATCAAGTACAGCCATTTCAACCTCAGGACGTACGAGATCCTTTTGGGATGTCATCACTATTAACTTAAATAATGTCAAGCTGTTTTGGGTACACATCATCATAACCTACTACTTTTTGTACACTCCCTTATGTGTACATACGACCACAAAGTACAGCCACTGAAAGCCACGAGGAACTCATTATCTCAGAGTGCAACCTCCCAAGGCCCCATTGTGTACTCTCTAGTCACTACCATCGTTTACTGTAAGTGAATATGAATACCAGATTTATATAGCACCGTTTTCATGCCTTCAAAGGCGCTATACATAGTGTTGCATACACCGGGGCACAGGTGCATTCTCTATTAATGCAGATACAGCATAATCTGACCAGAGGGACATATCGATAGAAGGCCCCACGGAATTAGATACAGACGTGTCCGGTGCTGCAGGAGAGTGTATAGGATTTTTCTAATAGACAGCCTCAAGTTCTATAATGTGCCCGGTGTATATCACCGATACACAGCTTCCCGGCACCTTTATATTACAGCCCATACCGTCATACATAGCGGAAAATACAACATATACAATTGTCCAGTTCTCATGCCGGGAATTGATCCCGGGACCTCTGTATTGACAGCCCTTTGCATTACCAGGGAACGATCGCCTCTATATATCTCGAAGCTCTAAAAATGGCAAACTCACCAACTTACCAAGTAAATCTATTCAAATCCCATAGGATAATCACAATATCACATAAATATTCCATCCTCGATTGAATCAAAGCACTACTGAGTGCTTGCTGCCATACAATTAACATTGCTTAATGCACAGGTCCATGAAAGATGTTAAATATGTATATATAGGTGGGCTAGGTCACTTTTCATGGACCTGTGGCTTAATGGGTTATGTCACTGTTGAGTACTGCCTTCCCTGACAAATATGTTATTGCCTTTTGGGGTACCAACATAACCTAGGTTGGTGTGTCGGTCAGTGTTTAGTACTTAAAGTCCCATGCATCTGTAACTTTCAATGGTATGTAGAGCCAGGAATGTACGTAACCGACAGTGGCAATTCTCTTTAAATATATGGTTTGACTGAACTACTGGTGGGTACCTTAAAGGACTGAATATACTGTATACAATGTAGCTTGACACTATATTGTGTACCCCATCTTTTCATGAATGGTTGCATTATGAATTGCATTAAATGCGAAAACAAGTCATACTTGATGGTGGTGTTGAGTTTGAAATGGCGATCGGAACGGCCGTCATTTGAACCTAATATAGCTTGGAATTAGTTAATTGGATGGGTGTTTTGTAGCTGTGCTGTTAAATATTTCATGCTGTGTTGGTTCGATGGTAGCTGTCTTCCCTGCCGGCTAGTATTATCCTTTTTAATTTCCTTAAAGGTATTCACATGGAAGTAGTCAGTGATAATGAGTTCCACATTCAGTATATACATTGTAGCAATACCACGTGACTTTTGACTACAGTTACAGAAATTTGAAAACATTGGAAAATAAAATAGTCATACATATTTTATTTCTTGATCGATTTCTATGATATATACACCACGCTAAGGAGACAATTATTTGCTTTCCATGAAATATAAAATCTTTTTCAGCGGCTGCGCCGTTTTGTCCATTACCTTGTGAAACCATGGAACGTGTAGGTTTCACAGGGTAATGAAAAAATCGGTAATACTCCTGTAAAAGGTCTTATATTTCACGGAAAGCAAATGCTTTTCCCCTTAGCGTGGCGTATATTTTATAGAAATCGATGAAGAAATAAATTACTTATGGCTATATTTGTGCTCCAATGTTTACAAATTTCTACTTGTAACTGTAGTCAAAAGCCACGTGGTATTGCTACACTGATATAGCGACTGTACTGGTAAGACGATACCAGCCACATGCATTGTTAACTCACATAACCTTTATTCATGAAGCCGTAATTGAATTTACCGTTATTCAGGCTTCAATTTCATTTCATGCAATTCAAGTTGTTTATACTTGCGTATAGGTTTTTTACGACACACAGATACTTCATTTTTGATTATCAATACAAATGTAATGAAATAATAACAATTTATTCTGATGAAAGTCACATTTTTTATAGTGCAACACACAAGCAGGGCCTCATTTTCCTATTTTACTTATTCAGAATGTGGTACTTCTATAACTTAAATATACCAAGTCTTATATAACTTCCAGTTCAATCATTACAAAGTTTCTTTCCTAAAATATAAGAGAAATAAAAACATATTTGAAAGAGTACATCCTTTTTCGTACATTAACCCTTATCAAGGCCTCGATTTTTATCACAAAAATGCTAAGCAATGTATTGCAGGTTCCTTATACATATCAATGCCATCAAATATATAATTAATCAGCAGTATAAAGACATATTTACTTTACATGTTTTCATTTATTTATTTAATTAATAGTTTTGTGTAATACCGGGCCTCATGCTAGGCTTAAACCACAAATGGGGCCTCATTTCCACATTTTATTATTACAAAGTTTGTATAAATCAATGTTACGCATTATCAAACAAACTAGAATTGCATTTAATGTGTTTTAATTCACATTTGATTGAATAGTAATGTATATATAGTGATTTATTCGAGAAAAAACATGTACCCCTTTGGGGCCTCATTGTGAGAATTGCTCAATGATGACAAGGTGGCATCATCCGGATTCTGTTACAGTATAGTCCAGAGAACACGAAAATGCAAAAACATTTTGTATAGAAGACATTGCACGGTTACCCTAAAAATTGCCGTTTATCTGCCGGACTATCTTGAGATAATTGCGTCAAAGCACGATCCATTACAAATAGAGGTTTGGTTTTAATGCGCAGTAGACATTTCAGTTTGAATGACATTGGCTTCATAGAAAAACCATAGCAAATGGAACCGTGATCTTCATGCGAGAAGTTGATATATTTGTGGTTATAAATGTGGGTACGTTGTATCTTTAAGAATACCAAATTAACTGAAACTTCTACATTCCACATAAATCAGTTAACCAGATAATTGTGGTTCAATGTAAAATCTTAGTAGACTATAGTGTGATAGATAGATAGAGTAATTTCATTCATTACTCTAGAATAGTTCCTCCGTTACGTGTAGGGGATGTTGATCGAACTACGAAGTAATTACTGAATAATATACGATTATAGGACGTACACCATCATAACTTCCAACCATACTGAAGTAGTACATGTAGTTACAAATAAAATGGGAATTATTTTTCATATGGCGCTGTATATCGTTTAGTCTGATATGAGCATAAATAAAACGTGACACCAACAGCGCGTTCTCGCGTGATTCTTTATGTGCAAGTTACGCATGGTTTTCGTCAAGTATGGGCCAAATCAGCGTGTGTAAGCTATAACATATAGTAGACGTTTCTTCTTTGTGCCTTGCATGTGTATTTGATATAAGCAGTCAAGATCAATCTATCGTCCATGTACACTATTCTTAAATTATTATATATTTTCTTTTGTTTTTAAGGTTTTTTATGAAAGTATGAATTATGATAATAAAAATTATTTATTATATACAATGCATCTTTTTATTAAACACAATTGTTTTTGTCAAGTTCATTAAGAAAAAGATTATATCAAACCATGAGATTAACATTTAATTTTAAAACAAATATGTTCAATTGATTTCGACTGCTTCTTTCACATTAACACATGACGCAGGATGGCCGTGCATACATTTTTAAAGTCGACGTTTTAGAGTTTGCAATTTGCGTTTGCAATTATCTTACCCATTAGTTGCAACAGAAATTACAAGAGACATTCCTAATTGAAAATGTTTTTTCTGGCCGTAAAAGCAAACCAAACTACACTGGAAATAGACACTAGGAGCAAAACCGATCACTGAAATTAAAGTTCGGCACTGTTTTATGGAGCTCTAAGGTAACCATTTAAATGTCGTATTACATACAGTCCATCTCAAATGACTTAAAACGTAACATTATGTGTGTTTGAGCTATTTTCCCTGAATTATTACACCCCAAATGGGTAATTAAATCGTTTACGTCATTGTTGTTGTGTGTTTTAAATGTTAATCAAGGAGTAATATGCTACTGTGGTCTAAAAAATGAATTTATGTCAATTTCAACATTCTAGTTTACTTATGTTAAGTAATTTTATTCCGACGTACTACATTTGTTTTTGGGTTTAAAGTGCGTAACTACATCCCTATAATGTTATACTACAACAAGTGTGTATATTGAAATACAACTTTGCATATGAAATGAAACGACTATATCAAGTAAGTAGTTACTGCACGTAAGCGCATGTTATATACATTATTAACGTGTTCTAACTTCGGCTTGGCAAGCCATAGCAATTAAAAGTACTTCATGGCAAAGATACCAAACAATCCGAACAAGAGAATGAAAAGCACCAACAGATTTTCGACATTTGAAACTCTTAACAACAGTTATTAGAGATTAGATTTACTGCCGATGGACAAAAACATATGCTTCAGTATAATCTATTATTATCTATCAGTGTCACATGGAATTAGCTATTTTAAAAAACATATCTAACTCTACACACGGTTGTCCTGTTTGTTTGTATATATTGACACTGAGATGGAAAATGCCTATAAATGCAAAGCGGTGCTCTATTTGCCAATAGTAACAACATACACAAACGATGGTATTTTCAGTCAAAACAACCATACTAATCTGTTTTGTTATGTATGCAATAACATTGTTTCCAACTTATCTGTCGGACGAATAAGCGAGGTTGTCGTAAATCACGATACATGATCTATACGCGTGCGTGTCCTGCATACATATTATTAATACAGTCACGTCAGTCAGCGTCTGGTTCGTAAAGACAAATACCTATTTGAAAACCTTTAATGGTCTTTTAAATGTAAGAATAATGGTGTCCTGATAGTTAAAATTAGTAGGTATACTTTGTTGATGGACGACCACATTGGCGAATTGAAGGCGTCATGATACCTCAAGGCGATCTAGAATCCCAATTAAAGATATGTTATTGAGCTGACTATTTTCTCACATAACAAATGTGGTTGTGACAAGGGTTACCAGATAATAACATATATATATCACATGTTTCACGTCGTGGTAGCGTAATAAAACCATTATTTATTTTTGATAATACACTAGTGTAATAAAGCTTTGACGCGACATCATTCAAAGTATAGGCGACGTCGTCAAAGTTGCGCGTTTATTATAATGAAAATAAATAACTATTTTATGTTTCGGCCGGATAAAGGCTAACATGTGATAAAAAGAACATTACATTTGTGACTTTCCACATTGAATTTATATATTCGTCTATATGACGTGTGTGAGATGTGCATCCTGATGTTCATGGCACAATCGAATGATATTATCTGTAGTCATTAGTTTGGTATTGACGTGTTTTAGATCCGTATGAAAGAAGTGTAGCATCATTAAATACATGTACATTTTGTGTTATTGTATGTATTTGCAATATGCAATCAATGTAACTAGAAATTCGTGCCCTCGGGCAAATTATGTCGAGCCTCAGCGCACGTTGAAAAAAGCACCAACTTAAATGTGCCAAATTACATCTAATCCCATCATGCATAAGAAGAAATGATCCGTACAAACTTCAATATGACCTTTTTACCTGAAACTGTGACTTTTGAGATAGGAACCTGTGGATTAGGCATGGCACTCTTCCTCGTGGAGGTTAACATTCATGCCAAATATAAGAAAGTTATGGTCCGGGCAAGCTCAATTTCACCTTTTGACCTCCAACTGTGACCTAGGCTTGACACTCCTCCTCATGGAGGTAAACATTCATGCCGAATATAGGGAAGATTGGTAAAAGCATGACAAAGTTATGGTCCGGACAAAATCGGACGCACGCACATACACCAAAAGTGGCGACTTTGTCTCGCTCAACGCAAGCGGGCTCGACAAAACGACAAAATCAAAACACTGTCCGTTTGAATTAAACTAATACTAGTAACTCTTTAATTTTAAACCAAAGTTCTTGTAGTATTGTACAGACCCCGATCTCCCGAAACATCTCAATTTGAGATAAATCTCAGCTCAAGTTTTTCAATTGTCTTTTGAAACTCGCAATTGGAATTACCAAAATGAAAACAGAGTTTCGAGCGTTTTATCAGCAACATTTCAAGAGCTGAAACTTTAGATTTTTCTTCAACTCAGATTCTTATTTGAGCAAAATCTCAACGTGAGCTGAGCTTTCTCCTTGAGATGCTTCGGGAGATCGTGGTCTGGTCTCTGTAGTGCTGTAGGACTTCTCAATGTCTGTTTCTCCATTTCTCTGTTGCGCTGCAAATCAAAATAATTATTATAAATAATTAATTTCTCATCTTTCACCTGATGAATTTAAAAATCAAGGACGATTTGACGCTGGTGTTCACTTTTTACTAATGAGTATTTTGACTCGTCTATCTCTCTATACTGAGTGCCCCTGTCTGTTTCCAATGCAACAAATCTTGGTCATAAGGTATTTCTATTCTCCTAGACGAGAATATGTTACAGTACTTGTATAACTAACGAACGTCATGAGGACACTTAAGTGGCGGATTTGCATGAATTAGTTTAATTAAGTTGTAAATCACACGATAAACAAGATTGTTATATAATACATCTCTAGAACTATGCATTTATATAGCCGGGGAGTTTTCTGATTTACCAGTGGAAACTCGTTAATGGATATTATAGGCTCTGTGTAGCAAAACCACGTGGCTTTGTCGTCACAAAAGACATCAAATCAAAGACGAATGTCAACATTGGAAAACGAAAAAAGTTTATTTTATTTCTATTCAGATCTCTATCAAACATGCGCCAGTCTAACGGAAAAAAATATAAGTTTTCCGCAAACTATAGGATCACCATCAGCAGCAGGACCGTTTTTTCAGCATCCTGTAAAATTATGGAAAAGAAGAATGCGTACAACTGTGGTCCGTGCGCATGCAAACCACTAAAAATGTCTAACATGATACTGGAAATAACAACACAGCTGCTGAAATGATCATATATTTCATGGAAAAAATACATTTTTTCTTAAAGCGGCGGTCACAATCCGTACGTGGTCTTCTTGCAAAAACATAAATCATGGGAATCCGTACATGATGAAGACCCCCTCCGTACATGTATGGGGAATTTTCGCTACGTTCGAACTACGGTTGCACCCCGTACGTATAATGCGGGGGTTTTCTGCTGGCAACTTACAGCGTAAAAAGTATTGAGATGCACTGGTGACGAATGATTGGCATTTGTAGGTTGAAAAGAGTAATCAAAATGTCCCGGATTGGATTTATTGCATCATTAACGGAGGAAGCTATAAATCAACCCGTTCCTTTTACATGATTAAAACAATAAGTGAATAAAATCAATGAGGTAGTTAAAGAGTCAAAGCACATTTTCAAATAAACATCAGAATTTACAATTGGGATATATGCATATTGAAAGTCTTGATTAATCAAGATTCTTGGCGTGTCCTTAGTCCGGTTAAGAAAGTTTAAATATTGAAAGTTCCTTTTGTATCAATACATGAACGGTTCTCTTCTTCAGTGTAGCAATACCACGTGGTTTTTGACTACAGTTCCAAGTAGAAATGTGTAAACATTGGAACGCAAATGTAGCCATAAGTATTTTATTTCTTCATCAATTTCTATGAAATATACACCACGCTAAGGGGAACATTATTTGCTTTCAATGAAGTATAAAGTCTTTTTCAGCGGATGTGCCGTTTTGTACATTACCCTGTGAAACCGTGGAACGTGTAGGTTTCACAGGGTAATGGAAGAATCGGTAAAGCTGCTGAAAAAGATCTTATCTTTCATGGAAAGCAAATAATGTCCCCCTAAGCGTGGGGTATATTTCATAGAAATCGATTAAGAAATAAAATACTTATGGCTATTTTATTTTCCAATGTTTACAAATTTCTTCTTGTAACTGTAGCCAAAAGTCACGTGGTATTGCTACACTGTTCTTGTCTTTAATCGTTCTTATTACCTACAATGTATTAGCGAAAACATATGAAGTACATTCTTATTGGTTTAGATGGCTCGGTGTGAGTGAGTGCTCTGACTTTCTTAGAATGTAATCTGAATTTTGAATGGCCGAAATGTAACATGTATGTTGAATGGCCGAAACTCACCACCATTTAGCCAATAAAAATGCATGTTACATTCTAAATTTTGTGTAACGTCATGACGTTTACGGACATGTTCTTAATGTGGCCTGTGTCTTAAAGGCATTTGCGTTAAGAGCAATGTGCCTAATGATTAAACACATGCACCCTTCGGTGGTGAAATTGACTCTTTGAAATACTTCATGTCAATAAGTACAGCGCATTAACATGAACTCGTTAACAAACGTATTTAGCAAGGATAACATGTAGAATTATCTACCTAGTCAATCGCTACAACTGTGACCATTCACAAGTATTAGATCTAAGAGGCATCGTGACATCAATCATTCCTGGGTTAAAATCTAACACCACTACTCTTCAGCCATCAATGCTCGAAGGGATACTCATTGACATTGTACATAGCTTTTGACTCTGCCAATAACCACTGCCTTTATAAGACACGTGTTGTTTGTTAGCTGAGCTTTAATTATGCTTTATGTTTATTTTGTTATGCTTATTTTGTTTGGTCGGGAGTTTGCGGAATTTGTTTATTATCTTATATAACTAGTAAAATACATTTCAGACCACATCAGTGGTTTGCTAAGACTTTGTAAGATTAAATAGATAAATGAATAATGTTTACAAAATTGCATTGGAGATGTGTGTCGGTACGTGCAAATAAATAAATATTTACATTGATAAAAATTGTCCTCTTTTGTTTCTGATTATTAAGACATAATTTTATAAACAAAATATTTTAATTATTGAAGTAACAGCCGTTTTGATGGATTGAAATAATTGTTTTGTCTGGCATGTTTGTATTCATGCGCAGTAAAATTTTAGAGCTTCGGTTTCGCGCTATTTGTCACAGTTTTGTCTGACACTTAGAAGAACAGACGTTGTTTTTGAATTTGTTCTATTATTGATTTACGCTGATGCCATTTTTAAAAACGTTCATCAGCGATATTAGTGATATGAAATTTGAACTTAAATAGTACGCGTGTGGAATTGTTGGATAGGCTCCAAGTGGGAGTTAAATATTGGACTAGCAAAGTTCTCTGAGAAATTCAGATACTAGTATAAAACTATGGATGAAGCCGGATTGAGTCCAGTTATAGATTCAAGACACAAGGAAAGCGTAAATCAGTAATAAGAAACGCGTGAAGGACCTCAAGCGAGAGGCGAACAAATCGAAAGAGGAACCTATTACGTCTACGCCGGTAAAAAACGCCGCGGAAAAAAATGGAGAACAACGAGAAAGCCAAACCCCTAGCTAGGATAAAAGAATTAGAAGATAGAAAAAGGCACCTTGAACAAATGAACGAGTTCGAAAGTCTACGTAATGGAGTTCAAAAGAGAGAACGGACGGTGCAAGAACTAGAAAATTCGTTGGTTGGTGCAAGTTCAGAAACCCAAGAGTGAGCCGGTAGTGAAACCAAAGGTTAGGAAAAACAGAAAGGCTGCCAGTTTTGCTGGATCTAGTCAGCAGGACATTGACACTACGTCAGGTACGAATTTACTATACAGTGAAACATTGAGGCAAAAAGCTAAATGAGCTGTCGAAGCTAGAGATTACCAAGTCGGATAGTACCAGTAGTTCGGACGCAAGTTCCGATTCAGAAGGAAGTGAAAGTTAGCAAGTTAGAAAATCTAAACAAGAGTGCCAAAATGTCACAAAATACGCCCGTCTTGCGGCATGGTGAGTCTCAGGGCATGGTGAATGAAAAAAACAACCAATCCAACATTTTTTTCAATTAAAGGACCATATCCCAAGAAGGCCTAGGCTGATTTGGCCTACAATTGAACTTGTCTTAGATATTATATCCATAAACATTGTCACCAAGTTTGAAGATACTCAGATGAAACTCTTTCCACTAGAGAACAGACAAGGTCAATTTCACATTTAATTTGGTAAGTATAGGATCATAACCAAATAAGGCCTAGGTCGATTTGGCCTATAATCAAACTTGGCCTAGATATTATGCCCATAAGCATTGTCACACAGTTTGAAGACGATCGGATGAAAACTGTTTGCGTTAGAGCACAGACAAGACCATTTTCATACTTATTTGGTAATTAATTTAGGCCCATAACCAAATGACGCCTACGCCGATTTGGCCTATAATCGAACATGGCCTAGATATTATGTCCATAAGCATTGTCAGCAAGTTTGAAGAGGATCGGATGAAAACTGTTAGCGTAAGAGTACAGACAAGGCCAATTTCATACTTGTTTGGTAATTAAAGGACCATAACCCAATAATGCCTAAGCCGATTTGGCCTATAATCGAACTTGGCCTAGATATTATGCCCATAAGCATTGTCAGCAAGTTTGAAGATGATCGAATGAAAACTGCTTGCGTAAGAGTACAGACAAATTACTGGACACCGCCGCCCGCACGCCCGCACGCCCGCCCGCCCGCCAAGGGTGTTCACATAATACGACCCGTTTTCAACGAGCGTATAAAAACACAAAAAAGTAAAAAACATATGACAAAATCAGGCATCACGTCTAAATCGTCTGACTCGGTGAGTAACAAACAAAGATTCCCTCATTCGAATTTATCTTTTGATTTCGTTAGCAAATAGTTTTCATTTCAAAAGCTTGAATTCAATTTATTTATAGCCGGGTAACTAGAAATAATTGGGGCAGCTAAGACAGGAAAAAGGGAAAACAAGGTCGTTTGAAAGTTTTGAAAAAAAAGATGTATTTGAACAGTTCTTACGAGTTTTCGGTCATAAAATCATTGTACGCAGCATTTTACGAGAAATAGAGTAAGGTCATAGTACTTGGTGAGATGATTTTCAATACGTAGAATCTACTGTTTTAGCCAAACATACAGTTACGCAAAAAAGTAAGCGTTTCGAACCGGGTCGGACCATTTAGACCAAAGCCAAGTTACGAGCTTCCCCAGGAAAATGACAGTACTGGTATGGAAGACACTAGGATTTGGTTCTGTTCAAAATACAAGAGAAACAAATGCACATTTAAAGGGTCACACATGGTGAATATCAAGGGAGGTAAAACACGCTATGCTAAGCTACCTGTTGGAACACAGATAAAAAAAGAGTTGGCTCATTCAGAGTGTTCAAACATTTGTCCTCATACAGCCGTTTGACTAACTCACACTAGGTCAAATAACAGAAAGGATGATAGTGTTTTAGTATATAATTTCTTGCCTTCGTTTTACAAAATTCATGTGAATGAGGAAAGTTCTAAAGTAAAATATTAAAGATTCCTTTTGTATATATAACACACATTGTAATGTTTGTTGGGATCTGAAAGGGCCGTTAAGTACAGGCTCTTATAAATATATTATAATAGCAAAAGAGGTCAAAGAGTCAGGTAGATATAATATTGAAGGATGCAAAATTCCGGTAAATGAAACAATAGACACTGAATTTATGAAGAAAATGTCGGTAGGCTATGTATACTTACAAGTTTGTGAATTGATGAAATTTGGGTCTCCCATTGACTCAGAAATAGGAGACAAAAATGTTTTTATGTCTCATAAGATAAATAAAAAAGAATTATCAGTGTGCATCCTCATTTCTAGATCAAATGGTGGAGTATTTAAAAAGGTCCCTTTGACAAATGCCCGTTTGAAAAAGGCATGGTTATCTCATCACTCAATACGGTATCCAAATCAAAACCAAATGAACGTAGGATTATATTAGATCTAAGTTTTCCCACGAATGGGACAGGGATCAATGATTACGTACCAAAAGATAGCTACCAGGACATGGGATTGACATGAGATTGACAAAGATAGATGATTTTATTGCGTTTATTAAGAGCAAGGGTCAATGTTGCTTACTGTATAAGTTAGATTTACGAAGGGCTTACAGACAAATTAGTATTTGTCCTTCAAGTTATTAATATTATTTTGGTAGAAATTTATTGTCAAAAAAACAACATTTTTGTTACAGTTTTACCAATGGGTTTAATGTCGTCAGCTTATATTTGTCAAAGGGTTACCAATGCATTTGCCTTCATGAAGTGGAAAATAGGGTTTGTTTGTTGGAATTATTTAGATGATTTCGCAGGCGTAGGAAATAAGTTGGAAGCTAAGTTTGCCTTTAATCTGTTAAGGGAGTTATTCATTAGGAGTGGTATTGAGGAGGTGATTTATAAAGCATGAGCTCCTTCAGAATAAATGATATTTTAGGGGGTATATTTAATAGCCGTTCAATGAATATGAGTGTCACAGAGGAGAGGCTTGAAGAAATTAGAAACTTGGTGTCATCTTGGTGGGTAAGTAAAACTTTGTAGAAGCGTGTGTCAGGACAAGTAGAATATTTGTAAATCTTTAACAGATTAGGGAGTGTTATACCAACGCGACTAGTTTTTGACAGAACTACAATGTGACAGTAAGAACGTTATTGTAATATTGTCATTCAATTCGAAATTACATAATTATGGACAATAACACTATATATATATGACACTGGGATCGGTGTCAATGTTGCATGTATCAACGAGAAAACATCATATTTTATCACATTCCTCATGATATTTGGTCCATACCAATTCAAAGATATCATTCAGACCAATAAATTTGGTACAGTTGAGAAACAAATCGAAATTGAATGAAAAGAGAAATTATTTTACGAAAAGTGTGTAAACATATAATATCGCTTTTCGTGCAGTTAGTATCTTCCAATTTAGTGGTAATGGAGCCAGACGGGCAGTTAAGCGATAAGCATTTTGCAAGCTTTCAAATTTACGTCACAAAGTTTTTACATTTCCTGTTGGTGTATTGCTTTTCTGAGACCCTTTAACATTTTACCAACTATCACTTCAAAATACTTGTAACCTATGGCGAGCATTTGCTTTCAAATATTTTCTTTTAAAATATTAAAAGGTAAATATTTCTCGCTGTTTAACGAACAAGATGTACTAAATCGGAAAAGGGCTGTAGTCTAACAATCTAACACAGAATTTGTCTTCATGCATATAGTATCACAACCCTACCCACTATACGTCTAAACGCATGTAGTCTTATAACCCTACCCTATATACGTCTGTATTCTGAAGTTCCATTTTCCATTCCTACCACTTACTTCCCTATCAATGTCGCTACGCTACTTTATATGCATACGTTTCAATCTTTATAAGTCATCATTACAGTCATTCATCTAGTACATAGGATTGATACTTGCTCGCGAGACTTTCTATTGTCTCATTACGTGGATTTTAAGGAAATTTGTGTGGTTTCTCGTATGAGAGATAGGGAGAATATTTCCCAATAATCAAAATAGTTCGAACTGTATAAGTAATTGGTATATTACACGTTTTTTATCAAAAGTATCTGCTTATACTGGTTACAGCTCACTAAAGTTTCTGCCTTCAAATATAGCAGACACGTAGTGAATAGAGCCGGTGGGCGTGTCGGTGAATAAGAACACACTGTCGTGTTGGAAACCCAAAAATGAAAATAATAATCACAAGTCATCGTATTTGTTTATGAGTTGAAACTGCTCCTAAAATTTCTTTAATTTAAAAAAGACAAGGGCAGATAACTCAAAAACACACAGTCACCTTCAGTTGGATTAGGTTTTGCATTTTTCTGTTTCTACAATGAGTTTGTGTTCGTATACGTAACAAGTTTGAAAAAAATCCATTAATGGAAATGTTTCACCTAAAACAGCAGGTCGGGCACCTTGGGCAAAAGTACAAATTTATTTTCATTCCAAACATACAAATGTATCGTGTTTCGGTGTCTCATTTACTGCAATAATCTTACCACCATACCAATATATGTGTCTATATTCCTGTATTTTTGTGTTTCTATTTCAGTCATTGTCTGGTATCAGGATCAAATTACATAAAACAGGTCTAAAGGATTGGTACGTAAATAATGTTATACAATGTACCAGTTTGATGCGGTTACTGTGTGAATAGTGTACAACATATACTTAGAACACGAGAATTATCATTCCATAATAGATTGGGATTGTACAACAGCCTTAAAAATAGTGCAATGTAAGCCTAGGTGAGTGCACACAGTGCCGAGTATAAATTCAGATTAAACCCGTAGTCAAACTTCCGCTTCAGGAGGATAGCCTGTTTGTTATGGCATATCATATCGCATATTATCTCATATCCTGTCATGTGTCTTAAGATAATTACTTCAAAGCACGATTCTTTACAAATAGAGTTTTTGGTTTTAATGCGCACTAGACAAGTTTGCGCAAGTTTCTTTGGATGACATTGGTTTCATAGAATAATGCATATAGCAAATGAAACCAAGATCTTCGTACGATAAATTGGTATATTTGGTCAGACGATGGTGGTTATATATGTGGGTAGCAGTAAGAATACCAAATGAACGGAATTTTCTACATTTCACATCAATCAGTGAACCAGACGAATTGTGGTTCAATGTACAATCTTGGTGTGATAGATGGATAGTGTAATGTAATTACTCAAGAATAGTTCCTCCGTAACATGTGGGGGATGTTGGTCGAACCATGAAGTAATCACTGAATGAAATACGATTATAGGACGTACACCATCATAACTTCCAACCTTCTACAAGGATAATACATTTATTTCTATATCAAGACAACTCAATTTACTTTCGTCAATGGTAAGCATACTGGGTCAAAAAGGCTAACACGTCAGGTTTCTAAAATTATGTCATTCTGTACCAAGTTCATGTACCGTAAGCCGTTCAGAATATAGAATGTTAATGTTCTATGTATATAATGTGATTAATGCATCAATAAATAACATCAATGCATGAATAGAAATTGAAAAGTAAACCGATTATGATTCGAATAGTTCTATCGTAATATGTCGATGTAAAAAGTAATAAACATGCTTTCGAAAGACGCCGACATCAACATAAATTTAGTTCGTTATCAACTATTCGAAATCGTAAAATCTTTATCAGTCGATAAAGCATAGTCATAATCGATTCGATATAAACTAGTAGTCTGATACTATACTAGGCATAAAAGAACCCCTTCTCAAAACAAATTAAAATATGCAGCGTTAATTGTAAGACTACTAGAACTCTTTTACTACAAAGTATTTTTGAATATTGTTTTGCTGACAAACAGAAACACCCTTTGTTACGGAGGATAACTAAACAATAATGGAAACTACTGTTAACTGAAACCCGCAATTGCCATCAAGATCAAGCATGTTTCATTTGTTTTCTTCTCAATCGGCCAAATACCAGAACATAACATGTGTGTTCCATGTATACAGTTGACGGCGTTTGAAAGCTTCTTTTTTTGGTGATAATATGAACTAATACACAGCATATTTTTAGCGGACCTACATTATTTGTAACATGCTCATCTAGTACTGGATTTTTTTGATGATGCATATCTTTACAATAAATTGTTCGGTTACGAAGTTACGAACCTGGAGCCCGTTACCTAACCAATCCGTTTCCAAAAGGCGCTACCGAGCGCGTTCCTACAGAAGCGATCCGTTGCACAATAAAGCGCTCGATAGCGGTTTGATACGAAATTATTTGGTACGAAGTAACGAAGGACGATACGAACCTGCTATCGTTTGTCAGTCCGAATGAACATTTGTCAGCCCGATAAAAATGAAAATATATCTGTCTGTGGATATAAATGCACGTTTTTCAATTTGTTTAATTCTAGGTCTACTTAATTCAGGGGTATCTAATTTAAAAATGCATAATTAGATATAAACACAGACAACAACTGATGTCAAATATGCCTAATTTGATAGTTTACCTTTTTATACAGTAATGGGTTGCATGAGTATATCAGACAGTACTTTTGTTCAAGAGAAAAGGCTATTTTCATTTCAATTAATCATATTACGATTAAATATCAAACATCTTTAATCTTTATCACCTTTTCTTGTTAAATAAATCCTGTTGCAAATCGTCAAAATATAAAAGATATTCAGACGGAAAATTCCGGGTTTTATTGTATCCAATAACAACAACAACAACATGTAATTAGTTTTCGCGACCTTTATCCCGCGAATATTTTTACATTTATTGACGATTTTGGAGGGATTTTTTATTACATTTCGGCGAGGAATTACGAAAATGCATTCGTTTTACTTACTTTACAATAACCTACAACTACGATGTGAAATTATCAGTCCGGTCCGGATACGAAAAGACCCGAAACGGACTAAATACTAATTGTATTACAAAGGGAAGTAACCGCTTTGCAAAGGGAAGTAACCGGAACATGTCAACTTCAACTTCACTTCAAGTAACCGGAACATGTGTCGTTTTTATTAGATTTTCTTAAGATTGGTTGTTATTTCGCACATACGAACGATTCCCGCTCGACTTACTTCGTTATCTCAGAGTAATCATGTGTCTCATAACAGTTTGTAGCATCGTTTATGCACTGAAAATGTTAAAATTTCCTTCCGAAGCGGGCAAAAAAATGGCTGCCATTATTGTTTGCTGAATTCTAGAAAGAGTGTGTCCCATATAGAAGACGGGTTGCAAAGCAACCATGGAAGACTGTTAATTATTATTTTTTCTTTTCTAAACAGGGGCCTACACTAGTTTTTGGAATATTTTTAAACATCATTAAAAAATAAAAGAAAATTTATGAGCTGCCGAATATCGCATTTTAAATTTTTCTGTTATTATATTGGCAGCCATTTTTTAGTATCTTTCTTTCAGTGCGGGATTTTAACACAAATTTTTAAATCGATTAGTGTCGAACTATGACCAAATCACGTGAAATGTGTTATCGTAAAGCGGAACGACATCCGCAGGCCTGCGTATAGTTAAAAGATAATATTAAGACAGAGAAGGCAGCACTCAAATTAACCAGCCGTGCACAGAAAACATAAACACATACAAGGCACAATGCATGTAGTATTTAGTATTTAAAGCTATTTCTATTCGTCAGCAAAAATGAATTGAAAATATGGCTCGGTTATTGAGGTCTAGCATGGGCAAAAAAAACACTCTACTATATAGTACACTTTTCTTTTTCACCTGGTATATAAAGTTAAAATAAGCAAGTAGAGATTGTTTTATCAAAAACCGTCCATGTAAAATATTCGATGTCGAATAGCATACCAACTAGTCTATTCTTAACTTATTTCCAATATTTTGTTTTTTAAGTTTTGTTCTGAATAATGAATTATGGTATTAATTTGGTACAGTGTATGCGTTTATTAATCAAGTTCTTTAAACCATGTGATGAGATTAACATTCATTTTTATATATGTTTAATTGATTCTGACTGCTTCTATTAGTTTAATTAATAATTCCTTAGATTCTGAATACCACATGACACAGGTTGTACATAATAAATTATCTCTTCCAAATAAGGATGAAAAAATCGCACATGTTAGTTGCTTCTTGTTTTAATATAAGTCATATTATATTTTATTACAACTATTGCAACTATCCTTGTGTCGCAAATTCTCCCTAGAGGTCGTGATTCATTCTCTGTACAGACGAATGACCATAGTATCCATACGAAAACTATGTACATAACTACTGACTCTGAACGCCTGTAAAAGGGATATCGAATTACAGTGCAAAAGTATTTCGTTTTAAATTTCAACGGCAACCCTAATCACTGTAAAACTTATTGGGAGACTATACAATTCAACGTTAATGACTTATTGGGATAATCGAAAGTTGACTCTTTTATCAATGCGATACCGACAGCTATCGGTTACGAACGGGAAATATGCTCTAGTATAGAGAGAGAAAATAGTTATACTGATGAAGAAAGCTGTATTAGGCATTTCCTCTTTTCAGAAAGTGTACGAGGTTTCAAGAGATATACTATCGGCTCCCAAGTCGGGACCCGTGTAGAAGACCCGCCATGAGACCATGTCATATTCACCTGACTCCACCTCCGTTGGTGTGACCAAGACACATTCGAACCGAAGCAGATCATCTGGTCTTTCTAAGTGTTACCATCCTTTCACCAGTGATGAAGTGTGTCCTATGGAGTCTAACAAGAAGTGCTTTTTGAGTATGGATATCGTAAAACTTCTTGGAGGTGGCCCGGATAATCATATGTTCTCCAAGACAAACAGGATATTATCATACGGAGAAACGTCCGAAGCTCCCAGAACCACTGTACAAACCGAATGAAGGTATTGTTTTCTATATTCTTACTCAGGGGATGCTATTTAAAAGATGACTGGAAGGCCGATGATTATACCTGGCATCATACCGGGAAGAATATACATTTATGGGAAAAGTGATAGAACGACATTTTTGAACATTAAAAACCAGAAGTGTGTCAGCGAAGACTTCCAAAGTTAGGTATTTAGGTATAAAGACAGCGATTATAATGCAAAAACGGTCATCGTGTACTATGGGAACCCCAGTGCGTACAAATCAATGTCCCGTGGTAATAGGAGGCGTAATAAACGGCCATTCAAACTTACTAAACGCTCGGAAATTGCTGCTATTAAAAATACAACTGTGGTTACTTACTTTGGATAAAATGAAAGCAGAGCACTCTCCTGAGACACAAGTGAATTGGGTTAGTGCCCCTAGGAATCTGAAACAATTTCAAAATTTGAAGTTGGCTGCCAACAAAGAATATAAAATTTCACTCGGAATTATTTAATGCGGTAAATAAAGTGTTGCAATTTAAGAATTTCAGACTAGAAATATTTTATGATTCAACTTTTAATCTTGGTGATTTTTGTGTATCGACAGTAGCTATACAACATCCAATGTTTAAAGAAACTCCCGTGTTACCAATCGCCTTTATGCTACATATGAAAGAAAATTTCAAACTTGTCACGAAGCAGTTTTCGACATTTTAAAAACAAAAATACGAAATTTGAAATAAAAAATTGTTACCATTGTAACAGACAGGGAAAAGTCCATATTAGAGCGTTTGAGAAACAATAAAATAGATAAAGCTACAGTCGTAAACTGCTGGAATCACATATTGAATTATGTCAACTTTGGGAGTTTAAAACATGCAGTTTCACGGGACGACAAAAATAGAAATCACTATTACGATGCGAATCAGAGAGCAATTTTGACATATTATTGAATTAATTGAAATTAACAAGAAGTGAAGCCTTTCTAGATTTTTTATACAAATTTAATGATTATATTGAAACACTACGCATCTCGCTGGATATTACAAGATAGGGGAATTTATAACCAATATTCTTGAATAACAAATAATGTAAGTGAAAGTTTAAATGCTATGATGAAAAGGCTAATAGACTATGGGGAGAAGGAAGTTGTTGAACTAGTCCTGTATCTGTACTTTTTACAAGGGAATATGTTACTAGAATTAATGATGTAACCAATGAAATTGCAATTCTTTTCTCTAAAAGTGCCAAAAACACTTCATAAACGTAGTAATAATTTCAATGTAGAACGTTATAATAATAACACCCCAATATAAGAAGGCATTACAGTCTTAGAACACAGCGCGTAAAAACTCCAACTTACACAAAACAGAAAGAAACCGAGTTTCGCTTCATAAAGCAAGCCGCTTTTATGAACAAACCATCAACACTTGGATAAACAAACATAGACTAGGCACAGAGAAGAAACTACGGTGCGTGAACTCCTAAACAAAACCTAAAGAATCCTGGCGTTACTTAAATAGTTTAAAAGATAATAATAAAAAGACTAATACCGCCCTGAGTATCTCGGACTTTTACAATTACAATGTAGCTAAAAGATTGTGAACACTGATGATCACAATAACACTTCGCCAAACAATGAAGACATAGACCCACCTACTATACAAACAACGGATTCCTTAAACACTACAATTAGCATAAAAGACATTTTGACAGCTATATCATGCTCGAGCAATGGATAAACACCCTCTGAACAAGATACAATTATAAAAGAATACCTCAAATGTCATCGCTATGTATGAAACTTTTTAATTATATTTCAGATCACGGAATTATGCCGGAAACATGATATATTGGTACTATTAAACCAATCTATAAAAACAAAGGTTCACCTTTAGATCCAGCAAACTACCACCCGATCACTTTATATAGCTGTCTAAGGAAAGTATTTATATTAGTTTTGAATACTATATTAAATAATTATCTGAATGAAAACCAACTTACCGGGAAAATATTAAATGTTATCGAAAATATGTATGCTGACATAAAATCGTGCGTTTCCTTTAATGGAGAATAATGGAGAAACATCCGTGTTCTTCACTAGTGGGTGCGGAGTTCGAAAGGAGTAAATCTGTCACCAATTTTATTCTCTATGTACATAAATGATTTCGAACAATTTGTCTCCTCTAACAACGACGGTATACAAATAAACATCAACATTCAAAACGCATTACGCTGATGACACCATTTTATTTTCAGACTATGAACAAAACTTCCAAGAATGCTTGCTGACTTCCACTTATACTGTACTGCCTGGAAACTGAATATTAACTACTCTAAAACAAAAATAATCATTTTTGGAAAACAAACGGGCCAAATACATTTTTACTAGTGACGGCAAATTATCAAAATAGTGAAAGAATATAAATACCTTGGTCTGGCAGCTTCTTGTTCGGTTGTGTATTGGGCATTGCGCCTGGTATGTTTTTTATGCTTTCTGTGCTCGGCTGGTTAAGTTGCTTTCCCTGTCCGACTTAATATTAACTTTTTAGAACACATTTCCCTGAAAGTCTTTACATAAATAAATGGGTAATTATTCGTTTACGTTATTTGTGTGGTGTGTGTTTTAAATGTTAATTACAAACTTGATGGCAACTTAACATTTGTGGCAATCTTAATTGTGATTGGCGTGAAGTCGTTAAAACTTAGAATGTATGTTATAGACCTTTAAAGAAACGTTTCATTTGTATTAATTATGTTTAAAAAAAAATGGAACGATGGTTAATGAATGTCTACTTAAGTATTGGTTATTTACTTATGGTTATTCCGAGTTACTACATTTGTACTTTAATTAAAACAATTTACCACTGTTGTTTAACAATATAACACGTTCTATTAAGAATTTCACATGCTGAATGGACATGATAAGAAGCTATTTTAACAATTTAACATGGCTTATAGACATCTTCAAATGATATTTTAACAATTTACCACTGTTGTCTAACAATATAACACGTTCAATTAAGAAGTTCACATGATTATTGGACATGATAAGAAGCTATTTTAACAATTAAGCATGACATATAAAGATGTTAATGTAACATTTTGACAGTTTAACAGTGTGACTTGACATATTAATAAGTTGCACTAAGCAGTTCACATGCCCTACCGACAATTTAAGACGTTGTTTTAACAATTTAACATGGCTTATAGACATCTTCAAATAATAATTTAACAATTTACCACTGTCGTTAAACCATATAACACGTTCTATTAAGAAGTTCAAATGGTTATTTGACATGATAAAAAGCTATTTTAACAATTGAATATGGCATATAGACATGTTCACATGATACTAGGACAGTTTAACAGTGTGACTTGACATATAATAATGTTGCACTGAGAAGTTCACATGCCCTACCGACAATTTAAGACGCTGTTGTAACAATTTAACATGTCGTATAGACATGTTCGAATGATATTTAAACCATTTACCACTGCCGTTTAACAGTATAACACGATGTGTTGAGAGGTTCGCATGCTCATTCGGCATTGTAAGACGTTGTTTTAACAATTCAACATCGCATATAAAAATATTCAAATGATAGTTTGACAATTCATCATTGTAGTTAAAGTCTTACATGATAATACGAAGCTTTGAGAAGTTAACACGTTCTTCTAACATTATCAAACGTTTTTCAACAATTTAACAGGTAACGTAGACATATACAAATGATTATTTGACAATTTATCGATGTGGTTTAACAGTATGACACGATGGCTTGAGATATTATTGTATTCTTTTAACAATTTATAACGTCGCTTTAACAATATAACAGGGCAAGTTGACATATTCAGATGATAGTGTGACAAGTCAACGATGTGGTTTGACATATTAACACATTGTACTAAGAAGTTCACATGCCCTATCGCCAAGTCAACATGACAAGCGTCAACAAAAGACAGCCATGGCGTTCCATAATAAATACTTGGATTTCTATGTTATAATCGTATGATCGTTTGTAAAGTTGATACATGTATATACTGAGCAAAAGTTCCAACTAGACCCCTGGATTGTAATGGTATATTTTTGTTGGAGATGGAAACAGGCAAAAATAAATTACACTATTTGAACAATTATTTATTATCTAATAACACAATTCATTATTCAATCACAGAAAACGATAGCTCTTCGCATAACACATACCTTTACAACTTGACCCTTCGAGTTAAAGTCACAATGTTTCAATAGCGCCTATGTCCATCGCTTGACCGAATGACTTCTAAGCACCGGCTACGCATGGATTTGATGTAAGGTCAAATTTACGACAGGAAATGCCCGGGCGATGACTTTCCGCAATCCATGCATATTTTGTTGAGCAACCGGAAGTCGTCTGATGCGTCGATAAAGCTCGTCCCACAAGTGCTCGATGGGTGTTTTAGTCCGGGGATTTGGAAACACAATAAAGCATGTTAACATGGTAGACCTAACGTTGTAGGACATTTCTAGTACTTGTAGCCGTGGGAGTAGTATCTCTGTCGTAAATGGAGATAAACCACCATGCGTCAGCATAATTAGAAATAGTCACCCAGCCGTCATCGACGTCAAAACTATTGAAACCGATTACGTACGTGCCGTAACACAATAAATCGACCATGTCGTTGTGTTGTGTATCAGGGTCGATGTATTCGGTGCGAGTAGACTACACTTCCGGTTGTTAAGAATGTTTTCGATAGTGTTTACATGACGTCAAAACTCTCGTACAACCTGCAATGATGATCAATATCAGTAGGAAAACGTATATAACATGTCTCCCAATGGTAATTTAATGTTTTAAACAAGAATTACCAGTTAAAACAAAAATTAAAGGAAAAAGGAACATTTTACTTGATTTTGTAATGTCCAGTTTCCAACATTCCTATAGCACGTGTTCTTTCCTTGTTTCGCATACGAGGCAAATTGTATTCGTCTTAATAAGTTTGTTTTTCACTTCGGTATGTCTATAGGCTATGGAAAAAATGTGAATTTTAATTTCGGACAATGGCTGGCTTCTGCAAGTGAAAAACACGATTTGCACGTAATTACCAAATTACGTAATTTACCGATCTTAACAATCTGGTTTTTTCATGAATGTGTACAATGTCGATACAACATATAGTTATCAAAATTTCAGAACAATACGTTTAAAATTGGAAGAATTATTGAAATTTCAAAAACGTCTAGTAGTTGGAAATTTTGTTCAGTGTATTATGAACGCAATAAAGTTCATTATTCGATCTGGCAATCGATTATGTTGATTACTATGTTTGAAAAACATGTTGCTATACGTTTACTGCGGTGACAGGAGGGAGCAAACATGGCGACTTCCTTGTCGAAATTACACATCGACATGAAGGTGTTTTTCTCGTAAACAAAACACCAGCATCTAATTTCAAGCCCGGCATGCCCTTGCGACGATTGATTATAAAGTACATGTATTGCCAATGAGTTCGTATTATAAAATGCAATAATGATAACTTTTGACATTTTGAAAAAAATGTTGTATTTTGCATTCAAAAATCGCCTTTATTTTAGTGTTAGCATTTGAATTAGGCAACTATATGGTACATTTTACATCACACGCAAGTGCTGCAATGGTTTTCTATCATATGTAATAAACTGATAAAAGCAAATGGTATATGCTGTTTGAAATAGATTTTTTCACGTGTGTGTTTTTCAAGCATTTTCGAGGGTTAGGATAATCCTTAAATGATTAATTTCAATACGCTAAATATTCGTTAGATTATGAATATTTATGAAGTTCAACATATCTTTTGTTTTTAAGTGGTTTGAGTGCAAACATTCCGCTAAGGTTTGTTTTATCGGGTAAACACATATTTACTACTCTGGAAATATTCCACTGAATATGCCCTACATGATGTAGATAAATAAATCATTATTACTTCTGTAAATTTATTGTGGCGGAAATTCTAGCGGTCTAGGAGTTTGGTCCTTTCCATTTACGACACCTCTCACTACGAAAGTCCTAAGTTACTGGATACCTAGGGTGAGAGATGGTTTTAGACACAGATCATCTGCCTTACTCTCTTAATATCGAATGTATGCGTGCATTCATTCGTTGCAGTTAGATTAGGAAATAGTGTGTAACGTTATCATTTACAAACAGGTAAATTACAACTGGTGATTTTCAAAATTCAAATTGATTGATAACAATTTAGGGGCTAGGGATCACGCTCGTATAGTCATAGTGCTTGGCGTTTCCTATGTACCCCCTAAATTTTTGGCTATATTAACTTCAAGTGGTGGTTGAAATGTATGGGTACGTATTTGCACTAGTTGTTGCAATACACGTGTTTGTGTACAGTATTGATTGAAATGTACGTACCCTTGGGCGGTAGTGGTAAAAATGTACGTGTACGTATTCGCAGTGAGGAAGGATTGACATGTACGTGTCCGTGTACAGTAGATGTTGAAATGCACATGTCCGTGTGCAGTAGTGGTTACAATGTACGTGTCCGTCTACAGTATACTTGTTTTTGCACATTCTGTATGTAGTGTGTTGTACAGTGGCTACCGATATTATTGTGTTGACCGTTTACATAATGCTAACGTTGATATATTATAGCACCAGTTTAGGCAGGTACTTTTATTCAAGGCAGTCGGACTAAACTTCCAGACCGGTAGGGTTTCAAATTCGGTTCAACTGTAGCCACCATTGGTAACTCAGTGAACCATGTAGCGGCCATATACCTCCATACTACCATACCACGCACGTTAACGTGCGTGACCATACTCATTATACAAATGGCTTGATCATACATTTGCTTCGACAATTTGTTGTTTCATTTTAATGTTGTTATAAATACATGTAGTGAAATAAATCTATGAATTGTGCACAGTGTTGTCTAATTTTAAGTGAGTCAAAAAATAAATAAATCATTATTTTACATGAAACTTACAGCCTATAAGACATGGAAACTAAATGTGTTATTTTACAATAATTGAACGTCAACCACCAAGTTGGCCCACAGCATTTTGTACTTATATCGTGCTTTATCATATTTCGTATATATTATTCATAACTGAAATTTGTCATACTGAAAAATATACGTGACATTCGCACCCAAGACACCAAAAATCGAATACGCCTCCGCAGGATATAACAGAATATGTAGATGACAGTGCTTCATATCTTCCCTAGTCCTTCATTAATAGAACTTCACATGAGATCGCCACAAGTTCAAATTGTGCAGAAATGTCAATGAGCTAACACAGATGTAATATAATTAGTGTGTGATTGTCCTTTGTGATTATACGAGTCAGACCTTAAGGGAGGGAACTCAGGAAATCCTCTTTACAACCTTGTGGCAGAGTTATTATTTGTAGTCTTGTTATGATTCCCGAAGAAATTCGGGGGAGCATATAATAGCCGAAGTGTCCGAAGTGTTCTCAAGAACGACTGCTCAGGTGCCCGGACAAGAACAAAGTATATTGTTAATAGTGCAAATCTTCCAAGGGGCATAACTATGTGAATAATCAGCAAACCGAAACGTGCCGACACCTTATAAGTTCACGGTTTCTACGTGCGCAGGTTCAATATCGAACTTCACTGACTTTCAGTATAGGGCTATATCTCGATTTTCTCGTGCTACAAATAGACATTTCCCGCCTATCACGAAGACGATACCGATTACGGATTACCACAAATTTCGTGGGGGAATAGAGTCTCAAATTAACAAGTAATTATACCCCCATCTTTGATGAGGGGGTATATTGCTTTGCACATGTCTGTCGGTCGGTCTGTCTGTCTGTCTGTCGGTCGTATAAAATGGTTTCCGTTCAATAACTCAAGAACGCTTTGACCTATGATCTTCAAACTTTACATGGAGGTTGGTCAGCAACAGTAGATGACCCCTATTGATTTTGAGGTCAGTAGGTCAAATGTCAAGGTCACTGTGACCTTTACTATTTCTGACTATTTAAATGGTTTCCGTTCTATAACTCTAGAAGGCTTTGACCTAGGATCTTCAAACTTTACATGGAGGTTGGTCAGCAACAGTAGATGACCCATATTGATTTTGAGGTCAGTTAGGTCAAAGGTCAAGGTCACTGTGATGTTCAATTTCTGACTATTTAAATGGTTTCCGTTCAATTACTCTAGAATGCTTTGATCTATGATCTTCAAACTTTACATGAAGCATGGTCAGCAACAGTAGATGACCCATATTGATTTTGAGGTCAGTGGGTTAAAGGTCAAGGTCACTGTGACCTTTACTATTTTTGACTATTTAAATGGTTTCCGTTCAATAACTCAAGAATGCTTTGACATGGAGGTTGGACAGCAACAGTAGATGACCCCTATTGATATTGAGGTCATAGGTCAAGGTCACTGTGACCTTCACCATTTCTGACTATTGGGCTGCTATGGGGGCATACGTGTTCAACAAACATCTCTTGTTAAGAATTGCAAGCAAAACAGAAGTCCCCTACCGGGTTTAAGCCATTTTCAATGTTTCTGTTGCCATAGCAACCACAATTTTTGTTAGAATCAAAATATTTTTAGACGTGCATAATCCCCTCATTGCCCCCTATCCACATATCAAGTTTCATAAACCTAGCTTGAACACTGAGTTATGTCAGGATCCAGATTTTTTGACGGACGGACTGACTGGCGGGCTGACGGATGGACGGACGGAGGACAAACCTATAGTCCCATCCGGTCAAAAACCGGTAGGGGACTAATAAAGACAGATAAGGATTGTTGGCAAGATAGTTGTTAGTAGCACATTCAGAAGTTCATTCAAGATTTAATATTTGAAAGAACTTCCAACAGAACTTTATTCATAAGTTTATTCAGAAAGTTCAGAAATTCAAAATTTAATATTATATGCAAAAGTTAATTCGAAACTTCTGACAGAAGTTAATATTCGAATATTCGAATTAACTTCAGACAGAGAAGTCCATTGCATTGGTCTGCGACTGTTTCCGACACCCTCTCACACTTTCGGGAATAGTTGTGCCAATTGAGAAAATTATATTTATGACCTCTAGGGACCCTTAGGAGTCCATCGCATTGGTATGCGACTGTTTCTGACACCCTCGCAGACTTTCAGGAATGTTGGTGCCAATTGAGAAAATTATATTTCTGAACTCTAGGGACCCTAAGGAGTCCATTGCATTGGTCTGTGACTGTTTCTGACACACCCTCACAGACTTTCAGGAATGTTTGTGTCAATTGAGAAAATGATATTGTTTAACCTCTCGTGGCCCTTAGGAGTCCATTGCATCGGTCTGCGACTTTTTCTGACACACTCGCAATCTTTCAAGAATTTTGGTGCCAATTGAGAAAATGTATCTTTTACCTCGTACTGGGGACCCTAAGGACATTCCTTTCGAAGTTGACATGACATTTTATAATTTCGGATTTGACATTAATAACGACATTCCAAAACAATCAGTTGAATGTCGAAATCAACATACGACATTACACGCAGCTCGTCCAGCGCCTCGTCCTGCACCTGACCGACGGGGCGCTTTTAATGGAGCAGTGCCAGGCACTGCATGATTCTGATGGTGTAAACCAGCCTCCACCCAATCAGGTCGTTGACGACGGCGCCTATAACTTAAACAGTTGACACGTGAAAATCTCGAACTATATTAATGATTCCTTGAAGAGGAAGGTTCCTCGACAGCTCAATCAACTATACTTGATCTCGAATCAAGTGATGACTGAATTCATGAAATGTTAGGTAGTACAATGTAAATTAATATTGTCAACAATAATTATGATACATCACCCCTCTGATTAGTCCGAAGTCGGTTGTCGGTATCGTCTTCGTGAAAGACGGGAAATGTCTAATAGTATTGACACATGAAAGTACACTGTTGATTGATCCATAAAATTTAGAATGGTTCAGTGCGAGAACATCGATTCGTATGTTTCCGTGCACCACCTAGGCCAGTAGCTTGTTTTTTCTTAATGTCGCCAATACCACATTGCATATTAGATAGCATGCCGTAGATACCAGGTAGTGAAAATGATTGATCAGTGTCGTCTTCAACGAATAAGACGGCATCGCTATCCTTTATGCCAATGTTTGTGAATACATTTTGAATATCTCGATCGTGGATACCTTTTAAGAATACGTATAGCGTACGGCAATCGGCAACACATTTCGCCTCGTTGGTTCATGAATTCCGCCTATTGACAACAACAGGCGTCTGTGGGCAGTTAGGCAAGTTCTGAAACCCCTCAATTATGGATATATCTTAGAACATTGCGGTTGGTATAGATACGGAAATAGTGAAAATAGTTTAGCCAAATTTCCCCTCCGCCTCGCCATGTGACCGATCTAAAAATTGCCATATATATTGTGTTAAAATGCATTTATCAAACTAGCGGGTCGGTCAAAACCATTTTAATTTTACAACACTATTTTTAAAGCAATCGCTAAATATCTGACGAATAAAAATATGAAGTCCACGGCATAATTTAAGAAAAATTGTATTCGAAACACTCAAATAATTCCAACAACGAGCTTAACGTCATTAATGAAATTGCAGTAGTTTCCATTTAGAATTTAAGTATTAAGTGAAGCCCTTAAAGAACCTTGACTTGAAAATAAAACTTGAAGACAATTTAAAGAGATTGGGTTCCCAATGTTCCAAGTGGTTTCCTAATCTTCCAAGTGGGCGTCTTACTCTATGATTATAATTATTACCTGGTTGCAATAATGATTGCGATTACTCACTAACGCTTGGTGGCTGAGTGGCTGTTTGTACATCTGTGTCTGACTCTGACACTTCAGAATCCCCAGATTCCGCGTCTGTGATTGACGGCTTCACTGTGTCCTGGTCTTCGAAAACACTTTCAGGATTCGAACAATGGTGTTGTATATGTATACAGGGGGGGGGGGGGGGGGGGGCTGTTCAGAGTGTAAACTCTTCGTAGAAAATCGTTCGTAAGAAGTGTATACAGCTCCTTTCACATGACTACGCCAAATGATCTGAAATATATAACACTTTTATACACTTATCAGTCCCCTACCGGTTTTTGACCGGAGGGGACCATAGGTTTGCCCTCCGTCCGTCCGTCAAACAATCTGGATCCTGACATAACTGAAACAGTTTCCAAGCTAGGTTTATGAAACTTGGTATGTGGATAGGGGGTAATAAGGGGATTATGCACGTCTAAAAATTGTGGTTGCTATGGCAACAGAAACATTGACAATGGCCTCAAACCGGTAGGGGACTTCTGTATTGTTTGCAATTCTTAATTACTTGTTCATTTACATTTGCATATGAAAAATTCGAGTAAGGAGAGTCATATTTAAATGTATGTCTAAAATACATAAACTCAGTACAAAAAGAAACGTAAGTTGTAATGTAATGGTCGTTTTGTACATATAATCGGGACATAGATAGCAAAACAGATACTCGTCTTAACGTTTATTATTCATAACCACACAACACCAGTGAGTTCTTGGAACGTCATTGAAAAAATGTGATTTTAATGAAACGTGTACACAAATGGTCAATAGTGTGTAATGTCAAAAACAACAAAATGAAAAATGGAGAATTTTTGTTAAAAAATGATTTTTTCCAAATAAACGGCTTGTTCACATACCCATAGTTCCCCATTGTTAGCCTAGCTGATTTGGTCACCAACCGGAAGCGATTCCTTAGGTGTGCAACCCTGATATATGCATCATGTCTTCGCGTTATAACACACGGTCTGCCGGGTATTGCAGGTCTTTCTTTTACACTACCCGTTGCATTGAAACGATACAGTAGACTGGATATTTTGTCAGGACTACCGTTAAACCGAAGTGTGGCGTCAGTTTTATTGACGTCAGCACTGAGGAAACCAATAGCCCGTTTACAGACATCATCGGACAGTCGTCCTATAGTTCCAATTATATTTGATAAGTGAACCTTTATTTAATTTTGGCCACCAACTAACTACAGGGATATAATGATTTCAGCAAAGATATTATTCATGTAGACTGGTAGCACGTGAATCTTGCGTTTTTACAAGTAAGGACAATACAGGGCCCAATTCCACGAAAAAACTTAAGTTATTGCTGAGACTGCTATTTTAAAAACATATTTTGTTGGTTAAATGACTTTCATGTATACTTGTATATACTGTTTCATCACAGTTAGATGCTTATTTAATAGAACAATACATCATAAGTCCAATTTTTACAGAAAATAGTGTTTTACAGTTATAAACATCTAAAGCAAAAACTTGAGTCTGTTATAACAGGCTAGAGTATGACGTTCTTTATTATTCATTACTGTTGGATTTCCATGAGCATTACATACAAAAAGCACCTACTATATCATTATTTAGCCATAAATACACAGTTTCTGGTAGCAATCTACATCACAAGACTATACTTGTAGTCATATAATAAATTCAAAATAACAGTCTCAGCTGAGCAATAACTTAAGTTTTTTCGTGGAATCGGGACAAGGGCTGTCAAATTCAAAAAAAGTGTTCACAAGGTGAAGAAACAACATTTGATTGGTTATGCAAAATATTATGTCGACAGGTACTGAACTTTTCCCACAACGTCAAAATTACTACCCTAAAACCTAGTATGTTTCTTTTTGTACTGAGTTTATATAAAACGACATGAGGGCTAAAGTTTTAACTATCTGGAGCTAAAGCTAAAATATTCATTCCGTAATTGTAATTCACTAAAGATTAGCTAATGTGATTAAAACCCATATAAGAAATACGGACATGTAACTATTATATTATATAATGATACAAATCATAATAATTACTTACAAATTAACTAAGGCAAGTATTAAATCAGAAAATGTATATGCTATTACCTCTGCAATATGCCCCTCACACTGAGTGGCATTTGTCCATAACATTTTTCGGAAGTAGTCTTTTGCGTGTTTCCACGCACCTTCAATTCTATTGGTGAGGACATTTTCAATCTGGCCTTTTGCAGTATTACGGTAGGTTTTCTTAAATGCGTTCATGAGCAGGACCGTAAATTGATCATATCATATCTCATTTAAATGAAAGTAGGATGAAAAACTATTTCTGTAGATCTTACTTCCTTTCTCAACGTGGCGTGGCGAGAGGTATTCATGAGCGTTCGAGTTGTTCTGCCGCATACAGGGTATAGAATAAGCGTGTTAGTGGATCGTTCAACCATCCCGAAAACCCACACCTTCCGGCCCTTGTTTGGATGACCTCTGTGGTAGTTGGTCTTCCGGCCGAATAAGCTCTCATCTATCTCTATGATTCCAGAAAGCTTCTTATGCCGTATGTTGACGTGAAAATACTCTTTAAACATTTCCCTATGAAAACTACCCGAGTCACCTGCTCTACTACCGTAACTGATACCTGAAATTAAAAGAATAACACGATGTTGTAACAAAAAATGTATTATTTAACATTGTTTTTTTTATATAATGAAATACTATTCATACCGTAAATGCCCTGCTCGCAATGTTTCTTCTGCCGACATAAATTGGGATTTAAAACTTTAGGTCCCGGGCTTTAGCTCCCTCTGTCGTAGGACGGAAACATTAAGTATTTCAAATTATTATGTTTTTTATAAGACAGGATTAGAACAAGTGCCCTCTAATGTAAATATAGTCTAAAGAGTAACACAAGTTTGATTACGTAATTGACGTCAATGCGCTAGAAATGATGACGTCATAACGTTATTACCACAAACGTCGTTGCTAACGTCATTTTAAAATTAGATGACATAGGAAACACACGAAATAAAGCGCTCTCTGAAATATGAGAACTATAGACACCGCATGAAACTGTAGAGGACTTTGTCAGGACTGTGAGAATCCCCCAGGAAGCAGCATTGAAAGTACAGGAAGACATTTCAGAAGAGGATTTTAAGAACGCTGTACGAGATACAGTTATTGTCAAGCAAAGGCAGTCAAAAAGACGGCTATAATGCCCCGCCGCGTTTATAATGCCCCGCCGCGTTAATGAATAGTGAACTGTAACATTGAGCGTTTGTAACCTGCTTGTCTGCAACTTGGTTCGGCAGGGCGACCCCGTGTCTCACATTGGGTATCAGCATCTTACCAGTTCCGTACCATTAAAAAGTTATATAGTGGACATGAATTGTAAGGCTCAAACCATTAAGCTTTGTGACCTTGAGCCTGCATGGTAGAAACATGGGTTATGCACATCGCCTTCATTACACATTACACTGGCATTAAAACGTTTTTGAGCGGACACAAAATGTAAGGTAAAAACTTTTGACATTGAACTGTGACCTTGACCTCGAGCCAGCACAGTTGGAACGTGGATTTTGCATGTATTCTTTATTAGTCTTTCACTACAAAGGGAAAACTAACCTGTATTATGGAAAAGCGCCAATGTAACGGCAATATACAAAGCCGGTCCAAGAACAAAGGCAGAAAACTATAGACCAATAAGTATTACTCCAATTAGCTGTAGACTCATGGAAAAAATACTAAGTAATGAAATTGTGAACCACCTAGAGAACAATGATTTGTTGTAAAAACACCAACATGGGTTCCGGAAAAACCACTCCTGCACTACCCAGCTTCTAGAATGTATAGAAGATTGGAGCAGTGCAATTGATAACAATAAAGAGGTTGACATAATATACTTGGATTTTAAGGCCGCCTTTGACAAAGTTCCCCATAAAAGACTACTGTTAAAGGTATGTAAAAATGGGAATAAGGGGGAAGATTTACAAATGGATAGAAAACTTCCTCGATAATAGGAAACAAAGGGTAATTGTTAATGGGAAATCTTCCCCATGGATTTCAGTAAAAAGTGGTGTGCCACAGGGGAGTGTGTTAGGTCCCATTCTATTCTCAATTTACATAAATGATCTGCCAGAAGCGTTAAACTGTACAGCCAAACTATTTGCAGACGATACAAAATTATACTCTGTGGAGAGTGGCATTAACAATGAAAACCATCTCCAAGATAACATATTTAACGCCTGTGAATGGTCCAGAAAAAATGGCAATTGATGTTCTACACAAAAAAATGCAAAACATTAAGAATAGGAAATTCAACCCAAACATGTGAATACTTTATGAAGGATAATGAAGGAAAAATTAATCTGATAGAAAGTGTAGAATCAGAAAAAGATCTTGGAATAACATGAACTTTGATAGTCACATTAACAAGAAAGTAAAACTAGCAAACAGAAACCTGGGACTGGTCCTGAAAACTTTTTCACATATGTCAAAAGAAATGTTAGACCTCATTTAGAATATGCGTCGCCTGTGTGGTCTCCTGGACTCAAAAAACACATCATATCTGTAGAAAATGTACAAAGGAGGGCAACTAGAATGGTAAAATCTATTTCAAAAATGTCTTATAAAATGAGACTCTTAAATCTAGGAATCCCAACATTAGAATACAGAAGGGCAAGAGCAGACATTATACAAGTTTATAAAATTTTAAATGGGATTGAAATTGTAGAAAATGATAAAATGTTAACAATGCTAAACCAGAGTAATACAAGAGGTCATGATAAAAAACTATTCAAAAAAAGGGGCCTTACTAAAACAAGACTTGGTACATTCAGTTATAGAGTTGTTAACATATGGAATAAACTACCCCTAGAGGTTATAAATGCACCAACAGTTAACAGTTTCAAATCTAGATTAAAAAAACTATGGAAAGTAGAAAACAAATTTGATGCAGAGTCGGGCAGGGTCTATATAAATAAAAATGACTAAGGCATGTAAAAAATTTTAGAGTAGCCTTCATAGGACATTATATATGAAAGCTAAGTTTTTAAAGTGTGAATCAAGTAAGAAACACATATGACTTTATATGATTTTTAAATATATGCGAGAAGACAGTTGAGTGTGAAAAAGTGAAAAAAGTGAAAAAAGAAAAGAAAATATCAAGTGCGGAACCGGAAGAAATAAAATTGAAAATAAAAAGAAAAGTGAAAAAAGGACCAACAAAAACTACAAAGTTTATTTAGTCATAAGACTAAACTACGATCTCGGAAATTCATGAACTAGTTACACATTTGCTGAAGGTTTCGTGGAATTTAGCACAGGCGTTAAAAGGGTATGGATCGGACACGATTTTGTAACGGAAGGGCGCACGGACGGACAATGTCCATTCCTATAATCCCCTCCCACTTCGTTCGTGGCGGGTGGTTATTATGGGTGTGTCAAGGGAAGTCATAAAATTGCATGTCCACATAGACAACTCGGAAGCTGCCGTTCGTTCTGAGAACCAGCAAAGTCTGGTGTTTATTTATGAATGCATGCACAAGATGAAACATTAACGGCAAAAGATAATAACAAATCGGACAGGGAAGGCAGCACCGAACATACACAGCAAAACACGAAATGTACAAAAAGAAAGCATACAAAGAATGAACACAGAGTAGGCATACAAGTTACAAGGACAAATGGAACATGTGAAGGTGAAACTAAACAGCTACTAGACTAGTACTAAGTTTATTTTAAAGTATTTATAGGCTGGAGGTCTGTCAGATATATACGCATTATTACAAAACATATTATATAGCAACAATGGCAACGGCAAGTAAAAAAGTTCATCCGAAATTATAACGACAACCAAACAAAGGGAGGCAATAGATAAAAACTGCGTAGATAGGGAGAGAGAGTGGATTCTGAGTTTCCCGTGTTGTGTACGTATAATGAGGTAATACTATGTATATACCTAAGTTTCTATGATGCACGTGTTCCAAGACCCGCATGTGGTGTATGTATAATGAAGTAGACCAAAGTTTCATGCACGTGTTTCGAGATTCGCGTGTTTTGTATGTATAATGACGTATGGAGGCCAGAGTTTTTATGTTCCATGAGTTCCGAGAGTCCCGTGTTTTGTATGCACGATAATGACGTATGTAGGCAAGAGTTTCTATGTTCCATGAGTTCCGAGATTCCCGTGTTTTGTATGTACGATGATGACGCATGTAGGCAAGAGTTTCTATGTTCCATGAGTTCCAAGATTCCCGTGTTTTGTATGTGTACTGACGTAAGTAGGCCAGACTTTCTATGTTCCATGAGTTACGAGATTCCCGTGTGTTGTATGTGTAATGACGTATGTAGACAAGAGTTTCTATGTTCCACGAGGTCCAAGATTCCAGTGTTTTGTATGTACGATAATGACGTATGTAGGCCAGCGTTTCTATGTTCCATGAGTTCCGAGATTCCCGTGTTTTGTATGCATAATGAAGTGCATGTATGTAGAACAGAGTTTCTATGTTCCATGAGTTCCGAGATTCCCGTGTTTTTGTATGCATAATTAGGTATGTAGACCAGAGTTTGTTTCATGAATTCCGAGATTCCCGTGTTTCTACATAGTATCCACGAATTCTGAGTTTCCTGTGTTTTGTTTTTATAATGAAGTATGTGGACCAGAGTTTCTATGATACACGTGTTAAGTATGTAGGCCAGAGTTTCTATGTTCTATGAGTTCCGAGAGTCCCGTGTTTTGTATGTACGATAATGACGTATGTAGGCCAGATTTTGATTCGTGAAGTTCAAATTGTGATATCAATAAGTTAAACTCGTGATTTCGTGAAACTTACGCCGAGATTAAAATGTGATTTATTCAGTACGATAGCTGCTATTTTAAACAATAGATACCACAAGGTACTGTTTTATCAAAGCAATAACGAAAAGCGTAAACTTGAGATCAAATTTTAATTATCCCCCGCCGATGAAATCGGTAGGGAGAATTGAAGTGGCGTTGTCCGTCCGTCGGTCAGTCCGTTCGCAGCCATTTCTCTGTAATTAGCAGAATTCGAAATAAATATGAACTATCATACTGGGATGATGCCCGTCAAGTTTTTTTCTGATCTATAAATAACTCTTGTTGCAATGTCAACTTATTTGAAAAACTTAACAAATAATTGAAAATAATTTTACAGAAATAGTTGTTGGGTGACCCTCTTACAAAATTTACATTTGGTCATGATTCGTTAAAAAACATGGCCGTCAGTGGGTGGGCCCGGTTTTCGATAAACGTTGTATATCTCTAGTAAGATATTTAAAAAAATCACCACTTAAAGTACTGGTTGGATTTCATTAAGAATTGGTAGCAATGTTCCTTTGATAATCCTCTATAAAAATAGCTAAAACAATTGAAATCTATTAATAACTCTGGATGCCCTGGCAACCGATTGGAAAAACTTTTAAAAACTCATAAAAATCAACCACTTGCTAGTTTCAAAATAATTTTACAGAAATACTTGTTAGGTGACACACTTACGAAATGGACATTTTTGTCATGATTCGTAAAAAACATGGCCGCCAGTGGAAGGGGTTTGTTGTTTATTGGTCAGTTTTCCGTATAGTTATTGCCCTTGATATATTGAACAATTGTTATCCGATGAAACATTCCAAACTGTGCAATAATACTGAGCTTACACACCAAACTGCGCGATGGTAGCCTACTAATAACCTGTAGGCGGGGATATCAATTTAACGAATTTGCTTAATATTTATAATTTACAATCATTGTATAAAGTGTGGTACATGGAGCTGCAATACTACCAATGATGCAGCTCATGAACTCGAACAAACCATATACGTCACCAATTTGCAGTCGTTGAAGAATTTAAAACTGATTTTAACTTAAGGTTTCCGTAAGTGCTTTGATAAAACAGTACCAAGGTCCGTTGTCCTAGACCACGTTTATATGCATATTCAAATCTCGACGACACAACTCTTTTACACATACGATCCGTTCAATAAACATACGATCCGTTCAATAAACATGCTTAAATCCTGTTTCAGATATAACTATGCTGACAGGAAAGTGAACATTTACATAGAAAGAGTTCTGGATAATGGTTGGAGCCTTGTAAGTGTAGTTTCTGTACAGGAAATGAAACCTACAAATCAGGCAATAATGGCATCGATATACATTTTTTGTACAAAACTGTGTAACTAACACCATAAACATACACATGCATCATCGTGGGCATATATATACACTGATCTTAGACCATGGTTAGTCGCTGTCAGCCAATCAGCGCCCTGTATTGCCGTGGTAAATATCACAGAGACTGCGTTTTAAAATCGTTTATTAATATCGAGAAAAACGCTCATTTAGATCGAGACAATCGTTCATTAAAGTCGTGAAAATCGTGCCCAATTAAAAGGATTATGCATATACTCAGCACATTTAAAACCGCAGCGCATATACAATTCATGATTACTGGCAGAAATACATGAATAAATATATACACGAATAAAAAATTAATAACAATGATTAGCTATATTTCCCATCAGTTCTTAAAATTACAAACTTGCTGTTAAAAAAATCATTTTTTCTATATCCAGTCAGAAACCGGTGTAATATTATTCAATTAAATAATGCATCAGTGTTGTTGGTTTTAAAAAAAACATCAATCCAGTAATTATACGGCCAATTCGTATTACGGCTTAACGAGGACTCTTTCTATCACTTTGTAAGTTGATATACATTGTACATAGAAAATTAAATAAACGCGCCTTTTAAGTTTAATCCATCTAAAGAGTTCTATTCGTGTCCTCTTCGGTAATGTTGCAAGCATTAGGTGAAGGGATCGTTGCATGCAGAACGGATTTGAGATAGTAATCGAAATTGTAACTTTTAACACCGAGTTGGCACTTGAAAGAGGAACATTTGCTTATCCTGTCCCGTGCGGCTATCCAGATCGTGGATGGTCACTGACAGTAGTCCGACGTAAATACACGTAGCAGTTGAAACATCTCAAAATATATTATTTGACGGTAGTTTCATTTCAGAATAACATTTTGTGGATGACCGTATATGTATACGTATCAATAGTTATACCCGGTAATAATTCATTTTGGGTCGAGTGTGCAGTTCTCGCACGCCCAACACCTCATTCCAAATCATGCATTCCAATCACCTGCATTCTACCACTGACCAGCATTTAAATTTTTCCCGAAAAACTCATTCTTATCTGCTCGCCGAGAGTATCGCACTTCCATACAAAAATATAAATTAATATGTTTACTTTGTATTTGATTTTAAAAACGCTGAGCTTTTAATTGTGCGAAGTATAACACACCACATGGTCTAAGTCAGATAGAAAGACTCGTGGGGTCGTCTATACGATATAGACACTCGCTGCGCTCGTGTCTATATCATAGGCAGCCAGCACGTACCCTACTACTTCACAAGTCAATTCAACCTTCTCATTGTTTACCTATATAAGAAAGGTGAATAACGGAGAATGGAGTGCCTGTCATATAACTTGTCGTATATTTTTATTTATTCACTCAAATGCTATCTTACGGGTATCATCGTGTAGCGAAGATATGTTACTTTCCGGATATATTAACAGTTTAGTCCTTAAATACACACCCTTAACACAATGTAAGTCAGAATCGCGAATTGGTTTGGTCATCAATTAACAAGTTCAGTATGTACACCGGAAACAAACGGAAATGGCCGAGCTTTCACGATTGAACAACTATGAATGACGCGACACACAGTCCATCCTCATACATCAGTGGTTAGTCAAGTTCCCAGACATGCTTTCCATGAAATATAAGATCTTTTTCAGCAGCTTTACCGATTTTTCCATTACCCGGTGAAACCTACACGTTCCACGGTTTCACAGGGTAATGGACAAAACGGCACATCCGCTGAAAAAGATTTTATATTTCATGGAAAGCAAATAATGTTCCCCTTAGTGTGGTGTAGATTTCATAGAAAGCGACGAAGAAATAAAATACTTATGGCTACATTTGTGTTCCAATGTTTACAAATTTCTACTTGGAACTGTAGTCAAAAACCACGTGGTATTGCTACACTGAGTAGGACCTTCGTGCTTTCACTTATGCTTGTAAATTGTTAATGTAACTCACCAACAGTACTCTGATCGATATTGCGAAACTCTCCTAATAACAAATATTTGTAACAATATAAACATGTTTTTCATATATTTATTGAATTCATTGAACTACCAATTCATAAAATATACAAACCAGTCAAACTTGCACACCGCTAATTATTCAACCAAACCAGTCTATAACTACAAAAGTAAATGTCAATTAAGGATGCTGGAGCGGTTCAATGCGCATGCGTCATTTGTCATAGTACGTTATGTGCCTTATAAATGTAAAAATGTGTCCAAATAATCTAAAATAAATCAAGTTGAACAGTTTTGATAAGTATTATGCAATAAAATTAGAAAATTATAATCGAAATGACGGTTTCCATTCCGAGAAAAATATTAAATTACAAAATAGGTGGGTGGGGTAAAAAAATAAAAATATTGCTATTAATGCCAAATGACTTTTTAGGGAGTCAGGTTCGTTTGGTAATGTTCGTTTATTGTGTGTGGATGTGTTTTCGCGATATTTACATGTTCAATAAATTTATTTTAAGCGTTTTCATTGATTTTCTCAGCATTTTAGCCACATTTAACCAAAATAAAAACAAAAATTGCGAAAAAGATACATCGGTGACATATATTTTTTTATTGCATAATTTTGAAGATCTATGTCATTAGACTTATTTAACAAAATATTTAAAAAAGTTTAAGGTGGGAAAAAAGTTATTAGGATTTTACCTGGGTGCTATTTTGCTGCATGAAATATGAAGTGGGTGGGGTAAAAGAGCAATATATATTAGACCAAAATTAAATATACCCTTTTTGGTATCTTGATCATGTATAACAATGTGTACCCAAACAATATTGAAAAATATTTTATTATTTAGATCTCAGACATCAATGAAAAATGTCAAATTTGAACAACACCACCAATTTACCAATTGCCATAGAATTATAAAAAAAATTCATACACACTTCAATCAGGGCTGATTACCCGAAAAACGAGTTCCGTGACCTAGTGTTTTTTCATCATATTTTGTGTCAGCATAGATTTCTTTACTTCCTGGCAAAATTTGAGCAAATTCTGAAGGTGGGATCCTAAGCGCTCCAACATCCTTAAAGCAAATCAAAACATGCTAACTCAATAAATGTACATCTTTTGTTATTGACTTTTGTTTATGGTGAAACAGGATGTATACCTGATTCAGTAGGCATTGATGAAAAAATTATTTCGTTTTGGTAAAAACTCATTTACAAATGAAAATCATGGAACTGAAAAACTATCAACAACAGTTTACAATCATATTTTACATTCATCTATAGGATTAAATGATGCAACTTTGAGAAGAAGATTCTCCAGGTAATGCAATGTTAAGAATATTGTGATTAAATGTGGATGTATAAACGTGTGGACACAAAATGCATTCCCAAACCCAAAATGGTTAAAAGTAGCAGTGAAACACAATAAAATAAAGGCACAGAAAGTGAGCACTTTGAATTTACTATAATATGTGGCAAAAACATTTACGATGAGAAAACAGAAATACGGACGGCAATGTTGATATATTATTTTACAATAATCGATTTAAATATTAAATTCAAGTTTTATTCACACTCATTTCAAGTCTTAAGGAAACCATGCTTCTTACGATGCATGCTACGTTTGGCATATCCCGTGCTGATCGCTCTACACGTACTCTATATCTCTAATATCTTGGTTATGCGTCCTAGAACATTATATGATATAAACAGAAATAAAAATAATATCAAATTACAAACTACAATGCGAGAAAAACAAAAAATGACAATTTCATAAAAGCACACACGTAACGGTTCAGCATACTTTCGCAGCTAACACATTAAATTCTTGACCTTGAGGCATATTTGTAAATGATCTTAGTAGAAAACTTAAAGTTTCCTTAAATCTCAAATTGCACCAGCTCAATAAGCAAATAAAGATTACTGATTTTACGTAGTTCACAAGCAGTATATACACTCAATGACTTTAAAAACGCCTCACCTAATTCAAAGCCCAATATCGCTCAAAGTATTTATGTTATTGCAATACAATTATACATGTGTATTAATTGATCTTTCCTACGTGTAAATCAATTTAGTTTGTAATAAAATGTTGTCTCGTTGTTTTCTGGGAATCCTGCAAGCACACACACCCTAGGCAAAAGTGTGGGATTTTCATACAGGCTATGCGTGACATTACTCTTACTTGTTAGATGGTGTAAGCACACAAATTCGTCAAATATACATTTGGTAATCGTTCTCCATCTTTGTATCAAAGTATCTGCAAGTTTTCATAGTGATGGTTTATTTCAACGCACTCACCAACCTACCTTATTTCAACTGTTAAAGTTCAACATGTGCAAACGGATAATAATAGATTTTGAATTCGCCAATTTTAGTAGTAAAACTTAAAACTTTGTGATTTTGAGTATCTGTCTAAATGTGTAGACGTTCTTTTGTTATTGTCTTTGTTCATGCGTTTTTGAAAATTTGACGGGTGATTGCTGTATTTGAACATGCTTAGAAAGAGTTTTGAACATCTCATAAGTGACAGGAGGTTTGTTAAAGGACTTCGTAGACAAATGTCATCTCGCATATACGGATTAATTGCGCCTATAGTTGGTATTGACAACCCCATACTTTTGCCTGTGGTGATTGTGCTTGCAGTATCCTCAGTTAATAACGAGATATCATATTTTTTACAAATTAAATTGAATTATATGCAGAAAGTAGCAATTAACACGCATGTAAAAAAATCCAATAAAATAGATATTTTAAGCGATATGTGGCTCTGAAAAAGGTGATGCGTTTTTAAAGTTCTTGAGTATATATCAATGAACAGCTGCAATAATTTCTTGAAAACCCAAATAGGTTATTCTTCAATAAGTAAGAAATATGTTAACTTAAGTCAAAATATACAAGCGTTCTATAAGGTACTTCATAAAAACCGGTCCTGTTCAAAAGTAAAAGGTTTTTAAGCATCGGTGCTATTTTTCCAGAAACGTTGCGTTGCCACATTTTCACTTTAAGAAGAATGTCAAAATCATGAAGTCGCGATTTAAAATTTCCTCTGGGACCAGATAAAGAACCGGGGTTATTTGACATCTTACCAACATGGCATTGTATCTTTTTTCTTCTCTACAACGAGAGCATCATAAGCATTAAAGTAATGTTTTGTCAATTCTGTTTTAGATTGACCACATTACTTTGCAGCATTGTGAACAGACGCGACAGCTTCGAGTATTGAGTTCCTTGGCTTAAACCAGAAATATCTCTAGCAGGTGAACCTTTGGAAACAAGCTCCGCGTAGAAGTTGTAAGCAAACTTATTATTGAATGCTACAATCGGGCTGGCAATGCGAAATGGACATTTCAAGGCTTGATTTAGTCGAGCTGTATCTTCACAACAAGAATAGAACTGAGCAAAGCCATGTACAACAGTTTTGTCCCATCCGTCATTTGGTTGTTGATCGTCGTACTTCCTAAACATGTCTTTCTCAATGGTATCCATCCCACCTTCTCCTACTTCATTACAAGCGTCCACAATCAAAGCACTCGTGTTTCTACATTCTTCATTGAAGACGAGCGATTTTAAGTGCAAATAAATTACACACATCAATAAAGCATCCATTTGTTTCTCGTTGACTTCAGGCTTGGCATGTTTCATCCAGTATGACATACTAAGAATTAGTGGAACGATTGTGTCATTCAAATCAAACCCCTTGAACTGATGAGGATCAACATTGAAACAAGCTAGAAACAACCGTCGTCGATCATCTTCAACCATCTCTGAAATGGTATCAAGATCTGGGAGCATGCCGAACTTAGGAAGTTCTCGTAATGGTTTAACAACGAGTGGCCAACATTTGTCATAATTTCTGTCATGTTCTACAACGAAGATATCCAGATTTGCTGGGGCAGCTGCAGCAACCGCAATACCGTATATACACTGTCTTATATACCTCGAACAGGCATATGATGAAGGCAAATGTATGTCTTCAGCTTGGCATGTAAAAATGACCCGGTGGAGAACAAACACGTTCTGTAGAAATGTACTGGTTATGGCACAGCTCAGTATACCTTGTGCAAACCACTCAGGTAGTCTGTTGCCATAATAATCATCTAAAGTTGCACCAATGAAAGAGTTGGTCCGGAAATATTTGTCCAAATCAAATGCTGAGAACGCATCAAGTGCATAATCAGCAATAGCATGGTCAAATGTTTCTTCATTAGCCTTGGTAGCATCCCCTTCGGTCAATAATGCGCCTAGAACGCCAGCTCTAGGATCGGGTGAGCCCCTGAAAGTATTTAACCAACTCATTATCTCATCTGGTCTTTTGTAGTTCTCAAACCAATGCATTTTACGATACAACTTTAGGAGTATTGTTCGGTCGATGTAATCATTGCCCATTATCGTCGCCATGAACGGTAACATATCGGCGGTTACTTGCTTTTTGGTAAGGAGTGTGTGATACTGATACAATTGTATAGGAATCTTGTGGGTTTTTTCCAACGGTGTTGTTGCATTTATATAAGGGAATGGGATACAGCCTTCCTCTAATTGATAGATGAAGAAATCACTATCATCACTCATGACTGGACATCGCCATTTATGTGCAAGTACTGCTATATCCGTATCGGCTTCAAATCTCGCAGATGCATGTTGAATGCCTAACTCATTGAGAACCTGTATAAATGTATCAATTGCAAACTTTGGCATACGTCCCCATCGACCGCTTTTGTAATCTTTTATCGTATTTTGCTTCCTTTTAAGTGTCGTTCTTAAATGTCTGTAGTCTGTGTTCATGCCTCCATCAAATATTACGTAAGCGCTGACTCTACATTTTTTCAACGCTTGAAAGTAACGACGGCAGTTACTCGCGAACAAGCTGTAGTCACTTCCAGGAAATGATGCATCGTGTTTGCTATTGTGAAAGTGATGACAGATATTGGCGCCGTCAATGATGACAATCCTGTTTGAAAGTTCACTGCTCGAAAGAATATCGTTGTTCCTGACAAACGACGAAAGGCCTCGTACGCCCATTTTCAACTCAATGTACCTGTTTAGCTGTCTTTTATCGAAGTTTCTTTGGTTTATTTCATTACTTTTTCTTTGAATATCTGAAAAGAAAACAATTATAGACGATAGTATTGACAAATGTCCCTATGAAAATGCATGTTTGTATATACATTGGTTCAATGCTGGTATGTAATATCGTTGATAGTTGATTCCCTTGATTGAGCAGCGTGTTCGGCGTATACTGGGTACATTTAAAAAACGCACACTTCATCAATGTTTGCGAAGTACCTGTATCGTTTAATTGTCTTTTGACTCAATTGCTCTACTGTATAGATATTCTGATAAACAAGAGATCACAAGGACTGTTAAAAAATAAAAGAGCCCTAACTTGCTCACCTGTCGAAGTAATACATGCAGGCCCATTATGGTGACCTTGGTAATCATTTAGTTCTGACTTAGATTCAAGGAAATGCAACCTTTATTGCAAGTAAAATATTTTCATATTGTCTTAACCAGTGACCTTGTTACTTATGTCAGATGACCTATATTGGAACCTGATTGATTCCAACTAGGTAAACATTCTGGCCCATTTCATGGACGTTGTTTTATCATTTGACCTAGTGACCTAGTTTTGATCCCGTATGGTCAAATACTTGTATCGAACTTGACCTAGATTTTGTTAAGATGATCATTGTGACCAAATTTCATAAGGATTTGGCCAAAATTGCGACCTCTTGTGTCTATATGTACGCAAGCAAATTGTGAACAAAAACGGAAGAGTAGTGATCACAAATGAGCTAAAAACGCAGTGAAACCATTTAAGGTTTATATTTTGGCATCGGTCCAACAAAATTTGGTCTCTTTATAATGCTCTCAGCATGATGTCAGTATGTGGTCCCTGATATTCAAGATATATAAAAGTATTGCACGCTATTGTCTGTTAATTTTAGTTTTCTTTTGGTTAACGGATTTAAAAACGCGACACTAGGGTATGTTGGTATATTTTAGGAAAACATATTCTTATATAAAATGTATTTGTATATTCGTGAAGGCTAATTCCATGTCGTCATTTTGATACCATACTTAATAAAATCCAACGAATATTAACTAAGTTATCGCACGAAAAAGACATTAATCCAGAAAACAAAAGTAACATGTTTATTGGCGCATTAGTTTTATCGTTGAACACAACAGATCGAATGTTTACGGAAGGCTAGTCTAATTTTTACATACAAATTCGAAACTAAATTGAATATGATAAATGACATATCCAACTTTCATTTAAAATGTGTCTATATGACACGGAAACATTGTTCCGGTGTCTCATAGACCTGCAAATAAATGTTTTTATGGTCAAGGGGAGGTAACCATGTAAGGGATTTTGGTCAGAATGCGACTTTTGTTTTCAGGGTCGACGTATTGATTGTACTATATATTTATTAAAACTCGTCTCATTTTTTTCATCTTAGTACCAAAATGACGCCAATACGTTTACCTTTAATTTGCCCTATTCCACTACCGGCATAAACTTGAATTGTCTGCTATAAAACAATATACCCCAGTGTCGCATTTTTAAATCCGTTTAGTATAGCTGAGGATAAAATAAGAATACTGCCATCCCCCAGCGAGAATTGCTATATTGACGCGATAGTACTGTCGTGTCTCGCGGCGAGACACGAGAATTGCGCGATATGGACCAAATAGAAACGCGAGGCAAGAGAATTGCGCGGTATTTTATTTAAGAAATAATGAATACGTAGCTATGTTTTGTTGCGTAATAAAATATACGCACGTGTTTGGATGCGTAGTAATTAAATTACGAGTGCGTAGCACGAGTGATTTAATGTACACATTCAAGCGAGTGCCTATATTTTATAACACAACAAAGCACAGCTCCTATTTATCATTTCGATTCTAACATCGCCTATACTCTGCCATTTATAGCACAACAAGACAAGTTGACGTCAAACTACTTTCTTTCCTAGGAACGTTACCGTCACCATTACGTCATCTGTCATAGTATAAGACGTTAAACGTGACGTCATCAATCAGCTATATTTTATCGCGGTAATAAAATATGGTAAGCTCAATATGCGCAAAGAAGACCAATCGCACGTGCTATGTTAGAATACGCAACAAAACATAGCTACGTATTCATTATTTCTTAAAACATAATGCTAGGTTGCCTCCACACGTTATGAGGTCCAAAATCATTTGATTTTGAAATGTACAATAATTATTGGAAAAAAATATGAAACTTGGAAAAGAAGCAGGTAGTGTATAATAATTGTGCTAACCAAGCCGCTACCGAGCGAGCGATAGCTCTATGCTAGGAAATGGCTTGCTTCAAAAAGGCGCCACAGAGCGGACAAAGCGAAAAACCTATACGCTACCGGCGAGTACTTGCGGCTAGCAGGCTCGGTGTAGCAATACCTCGTGACTTTTGACTACAGTTACAAGTAGAAATTTGTAAACATGGGAACACAAATATAGCCATAAGTATTGTATTTCGTCATCGATTTCTATGAAATATACGCCACGCTAAGGGGAAAAGTGTTTGCTTTCCGTGAAATATATTAGATTATCATTAATTTTAAGTATCGTGCATTATAATAGATACGCTTTGTGTGTATCCGGTTGCGGGTACCTTGGTACGGACGAATGACAGTATTTAACACATACTTAAGACTATCTTATATATTGCGTTACAGTTATTTAATATTTTACCAACGCGGTCTTGGCGAATATCCAATTAGTCTTTACAAATTGTCAGCGTAATTTATATGGATCGATTTTTGATACTTTACAAAGTTTTAAAGTTTCAATAATTTGTGACTGTATTGTTTATAATCAACCCATCCGATCAGAACATTCGTAGGGTCTCCATAATTACAGACACGAACTGGCATGAACCGACAAGAACAAAAAGGAGGGCTTTTGGGTTTTTTAAAAGAGACAAAGAAAGCATATTTAGGTCAGAATTACATTAAGAACTACATATTCAACTAATTCCATCAGGCAAAGGACTTTTCAGTGGGTTGTTATGTGCATTCATTTCGAGCATTGCTTTATATGGGACTAGAGGCCGCATTAAGCAAACAGGAGCGTAGCTAGGGATACGTTTTGCGTCACATCAATATGCATCGTGACAACATAACTATGGCACAAAATGGCATCAACGTTAATCAATAAGGAGATAGTCCTCAAAATAAATCCAGAGCTGCACACTTCTAGACTTATGATACCGCACTGGGCGTGCCTTTTTTATCACCACGCTTCTCAGTTGATATAATAAAAAGTACCCAAAGGGAAGCTTAATACTCCCTTTTCGACTTTGTTATATTAAAGAATTGCTATTCTACAGAGGGGTCAAATTAAGGTGATACATATATGGCCAATGCCCTGAAGTGCAGCAAATGTACTGAGTTTGGTCCGACCTTTTCTAAAAAGTATTGACATAATGGTATGTAGAATACTATAGACAACATTTATCGTACCACCAATTTTATTATAAGTTTACAGTTTACAGTTTACGACTTATAACTATGGTGAAGTGGTCAGAATATAATGAAAAACTCCCAGCCAGATTATAGTCTGGTTCTCGTCCCCAATATTACAGTTGTAGTACTATAGTAGTTCTGTAAACTTGGGACGGGAACCAGACAATAACCTGCTCCACGAAGCAGCCCCGTCTAAGGCCAATTTAGACTGGTATTGTCTTTGTTGAGAAAGGGCAGTGAAAATAAAACCTTATTCACTAAGCCACATACTAATTAATACATAAAATATATATATAAAATAAGACATGAATAAAAGAGATTGCACGATTGATATACATGTACATGTAATGCTATATACGAGGGTTGGTCCAGAATTGAGTAGACTTTTGCTCTAAGCATTTTATTTGAGGTCAGGTCGATATGAAAGTTACAGAAAAGCGGCTTGTGTGTATTATTGACATAAATCTCAACACATTTTTAAGAATAAATACCGGTATTTGCATCCACAGTTATACGCTACCATAGCAACACATAAATGATTTCGCGGATCAACGCAGGTTTTTTCAAGAAAATTGGTAACATTAGTGATGGTTATTACTGTGTTTCTTCATTCAAACTTTAGAAATATGGCATTACATGTATGTTGCTTAATATCGTATCGACTACTGAGTAAAATTTCAAGGTTGAATTCAGTATTCGTGTGATGTTAGGACTATATGTGTTACTGTTGTCATATCATAATTAACGTAGAAATGACGTCACAAGATTTCATTTACTGTCGCATAACAATGAAATTATGTGTACAGCAAGGAGACGAAAGAAATGTTAGAAAAATCAAGTATTACAGCTATTACATTACGACCGCTTATTTGTAAATGACATCATCGTTTGAAAGAGGCCATGGGTGATGTGACATACAATGAGGGTAGATGCAAAAGCCTCAAGTTGACTGAATCGGTGCTTATATTGGTCAGAATCAACCATCCGTAACATAAGTGGAAAAATTGACGATATTGATATTGCCGGGCTGGTAATTAGCGGTACAGTTCAGTACATATTGACATGACCATTACATGTGTATAAAATAAGAGCATTATAACAGCTGATTAACAGTGTGCAAAAGCTTCATGAAATGATACAGGCGTGAGGTTGACATGTACGTCATTTCTGAGCTGCCCCGCGATTCCTAACCATACCCTCTTTTACGTTATTTACGATCATAACCGAATGAAATTTTGCGTTCTTGGGCAATAAGTATCACTATTACATAAACCACAATTTTGTAACTGTAGGTATATGCGATTTTTTAAATAAGAGCAAAAGTCCACGTAATTCTGAATCACCCCTCGTATTAAACTGGTGACTGAGCTGATTAAACGAGTTACACATCGGTCAGATTTTGACTATCGCATTATTTTTAATCTCGGGCTACGGCCTCGCGGCAATTAAATTTCCGTTCTCTACTAATGCCAGTAACTCATATGTTATCAAATAGATTCTATATATGTTATACTTGTAAGATTACTAACTTTAAATGAATCAATAATATTGCAGCAAAATATATAAAAAAAACTTGTAAAGCTAAAATTTACCTGATTGTTATTAAGTAGTATTCCCGGTTGCGCATTTTCAGTAATTATTTTGCATTAGCATGATTAGGCCTATTTCTCTACTGGTAAGCCACCGCTTTCAGAAAATCTAAATATAACTGGTGGGTTTTTCCATTAACCAAATTTTCAAAAACTGAACTTAGATTGCGCAACGCCGATTAGCAGCGGACACTAATCCTGTTGAAATTTGATAGTCTTAGAGTTCACAAATCCCATGATTCCGTCATTTTCAGAAATGATATTTTGACTGAGTAGTTACCAATCTATAAAGCCATTTGACATTTTCAAAAAAGAGTACACATTTAGAATAGTATATTATATAAATATCAGATGCCTGCCTGCGTGACATTGATATTGTCAACCCGAGGGCAGAATGGCATCCCGAGGCGAAGCCGAGGGTGACATTCTGTTTCGAGGGTTGGCAATATCAATGTCACGCAGGCAGGCATCTGATATTTATTTTATTATACCGAACACTATTATAAGTCTAGCAAAACGTTCACTGCTATGATTACCATAATTAGAAACAGTAGATCTAGGCATGACGGTGTTTTCATACATTGTTGTGTATCAATTTCACATTCTATTGTATGTGTATGCCCTACGTTCATTTGGTGCATTTTGTCGATTTCTTTAACTAATAGATCATTTTTAAGAAATTATCTAGAACTTGTGTTATATAAGCAATAAATTAGCTTTTTACCTTTTTTGTATAGATCTATAACTTTAAAAGTGCGCCAAACGTAACGTCGCGTTTTGACGTTATGACGTAATTGCTGATGACGTCATGATGTCTAACATACTTGTACATGATTGTTTTATGTACAGTGTTCTTAATCTGGTGAAGTTGAATAAAGGAAACGCATCGTTTTGAATACAGATTTGTTTTAGTTGTCTTCTTTTGTCAGTCTATTTTTTAGAAAACCTTGTATATTTCAACAGTCAAAGAACTAAGATCGACGCAGTTACTTGCCCTTGCATGACATTGAAAATGTCAGGTCGATCACATGACCTGACAGTCAGTTTTTGGTCGATCACGTGTCATATGGGTTGGAACTGTCAATGACAGTCATAATGTCTCTCTCTGGGGCAATGGGACATTTGCATTGCAGAAAAAAGTGAGGTATAATAAACATGTATAGTGTATAATAATTTAGGTACATTGTGAAACACGTTTTTCAAACTTATATTAATCACTCTCGACACCTCATTCCTGATGTTATCCATCGCCAAGAGAATAATAATAAAGATAATAACGACTCGGTGGATGACATAATTGGCTGACCAATGTTCATTATGTAACAACACGTACATTTAATTATATACGTAGGGTGTTCCAGAAGTAATAGGACTTTTTTAATAGCAGCGCGGTAAATAAGAAATTTAGAAAACTAATTTGCTGTAAATAAAATGTCATCTATCACTGACAAACACGCGAAATATTAAAGCAATTGGATTCACAATAAAAAATATATTAAACATTAAATATAGCATGTACCATGGAGGCGGGTCGCGCCGTGACGTTATGATGACGTCGCCTTTCAAACACAGTGTTTTAAACGAAATACATCCTTAGTAATTTTTATATAATGTCACCCTTACTTTCAAAACAGATCTGATGTTACTGTCCACATTGTTAATATTTGTCTCTGTACCAATGTTCCCAAAAAATGAGTTACAGTGATGTAAGAAATTGCTCTAACCAGTGTACGAACGGTATCTATCAACGTCAAACTACTTTTTCTGTCACTTGACCTGTGTTCACTTGTTAGTAAGTAAGTGTTGAGTAAGAAGTTATGAGAAAAGTCCTATTATTTCTGGAACACCTCTCGTACTTACATATATAGAGGATATTACATGAGTGTCTTTCCATATTGAATTTATAAAACCAGTTGAATAAAATATATAGAAAATGCGAGGCTTTGCCGAGCATTTAATCGATTTTTTTCAACGAGTTTAATAAATTCGATGTTGAAAGTCACAAATGTAATGTTCTTTTTATCACATGTTACCCTTTTCCGGCCGAAACATAAATTAGCTACTCATTTTTCACTATAATAAACGCGCAACTTTGACGACGCCACCTCATGATCCTTTGAATGACGTCGCGTGATAGCTTTATTACACTAGTGTATTATCAAAAATAAATAATGGCTTTATAACGCTACCTCACCGTCAACCATGTTATAAACATACATACATAATATTATATACATTGTACAATATTTACCAAGAGTATGAGAATGGAGACTTTTGTGCCGAGCGCTTAGCTTTCTTATTTTGTCTTTGGTATGTTGCAATATCAATGGGGATAACGTATAGAACAGAAGTGATACTCCTGACGGGTTTTCGACTGTAATTTCGTCGCTTCGGTAAGTAAATCTTGATTTTTCTTTGTTTTGTAAGACATTATCAATGAAATCAACCAGCCCACCGTACCCGGCCCTGTCGCTACCTGCAGATCCAAGCCCATTTTCCTTACAAATACCTATGCTTAAGGAGAAAACTCGATTACAGTGCGGTTTTGGTTACTGCACCCCCGACGACCTGTTATTATTTCCAATTTCTGCCGATTTGCATGGTGTGTTGCTGTTACATTCGATGAAAACGAATTGCAAAAACGAACCAAATACCTCACTGATATGTTTGCTGTAGTTTGATGATGGTACAGTTCGATCACGTGTGAATTACATAATTTACAAAGCATGTTGGAAGGAAACTCTGTGCTATTTTTAAAAGGATAAAACACATAGTGCCCAATCAGTGAGGCAGCCCCTTTAACACAAAAAAACATATCTTAACAGGTCGTATAACGTCTGTAACACCTATTATTATAATTATACATGTGCATGCATACATAAAATTACGTCACGTTTGAACGACAAAATTGTTTACCCGTGTCGTCTTATATTGGATACATTTTTGGTTTAATGAGCAACTTATTTCGTAAAATATGTGTTGAACTTAGGCAATATAAAAATAGGCCGAATAGGCCCGTTGGCACTCAACGTAGTAAAAATAATAGACCAAATAGGCCCCGTGGCACAAGGCTCATTAATTTTGTAGGCCTAAATCATATCGTGGGAGTAAATTGATATTCAGTATATATTTGAGAGTAGGCCCTAGTTTCAAAAGTCAGTTTGAAATTTTAATGATTAAACGACCATTTGTTGAAATTCACTGATATTATACTAAACGGATTTAAAAAGGCGACACTGGGGTATATTGTTTTATAGCAGACAATTCAAGTTTATGCCGGTAGTGGAATAGTGCAAATTAAAGGTAAACGTATTGGCGTCATTTTGGTACTAAGATGAAAAAAATGAGACGAGTATTAACAAATATATAGTACAATCAATGAGGGTGAAACCCCCCTTTTCGGTACGCGGGATTCATGGTCTTTTTAGGTGGTATTCGGGACGCAAGAGCGTCGTACGCGGTACGCAATACAATGCCTATTGGTATTCAGTACGCAATATTTCCAAAATAAACTGTTTTCTTGAACAAGCATTTAAACTTTTTAACCAATTTAGAGACAAAGCAATGGTGTTGAACTAAAATGCCGATGTATATATTGTTTACGGACCTAAGATAGTGTTCAATAATGCTAAGTACTAAGTTACTTCAAGTATTTTTAACTTTACTAGTGAATATTATCAAGTAGAGAGCTAGTATGTGTGTGATACATTTTTCTAGATCGACTCCCTCGCACACTAACTTTGTCAGTGAATCTTATCAAATTGGAATGCATGCTGCTAAGATATACAATGCACTTTTTTGTGCTGCTCAGATAAACAACGCTTTTTTCTAGCTCGCTTCGATCGCACAATGCTGGTATCAAGTAATAGTATCAATTATTTAATGCTAACTGATGAGATATGGAGTTCTATCAGTGAAATAAAACCTATATCAGTCACTGGTTATCACCTACAATGTGACTGATATAAGCTCCGCCCCCTCACAGGGACTACTTTAATTTACCAAAATCTCAACACTAAAATGTCTGTAACTTTTTTATTACTGAACGGAAACATGTCATGTGGGGGTTTTTATTCTTAGTTAGACCATTTCCTACAAGTTGGTGTATGATTTATTTCAAAATTCTCAAAAAAGTCGTTTTCACCTATTCACCATAATCCAAGATGGCGGATTTTGAAGTGAAAAATATGAATGGAATAACATATTCATACGTAGCCTAACCACAGTGGTAATTTGGCATAAATAGTACCAGTTTTGACACCATAAAAGCATTAAATAAATAGAATATTTGTTTGTTTTGATTGAATATGGTTAATATCTCATCTTGTAGTGATAAAATTTTAATATTTTCACTCGCGCTACGCGCTCTTGAAAATATTGAATTTTATCACTACACGATGAGATATAAACCATATTCAATCAAAACAAACAAATATCCTCTATGTAATAGTATCAAGTAGAGAACGTGTTTGTGTGTCATACAGCTCAGATACAGGATATGTCAACACTTTGCCTAGCTTACATAAGCTTTGCATTTTGCTTACTGAGTAGTAACTTTGTCAGTTACATAATCAAACATAGAACGAGTCTTCGGCATGCTATGCAAACAGCAATGCATTTTTCTAGCACGCTTAGCTCGCACAAAAACTTTATCATTGAACATTGAACATTATCAAGTAGAGAATGAGTTTGTGTGGTAGGCCTACATTGCTCAGCAAAAACGAAGCAGTTGTTCTAACTCGCTTCGCTCGCTCACAAAACTGTATAGTGATTTTGTGCGACGTACAGCTAAGAAAACAACGCATTTTACCTTAATTTATCAGTGTATAATAAGTAGACAACAAATTTGTGCGATAGGCTGCTCAGATAGAAATGCATTCTTTTATAGCTCGCACAAAAATCGCTATACAGTTTTTTGTTACATGCAGAGATGAATGTAAAACACGTATATATAACCATTTGACCTACTGACCTCATAATCAATAGGGGTCATCTGCTGTGGATGACCAACCTCCATGTAAAGTTTGAGGATCCTAACGTTCTTGAGTTATTAAACGGTAACCATTTGGTCTGCCGACTAACCAACAGACCGACCGACATGTGCAAAATAATATACCCCCTTATCATCGGAAGGGAGCACATCCCCTTCTCTAATCGTCCCGGCCGTCACTTCCTCAAGACTCAATTTCGCACCCACTTTTGAGAAAATTCTAGTTACTACCATGATGCCGCTCAGATGAACAATGCATATTTAGACTCGCTTCGCTCACACAACTTTATCATTATCAAGTAGAGAAAGAGTTTGTGTAGCAAAATTATAAGATAATGCAATTTTCGAGTTTGTGTGGTAGGGCTTTATTGCTAAAAAAACAATGTATTTTTTTCTAGCTCGCTTCGCTCGCACAATATTTTTCCCAATAGTATCAAGTAAAGACATGCGACATGCTGCGCAGAAAATCAACACATTTTACCTCGCTCGCACAAAAACTTTCATCAGTGTGTGGTATGCTGCCCTTATAGAAACGCAATCTTAAATTTAACGCTCAGACAATATTCGTTTTAAACAGTTTTATGTGATACGATCCTCAGATAAGCAATGCATTTCCCCTAGAAAAATATCAGGGCAATAAACCCTAACCATAGGAGAAGAAGGGGCACACTCCCTTCTCTAATCGTCTCGGAAAGTTACCTCTTCAAGACTCAATTTCGCACTTACTTGAAAACTCCTAGTTACTATCACGATACCGCTCAGATGAACAATGTACTTTTTCTGGCTTGCTTCGCTAACTCTTTATTAGTAAGTGTTATCAAGTAGAGAACGAGTTTGTGTAGCATACCTCTCAGATAAGCAATGCAATTTTAAGGCTCGATTCGCTCGCACAATTACTTTATCAGTGAATATTATCAAATTGAGAACGAGTTTAGGTAGTATACTGCTCATAATTATGACTATCACGATTTCATACAACGCCCTTGCTACATTGGTTCTTGTATTTGAAACATGCTTTTAATTCGTATGCTACTATAATTTAGATTAGCCTTAAGTCAATTAGTAGATTTATGGATGTTTTGGATGATTATATCACAAAACCTGTCCTCGGATGGATTCATTGTTATTTTCAATGAAAAGGTGTGTGCATGTCAATATTTTCTACATCCTAACACCTAATCAAACCTATAAAATCGGAACAGGTCATATTAAACATACTGAAATGGAAAAGGCTTGTTTTTTCTAATAGTTAAGAGTAGTTTTCAGACAGTTTTTTTGTCAAAATAGCATTTTTGCACTAACGACATTCTTCGTCTAAGTTAGCGAGTTGTGGACGGTGATTGGAGGTGTTTTTTAAAAAGCTTTTTGTGTTTCAAAACTGGCTAAAAGTATTCGGGATTCAGCGAAAAATTAAGGTGGTATTCGGGACTCGCTGAAAAAATATGAAGTATTCGGGATTCATGGGGGAGGGGGGGTGCCACCCTCATCAATACGTCGATCCTGAAAACAAAAGTCGCATTCTGACCAAAATCCCTTACATGGTTACCTCCCCTTGACCATAAAAACATTTATTTGCAGGTCTATGAAACCAATGCGCCAATAAACATGTTACTTTTGTTTTCTGGATTAATGTCTTTTTCGTGCGATAATTTAGTTAATATTCGTTGGATTTTATTAAGTGTGGTATCAAAATGACGACATTGAATTAGCCTTCACGAATATATAAATACATTTTATATAAGAATTTGTTTTTCTAAAATATACCAACATACCCAAGTGTCGCGTTTTTAAATCCGTTAACCATATTTAAATGTACAAGTGTGCATCAAAACATAGAACTCACCTCAGATGTCCTCTCCAAATTTTGTTCTGTCTCTTCTTTGTGGTTTGCCTTAATTAATTAACGTTAAACCAATCGGGACACCTCGGACATTACTGACGTAACATTTCTCGGGTGTAACAAATATGTTATTACGCGGAAAAGTTGAATATTTTAGCAGCATACAAAACTAAGTCTTCAAACATGCAATTTTGTATTTCAAAATAATGCCATTTTGGCGGGAATTTAGTTGCGACGTCGCAAAAACAAACGTTACGTCATGCATTTGCCGATTCCCAGAAGTCGGGAGAGGTTCTTTGTGAACGTGATAGAGTCGTGATGGAATCGCGTAGGTCGGGAAGCTCCCCGAGCTTACTACGCTTATTTTGAACATGTTCAAGACAAGCGTAGCGGGTCGTAGCTAAAACGAATCGTTGCAAAAACGTCGTAAGGTCGTAATCGTAGGTTAAACATCGGGGAAGCATCATGTCGGGATCTGCAGGATCGTAATAACATCATGGTACAATCGGCAACAAACTTAACATAGTTTTCTATTGAAACACGTAAAACATCGCGTTATAATACAGCTATCTAGGATAGTCATTTTCCTTGACAACAGTTGGACATAGATCAAAGCAAATCATAAGTTTTTAACCACAAATGGTCGAGATATTAGAAAAGTACATGAACATCATAAACTCGTGCACGCACATAACAGCTAAGTAGAAAAATCTGTTCATTGTTAACATAAACCATCATCTAAAAGATTCAATGTCTCTTTCAGTCATTGAGTGATGTGAAAAAATGCTCCAAACGCATCATATCAAATCCTACTATGGTCATGCCAAGACTATAGTATCGGCAGTTACAAGTTGAAATTGTCGGCATGAGCGGCGCAACATCGTGCTACAGTCTTTTAGGTCTGTCTACCAACGTAGTAGGGTCTTGCAGATCGTTGCGGCATCGTAGTAGAAACAGTTCATGATCGGCATTGATCGTGGTGGAAATGTGGTGCAAGCGATCAGACATGTCGGTGAAGATTTTTATCAATTTTCTTGGTTTTGACGACAATCCCGTCCCGATTCATACTTTTAGTCAGTTCGGATGGTAGTAATAGCATACCCCAGTGTGAACGGAGTCTTAATAGTTACAAATAAAATGAAAATTACAGCTCATATGACGCTGTATTTATCGTTTATAGTTGTCGGCGGGACCCTGAAATCACCCTGTCTAAGCGTGCGTGCGGATCGGTTACGACGGAGCAGTGCGGAAAATGCGGGTTGTAATGGTCAAGGTAATGTTTTGCTTCAACATTCTTTTAATTTTATAAACTATGAAATTGGGAATTGGCCGAGGATGACCTACAATAAATGACCCTCGATCGTAACGCATTAAAATATTCATAGCACTTGTAGTTGTTTCTAACATTTGGGGAAAACGTTCCGAAACACGCCTGTTTTGCTACCGTCCCGTAGTATTCACGTAAATGGCAGAGTGTTAAATAGGAGCTTGTACATGCAGATTTTCTAGAGCATTGCTGCTCTCATTCACTAGAGCTCTACTTTTTGTTGCAATAGTTTCAGTGAGTAAAGCTATTTTGCGTGCGTGTGAATTCATAGTATTTTCAACTATAAAAGATCAATTACCATGAAGGTCATTTAGGGACCTTATGGCCCGTCGTGTACATAATCCTTATGGTGAATGGAGTGTATCAAATTGTTTTTAATGTGCGATAACATAAACAATACATCTTTTTAAGTAAAAAGTGTAGTTCTAGATATGATGGCAATATTTAGCCGAGACAACTGCCTCGTCGGGCCTCAGCGTTGCTAAGGCACTGCCTTAGTTTTAGGATCGATTGTAAAGCAAGTGTTTCAACTTACACGTATAAATCACTCTCGGCACCTCATTCCTGATGTTATCCATCGTCACGAGGGTATGAGAGAAGAGAAGCCAGTTGCCTTTTTATTCTAAGCGTTTAGCACGGGTAAGACTGGTACATGTTGTACCATTTTTATTTCGTCTTTGGTATGGCGCGGCCTTGGATTGAACTCGGTACCTCCCGCACTCTAAGCGGACACTCTACCGGTACCACTCACTAGGCCATCAAGGATGCGTATTAATGACCAGATTAAATCAGTCTTCACAGCAGAAGACCTTTCCGACATGCCAAATGTAGGTACCAGTTCTACATCCACCATGCCAGAGATAGTATCGAACGGGAAAGGGGTCCATAAACTACTGACCACCCTACTACTACACAAGGCTTTCCATGCCTGACTCCATCCCATCCTTCATTTTGCTGCATCAGAACTTGCCCTTGCAATTGCTAAACTATTACAACGCCCACTTAACATTGGAAAGGTTCTAGATGACTGGAAAACATGAACAGTAATGGTATGCCTATTTTCATGAAGGACAACCGTTGGTAAACAGCAAAATACAGGACGGACGGTATCACTGACATTCATAATCTCAAGCGCATCATACACAGCAGCAGCATCGACCACTTTGATCAATACAACTACAATCAACACAGATTTAGGAAACAAATCATGATGAACTTAGCTCAACACCACTAGCCAAATACGTATACCGTGACAAGCAAGCAAATTGACATCATCCTACTTGACCTCGCCATAGCTTTCGACAATGTGTCATACAATCTACTACTCCACAAGTTAGACCACTACGGAGTCACAAACAACACTAACCCTGTGCACATTGGTTAATTTAGCCATTCCTCACTGACAGAAAGTCGTTCTGGACTGTACTGGACCCACTCCTATTTCTTACATCAATAACCTGTTCGATGTTGCCAATTCTTCCATCACTAAACTACTTTGTATTTTCGGATGAGAGTCTACAGCTCAAGCAACAGTAATGACAGCAAGCTAGTACTACAAAGGTACCCTTCTGTCCTCGAACTTTAGGAGAAGGAATGACATATTAGCTTTACTCCAGTTAATGTGTAGATCTAGTTATGAGAATCGCATCCAAGGGGACCCACCTACTAGCTAAACGGACACACACTAGAGGTCGTCGGCGTAGTATCTAGGGGTCACGGTCTCAGAAGACTTCAGATGGGACTTTCACATAAGGAACACCATCAAAAAGGGCAATAGGATACTAGTAGTTGGTTTCTTCCGCCGCAACCTCAAAGACTGCACACCATCTGTAAAGGTCGCTGTATACAGGACCATCGCCAGGCCAACAGTCAAGTACGCCGCTTATGTTTTGGCTCCTGTCTCACAGTCCACCATCATTGACCAGTCCTGCATCAAACAGGTACAAGGAAGAGCCGACATGTTTGTAGTAAACGACTACACGAGTAAGACTCCAGAGAGTGTCATAGAAATGCTCGATGACCTCCAGTGGGAATCTCTTGAAAAACGTAGACGCAACAGAAGGCTTCTGGTGATCTTCAAGGCTTACCATGGAGTTTTAGAACGTCACAACATCCACGTATCTCAAACCCAGCGATGGACGTACCCGAGGAAGATACAGCTAGGTTCTTCCAGGAGCGCCTCACAGACGAGGCATTCCTCAACATCTTCCATAGAACGATGAAGGACTGCAACTCACTCCCAACCAGGGTATCTGCAGCGACTTCCCTGGAGGACTTACATACTCTCTTTCTGGTAGAATCGACTCAGGTGGATCTTAACCATGTACGAGATATTTGTTTTACATATTTACACACACGTTTGACCATGCACTTCGAATTTTAAATTAAATTTTTTTTTGAACCATTGGTCGCCATCCCCCTGAACGTACTGTCGCTGAACTCTTCATGGTACATGGTACATTAAGGTCCCTGCTCAAAACTATGAATAATAAGAAAACCCTGGTGAGGCCGTTAGTTGAATATTATTCTATATTATGAAATCGGAGCATCCCCTCACTTACATGTATACGTAAGCCTATATTCGAATATTTATTATCAATATTGATTAAATCAGGGTATAGATAACTTTTAATTGAATAGCTCATGATTAAATGTCCCACTACCGGAAAATAAATAGAAATAAAGGAGTTGACAGGAGTTACCCGGTTAACTTATACCCGTCAGGAGGAGTTTGTAGAAAGGCCCCTTTAACATAGAAATGGCAATTAGAGTTATACGAGTACCCGATTTAGTATTAATTGCAATAAGGAGGAACATAAATACCCCCTCTGGTGATTATTAATAAAACCGGAACCGTTGAGGAAATAAAGATGAAGACAAAAACATGGTGTCAACTCTTTTTATTTTTTACGGATATCTATATTCATGTATAGTGCAAAGATATACTATACATTACATGTATATATCTTTGTACACATATTATATAGTGCGTCTGCATTCGCCTTATTGTCCCATTGTTATTGAATGATTTATACTATAAATTAAAATTACTTATAAAATATTTGTTCTGAAAATTGTTCCGGTTAGCTTTTATACTACACTAAGACATTACTATAATCCATACAGAGAAATAAAAACAGTTATTTAGGGTTCCGTTAACTTCCGCCAGGGACCCTAGATACTAAAGATAGCTTAGAGTCTTTGATCTAGGGTCCCTGCTTCCGCGGAATGTAAATTTAGAGTGAAATAGTTATTTTGTGACTATATTTTAACAAAAATATCCAAGTTATTAAAAAAATATATATTTAGAAGGGTATGAAACTATAATAACTAAAATATGTGCCTAAATACAAAAGTTATTTAGGGTTTGGTCGGTTCCGTATATTCTACCTCGAGATATACGTTGTTTCGCGTTTTACACTTGAATGGTTAACGACCGGTGTGCACTTACTCTTTGGAAAATAGCGCAGCTACTGAAAGGGGAAAGAAGCCTGTTCGGCTCGTAGAATTCACCTTCAAACTTATTTGTCCCAACAACAACTATGGCGACTCGGATGTCAAGAGTGCTGGCTGGATCGTTAAGGGTGATTACTTTTACAACATGCTTCCTATTATTAGAGTTTTGAACTGTTCGAAATTCGTACAAATCGCTGATATAAATTCACTCAGACCCTTGTGTAAGCGTGTGGGTGGGGAATGGTAAATAACGTTCACGTAATCACGTCGTGTAGGCTATATATACATAACTATTCAAGGATATATCTATTGTTTTGTTTGTTCAAAATCACAGGTTAATGATGTAAATGTAGTTAATTTAATATCAACATTTCTTTATCTTAATTCGGATTCTGTATCTTATTCTAAAATATTGTGTCTATTGTCCATCATCACGCATGTTAATTAAATGTATATGACACTCTATATTAACGTATGTAAAAGGTGTAAATATGCTGCCGCGTACACATCGATAGGCCGATTAACAATGTTACCGCGTTAAGCGTAAAACGCACTAGTCAAATTCTACCCTGCTTTATGTAAGACCTCATAATTTTCGTATCTATTATCCGATTTTAAATATTTAAAGTTTGTAATGAAGCAGAGATATATGCCTGTCTATTAATACAACATTCATCACGATACCCTAGTTATTAAATCCACGGCGACGAGTAAGAATCCGTTCCGCGTAAAAGTAAGTTTAAAATATCCCGTTTTTTACCAAATAAAAATTCAATAAACGGTCGAAAATCATCAAATATGAATCTAATTTTCGATCGATTTTGTTCATTAAAGATTGTTTTAAAAGCTTATACTGTAAGGTTTTATAAAATGTAAAAACTTATTTTTAAAGCATTTGCGAGTTGTCGACCGCCAACGAAATAAAACAGAACGGACGTATTCATAATAATGTTTGATGTAAACTACGCCGACCATTGATCATCTTTTGTGGCGATTTTTTCAAAGGCTAGCATCATGGTTCGTAATTTAATGCAACCAATACCTCTCAAAATGCATTTAATAGCAGGTTATATTGAAAATAATCGCCATTTTATAATTAACATTCGGCAATAAGTCCGCAAGTTCAATACAGCTACCAAAAAAAATAGTCCCGCATCGTGACAAAAATCACTATTTTTGACTCCATTCTGTAAAGACAGAACCAATAGAAACCAGAAAAAAGTACAACCAGTACCTCAAAACGTATTTAATCTCACACTTTAAACAAGTTTCAATCAAAAATATGTTTTCAATTAGCGCATGGAAGGTGTGCAGGTGCCCGTTTCACACGCGTTTCGACGTGATTCCGCCATTTTGAAAATTTATTTGCAATAATTAGTACATAAATGCACGAAGTTTAATCAAATCGTTGGCGGTCGACAACTCACAAATGCTACATATAAATAAGTTTTACATTTTATAAAACCTTAAAGTATTAGCTTTTAAAACAAGTTTTAATGAACAAAATCGATCGAAAATTAAATTCATATTTGATGATTTTCGACCGTTGGTTGTATTTTAATTTGGTAAAAAAAGAGGTGTTTTAAACTTACTTTTACGCGGAACGGATTCTTACTCGTCGCCGTGGATTTAATAATTAGGGTATCGTGGTGAATGTTGTATTAAAAGACAGACATATATCTCTGCTTCATTACAAGCTTTACATATTTAAAATCGGATAACAGATACGAAAATTATGAGGTCTTACATAAAGCAGGGTAGAATTTGACTAGTGCTTAACGCGGTAACATTGTTTATCGGCCGATCGGTATGTGTAAGCGGCAGCATATTTACGTTAATATAGAGTGTCATATACATTTAATCAACATGCGTGCCATCATCAAATGATTAATGTGATTTTTGGTTCCATATTTTGTTAAAATTGTTTGGAATCATCAAATACCTACATGCACTAGTACTACAAAGATAGGTCTTTGGAAATGGAATCATTTAGTCAGAGATCAATTACTAAATGTGCAAGGGGAAAACACAGGGTTTTAAACATGCTACTCTAGAGTTAAGGCACCCACCCTAGCCTTAATTTAGCTTGAAGACTTTCAAGGATTGGGCGACAATGATTGTGTCTGGTAGGTTGTTCCATATGCAGATGAGAGATGGGAAGAATAAGTACTTATACCGTGATTTTTTTCCTTCTTTGTTTGCTACCGGTAAACGGTACCTTCCCAATTTGAAAAAGGCTATAATTCCCAATGATTTCAATGAACATTTAAAAAAAAATATTTCAAAATCGCACATAAAATGACAAAGTTATGAATATTTTTGACAAGATGTCTGGCATAAAAGTTTACAGAAACCAGCAAACAGTCACATGTAATCTCTTTTTCTGTTTTATTTGGCCTTTCTGCTTCATGAAAATTCCCAATTTCAAGTTGCCACGACGCGAAAATTCCCAATCTGAACGGACCTGGACCCTTTCCCAAAGAGGCAAAAAAAATCACTGTTATACATCTACATCTGTCAGCATACACCCAAGTTTTTAGACATTGGCACTGGCAGATGGTACTAGGAACCTGGTAGCATGGTCGCTTGTAATAAGATTCTAAGTTTTATGTAGATATTCGAAACGTAAAAAGCGCCAGAAATATATACCTTTTTTGTCCCTGGATAGGGCCCTGCAACATCCCAATGAAATTATGCATTGGACCTTCATCAACTGCATGATTATTAATTAATCATGCTACATTAATGAATGATATTATTCCGAATAGTATGTAAACAATGTTTAAAATAAAATTGAGAAAGTTACAAAAACGCGTAAGAACTTTTTTAATCTCACTAGGAAGTTGCGACATTTAATTACCTAACACTTACTATAATCAGGTGTGTCAATATTCCTGATTTACCTGGATTACTGGATTTATCTACCGTAAAAGAGCTATGATCTCTGACCAAAATAAAAGTTATTTGATGAAGATATCTCAAGAATTGGCAAAGTTATGGTTGATTAATCTTCACAGAAGGATTTTATTCAATACAAACTGAGTTAAATATAGAAACAATGTGTTTAACAGCCTTTTGTTTGGCGAGAATAGCCGGCCGCATATGATTTTCAGGATTTTTGATTTGACTCTGTTGACAGCCCTGATATTATGTATTATACTTTGGTGAACAAGAACGGATGCATTCAGGATCAGTTGATTTAGCTGCCACAATATTCCAAATATTTTACACTTGTTTTGTTTCTCTCCTGCTGTTATACTTTATCATATATTCTTGGTCAGTGTAATAAAACTCATTTGTCATACTCAAATAAATTCAGGTTTTTGGTTTTTCATCAGTTCATGAAACTTGTCAATATAGATGTATATTTATATTTCAGGGTCGTCTATACAGCACCCAGGCAGCCAAAAGACAAGAAGTTCAGTCATCTGACATCAATCAAGGGGTATGAACAGATTGGTTCTGTAAATTAACTGAATCTAAATTATACATCTAGTACTTTTCCTTAAGTTTTTAAGTTAAACTTTTTAAGAAAAAAAAATCCTACTGTGCCACAAATGCACTCATATTGGTACTTCTGGAGTTATAAGTAAACCCTTGTTTAAAAGCCTATTCTTCAATTTCCATATTTCTAGTTCTTCTATTACATTCTGTAATTTGAGGATTTGAAACTACTTAAGTTTCCCTTTATACTCTATACATATTTCCTGCAAAAGTTGCTTGTCCAAATTAGTAATTACATGTCCCTGACAAGAGTAATTTCGCAGACTGCTATTGTATCAATATTTTTATGTATTTCAGACTGTGAATGATATAAAAGTCGCTGTTGCTGACAATGGTGGACCAATCAGTCGTATGACATTTATGGTAAAAGCTGGTTCCCGTTATGAAGATAGCAGCAATTTAGGGGTGTCGCATATGATACGTCACATGACAAATATGGTAATTATTATGTTCGTTAATTTTGGTATAATAATATAATCTGAGTATTGAAATACATGAATATTGTCCGAAATTGAATTCTGGTCTTAATGACATGGCCCTACAAATCCTGAATGATCCAGGATCTTAAACTGTAAATGGTGGTTAGTCACAATCAGAAGCTAAATCCTATTAGTTTAGAGTTGAAAAGTAAAGGTCACTATGACCTTATACATTACTGTTACTTGGGCTGCCATAAGGCCATACTTGTTTCCATCACTTTTTAGCTCACCTGTCACAAAGTGACAGAGTGACCTTTTGTTATCACTCTTTGTCGTCCGTCCGTCAGTCAACAATTTGCTTGTGTAGACTCTAGAGGTCACAATTTTAGCCTAATCTGTATGAAACTTGGTCACAATGATCATTTCAACAAAATCTAGGCCAAGTCTGATATAGGGTCATTTTGGGTTCAAAACTACGTCTCAAGGTCAATTCATAGAAAAACCTTGCATAGTCACTAGAGGTCACAATTTGACCTTATCTTTATGAAATTAAGTCACAAGGATCATCCCAACAAAATCAAGAACAAGTTCGATATTGGGTCATCTTGGGTCAAAAACTAGGTCACAAGGTCAAATCATAGAAAAACCTTGTGTAGTCACTAGACTTTGAATTCTCTCTTTAAGTAACAAAGAAGAACATTTCTAAAAGTAGCCTGCAAGCATGTTTTAACAGCCAGTGGATTTTACTGCATTGCAGCTAATTTCTACACCCCTGGTCTGTCCCTAAATTTCTACAGGCTGTAGCTTCTCCATGCATTGAAGGATTTGTATTCATTCGGCACTATTGATCTTCACATTCTGACTATCTAGTGAAACAGTCCTGTCTATAACTTACAGGCCACACTTGGAGTTCAACGGTCAGAAATTAACAAATAGCCATGATCTATATAAATGTTGTCTGAACCATAACTTTGTCATCTATTGTGGGAATGTAAAACAACCTTTCACAACTGTAGACCACTATTTCTTATGGATGTGGCTTGCCATACTTCCATGACAAAGCGGTATGTTGTGCAATCATTTTTATGCCCCCGTATCGATAGATCGGGAGGCATATCCGCCATATAGTGATTCACCTGTTCGTTTGTCCGTCCGGTTAACCCAAATTGACCGTTTCTTCTAGCATCATTATGGCTTGCTACAAAGCTTCCATACTTGCATGGATGTTGTATATGAACACTCTCCACATGCCTGTATCACCTGACCCCATTTTGAACTTCACCTTGACCTAATTTTGGACTTAGACTTATTTATGGACAGGGCTTCCACAGCAGTGGAACGCAGTCTTGTTTATTCTAACAGTTATAGTTAAATTGCCTGTGTTTTTGCTTATATCCAGGTTATTAGTGTGGTTGTTTATTCCTTTTTAGTCTACTAAAGAAAACTCAGCTCTTAAAGTTATAAAAGAACTTGAAATATCGGGAGGTAATGTGAGGTACGTAATCCGTATATAATCATAGTTTTTTACTGGTTGTGTATTCAAAGTACCAGAGTAAGGTTTCACGAGCCTTGAAAAGTCCTTGAATTTGTTGCTTTGTAGTCCTTGACTTTAACCTAGCAAAGTCCTTAAATTTGGAGAGAAAAAAACAGATTAATTTTAGTGGAGAACTTTGAAATGTTTGTGCTGTGTGTAGGATGTTATAGGAAGCTTAAATGATGATTTATTTTAATATTTGAAGGAAAATTGAGAAATAATGAATACGTAGCTATGTTTTGTTGCGTAATAAAATATAGGCACGTGTTTGGATGCGTAGTAATTAAATAACGAGTGATTAAATGTACGCATTCAAACGAGTGCCTATATTTTATAACACAACAAAGCACAGCTCCTATTTATTATTTCGATTCTAACATCGCCAATGCTTTACCATTTATAGCACAACAAGACAGGTTGACGTCAAACTACTTTCTTTCCTAGAAACGTTACCGTCATCGTTACGTCATTTGTCATATATTATGACTTCAAACGTGACATCATCAATCAGCTATATTTTATCGCGGTAATAAAATATGGTAAGCTCAATATACGCAAAGAAGGCAAATCTCACGTGCTATGTTAGAATGATGCTTCAATGACACTTGTCTGCTCAGGAGTTGACGATAATGGTTACGCCCTATGATTATACAGAACATGTTTTGCACAAAGTGAAAGAAATTCTCATGCCCTCTTAATTCCATCTGACTATACCACAGGGAAAAATATTTGACAATGTGTGTTCCTTGTAGAATTTAGGGTCTTGCTTTCAAATTAAGGATAGTGCGTAAAATCATTTGATTGACTCTAGAGTTCAATGTAATCTGGTTTTTCCACATTAATTTAATTAAAAGGGTAAACCCAGATATTCTGAATTCGGTATTATTTCTATGATCATAAACTTAAATAAACAACAATTCTCAGATCTAAGAGCTTGATGTTTTATTGCTGATCAATATATTTATTGTGGTATTTTATCTTTTAGCACACAGACTACACGTGAATATGCTATCCTCTCAATGACCTGTGCAAGGAATGCATTGTAAGTGTCTAAAACATCTTCCTCAGTATTGTTAATGTTTCGTCACAAATTTTGATAAAAAGTATATTCAGTGTTTCCCACGCAACTAAAGATGAACTAGTTAGTAACCCAGAGCAAGTCCTGTTATGTTAAAGGAACCAAGGACTCCATTTGTTTGTCGGAAAGTGCTTGGTTATCTCGCCCGGATTCCTTGTATCATACCTTGAAGTCCGATGTCGTTGGCCAATTATGCGGGGAAGAATACAAATGGACACATTTGTCTCTGTAGATCGCAAACAAACCGTCAACATACAAGTATATTAGGATGAATATCAGGCCTAGACACTAACTATTTTGGCCACTGGTCCGACAGGGCAAAAGCGACCAATTTGTAAATAGGACAGTTACTGGTCCTCCAGAATTTTCACTGGTCCTTCTGGATTTTCACTGGTCTCTGACCTGCGGACCAGTGTTAGTGTCGAGCCCTGAATATCTTAATTTTTTGGAAGCCATATCATTCGATGTCTACTGAGTTTGAAGAAGAATATATATTTGTCATTTTGCTGTTGGTCTGTCTGTCAGTTCCAAAAAAAAATACGCTACCTTCCTTGTATATTTTATGAATAATATTCTGTGATAGAAAGTTTTGTGTGCTTGTTTGTCCTTAACCATTGGTTGGACTTCAATGAAACTTCACATGAATCCTTAGAACAAAGTGTAGTTCATACTGTTAGGAATTTCAGGTCAGATGTCTGATGACCCTGGAGTTATGACCCTTTTTGTAGACATTTTTTAGATAAACACCAATTCTAGTTTTATTTTGTTTTCAGCTCTGAAATGTTCCCCATTATTGCCCCTGCTATTACAAGATGTGATATAAATAGGTGGGATGAGTACAATCCAACAAATAGAGTTTGCACTGACCTGGGTTTCCTTCAGACACAACCTTATACTGGTAAGTGTATCTTTATGCTATAGTATCAGTGATTTTTTGGGCTATTTTTGGGGCCGAATACAGGCCCCTTCCCCTAGCAAAATAACCTCCATTTTTCCCAAAAAATCACCAATTTTTTCCCAAAAAGTAAGCATTATTTCCCCCCTTTTGTGCTCGCTGGATTCAAAGCAACTACGGTATAGCTGTTAAAGTCAAAACAATGGATTTTCAAACTTGCAAAAGTCCTTGTCACATATAACTAGAGTATTATCAGTAGAAAATAGCAATTTATGAACAATTTTAATCGAAACAATATTTTTTAATAATTCCCAAATTTGCGCTAAATTTCCCAATTTTAAAGGCACAGGCTGTTTAGTTTTGGTCAAGAAAAATCACTGAGTATTGCTGTTGATTGCTTTGCTAAAAATCACATTTCCGTGTCCTTATTCATTTTAAGTTAATTTATCCAGCCTGATAATGCTAAAATTGGGACAAAAAACAGGGTCTGTGAATTTTGTCTGAGTACTGATTTTAATGTTTACATACTTGACGAAATCTGAAACGCTTGTTGTCCTCAATTTTTTTTATTAGATTTGATATTTTCACAAGCAGAAAATCTGCTAGGGCCTAAAATAAAATATTGTTTGTTTCCCCATCCCCTACCTACCCGATTAAAAAGGGCCCTACCCAAAATATTTTATTGCCCAAATTAAAATAATATTTTTTTTATTAAAAATTGGAAGTGAAAATTTTGTTTACTGTCTTCTTTCTTACAATTAAATTTAGGATTTTTGTTTTTCACCTTTGAGTTAATTCTAAATTTCATTATTTTTATGCTTTAACCAATAACTATCATACTGAAACAATTAAAAAAAATATTTACCCTACCTACCTACTCATTCTAAATCTGCTAGGGTCGGGATGGGGAAACAAAGAATATTATAAGTTCGGCCTAGCTTACTGACAAAACCTTATACTGAACAAATCCTTTTGATGCACTCTTAATGACGTCATCAGTTTATGTGCACAAACTTACAGGAAAAGCCTGTCAGGAGCAAGACTCCATGTGGCATTAAGAATTATTTTGGAAGTTTTTTGTTTGGATTTTGATAATAGGCGGATAATTGATATTGTTTATCACATGGTTGGTTCCATTGTACTTGGGTTTTTTTGTGCAGATGCGCCCATTTCTAATCTAAGATGCACAAACTTGTAGGTGTAGAGGCTACAATCTCTCAGATTTAAATTTTCTGATGAATTGTGTTTAAATAACTTGGGTTGCGGCTATGGTGACTTATTTCTAAAACAACTTTGGCATTTGTACTTAAGGAGGATCTCTGCTTTCGGCCGAACTTTCAGGATATTTAGAACTTTCTAATTCTTTGCACACGTTAAGAGCATTCATTTATGAACTAACAAATTAGGGGTCACCATGCTGGTTTTTTAATTACAGCCCTTTTTTTGAGGTACCCCATTTTGTATTTCAAGCTCAACCACACCTAAAAGTCTCTTGTGATGGGTACTTTGAAAGTGTTATAAATAAAAAATGTGTTATAATTTCTATTGTTAGTTCTGCAGAAAATACAAGTTCTTTTTCAGAATTTCAAAAATACCAAGACTGAGTTATGGTCATTTGAAATTTCATATGCTGAATTTTAACAATAAAACTGTTTGAAACAAGAGTATTTGTGTAGGGGGGTGTGCTAATGGCACTCGAAACCGACTTGCTTCATATATTCAGGATTGGGCATTTCTTAATAGCTGTGTGTTTTATTTATAGAATTACTTGAACTACTTCATGGAGCAGCTTACAGTTCCACTCTGGGTAATTCATTGTACATGTCACCAAGATTTATTGGCACCCTCAGCAATAAACAGGTGAGCCTAACATTTTATTCTTCTGTTACAATGTTATATACACCGGAATGTAGAGTCATGTCTCGTTACAATGATACTGATTGTTCCGAAGCAGAATGATGGTGTAAATTGTAATGGATATGTTAGTAAACTGAATTTATACAAAAAGCTTTGTTACACACTTGTCCCTGGTATTAATAGGGACAGGCTACAATAAATATACTTATACTTTGTGAATTTTATCACAATTAATATTATTTTACTTAGTGAATATTGTCACATACAGTCAACTCTCGTTATCTGGAACTTGCTTATATCGAATTTTCCGTTATGTCGAGAAAAAAAATCAAGTCCCGATTTTTCTCCTTCTTTGTCTATATGAAATCTCGAGACCTATCTCGAATTTTAGGCTCGAATTTTAGGCTCGAATTCGCCTCGAATTTTCCGTTATCTCGAATTATTTATTTGTGTTTTTCAACTCGAAGTCGGGTCGAATTCTGATTGTATCCAACTAGAGTCAAATGTTTTTCACGCCTCGCCAGTATCAAATCTTCGATTTACCGGTAATTTTCGCACATACCATTGTTGAACAATTATTTGTTTCTGGCAATTTGCACCAACATGACTTTTTGTCATGAAGATTCGAGTTGCGTCCAAACATCAATTAACTTGTCATCTCGAACAATGGTTTGTAAAATAATGATTAAAGAGTAATACATGTACATAAATAATTATCAAATTAAGCATTTCTCACAAATATGTCGTTCTTACGACGTAGCAATATGGCGACCCGTAAAATGACAGAAATTAGTAAACTTTCAACTTTGATGCCGAAAATTCTATCTCAAATTTTCGTTATGTCGAAGTTATTTCAACGGTCCAGTGAAATTCTAGATAAAGAGAGTTGACAGTATATTGTTTTTAAGTCGGTTTGAGAATATGGTCACATGTTTGTTATTAACGTTTTAAGAAATGTTTTACTTTCTTTTCAGGTGTATTATCATTAATTTATGTTTTGTTTGCTTACTATTTTAAACATGTATATGTACAAATCCTTTGAGGCTCACAGCGAAGTCTGGGCTTGCCCAACTGTGTTGCCTCTGTAAATAAAGTCAATATTATTATTATTATACCCAAACTTCTTAGTGCGGGGGGTGCTATATAGGAGTCACTTTGACGGTCGGTTCGTCTGTCTGTGCCAGTTTGTCCAGGCTGTATCTGCTGTGAGAATTGAAGGAATTTTGAATTACTAGGTACATTTGTATGCCTTGATGAGACGATATGTCATGCTAAACAATAACGTCAATATCTCAAAGTTCAATGTCACACTTTTGAGTTCAAAGGTCAAAAATAGCAAAAATAGATCTAACTAAGTCATTTATTGTGGAAACACAAACATTATTATTTGTGTTCATATTAGCCGGTATGGATATTAATATTTTGTGGTCATATTAGCAAGTATGGATATTAAATTAAATGGTATTGTTTTCAAATTTTATTTAAAAAAAAGCCTTGAAAATTCCCTTACCTCAAGGGTTAGGGTCATGTTCCAAAATTGGATAAAAGTTATAATTTCTTTTCCTGTGTACATTTTAGATTGTGAACTACATGACCGCAAACTATCGACCAACAAGGGCTGTAGTTGCTGCTTCTAATATTTCACCTGAACAAGTTGCACAGTATGTCGGTAGTCTGAAGTTTGCAGATCCTAGCGCTCAAGCAGTTAATACAAAGGCCAGCTATCTTGGAGGTAATTATAATTGTTTCGCCATGTGATAATTTATAAGAAAATGATATTCTTGCAATCATGATCTAGTGATTGTACCTCACTCCATGTGAGTCCGGAATACAGGCTTTCTACTGGGCCCTACTTTTCCTACTTTTCCCTACTATTTTGATCTGAGCCCTACTTCACCCTACTTTTTTCCAAACAGCCCTATTATCCCTACTTTTTCATCTCATAATGGAAATAAAAATTAAATTTAGTGCAAAATGATACTTACTTCTTCTTTTAGTTGTAATTTTCGTGGAAATAGATCATGCATTTTTTCGAGCTCGCTGCGCTCGCAAACTACACTTAATCTTTTGTATAATTATTGTGTGGCCATTTTTTCTGTCATCTGCCTCTGGAATTAGTGTTTTTTATGCTCCTCTAGCAATAAATCCTGTACCTGCCTGTCGAAATATTGAACTAAAAAGGTCAAAATTCATTCCTTATCCCTACTTTTTAGGGTCAGAAATTCCTACATTGCCCTACTTTTTCAATAAAATATGCCCTACTTTTGCCCTAGTTAATACTATTTTTGGAAGAGGCAGTAGAAAGCCTGGGAATAGCGCTTTGTCCATACTTAGTCTAGTTGGTTATTCCAGGGCCACAAATACAAGAGAGTGGACATACTTTCTGGCAAATTGGGCTGGAGGATGAACATCTGGTCCCGATCTCTCGAAACATCTCAATTTGAGTTCAATCTCAACTCAAAGATTGTCACCTATCGTTTGAGGTATTTTCCATGCGAAATTGTTGTCTAAATTGGTATAACAAAAATAGAAACATTATTCTGAGTGTAATAAAGCACAATTTCGAGAGCTTAAGCTTCATAATTATCTCTAATTCAGACTCTCAATTTGAGCATAATCTCAATTTGAGTTGAGATTTCCCCTTGAGATGCTTCGGGAGATTGGGGCCTAGTAGACATTAGGGCGTTGTTGGAGAACATATAAGCATGGTTTGGTGTCGAGATTTGTCAGTGACCACTCAATGACCAGTCAATGTCTGTCCAAGAACTGAAGAACATTGTACGATCATTGACTCAGATTATATAACATTTATTAATTCAGATATAATATTTTTGATTTTCTTCGCTGTTTGGTACTCCCTTGTATCAAAATTAAATAGGGATTTTAATCAAAGCAATTGAGTAATTACACCCCAATGTGCTGCTTATCTGTAGCTCGGAATTAATGCAATACTTGATGACAATTTTTTTAGGGCCCCGCAAAAATTTTGTTGCGTGCCCTATAGTAATCGCCCTGCCTGTACCACATGGGCCTGGTCACAATAGTGATGATGCTAGTTATATCCTCCATACTGTAAAATTATTAATATTCGTTGCAGATGATCTGATGGACTGTATCGTGAAATCCCATCAAATGATTTACCTTAAATGTATGTTACAAGGAGTGTTTCTTTCAATATGTTAAATCCCCAGAGAAGCCACCAAATTACCATTTTACCAATATCTGCAAAATTTAATACCCGCTAAAATTAATGATCTTTCAGTACATGGATGTTCAATTGTTGTATTTATTTGATCTATGTGTAAATTTTACACTAATGAAATGTTTATATTTTAAGGAGATAACAGATTACCTGTTGGTGGTTTGGATGCTACCTATGTTGCTTTCGCTACTGAGGGACCCAGGTAAGTGACATGCATTCATGTACAAGCTATGTAAGCTAGGAGGCCCTGATCTACGAAAGCATCTCAATGAAAAAATCTTAAGCTCGAATTGAGATTTATGTTTTAAAATTCGAAAATAAGGGCTAGGCGCACTTCTGCAGACCCGGACATGCTTATATCTAATGTCTCTCCCTCAGGGGGCTTTCTCTCAATCTGTCCCTCTGGTCAGATCATGCTGTATCTGTACTGGTAGAGAATGCACCTGCGCCCTTGTGGCTGCAACACTATGTCCTTTTATGTAAGCCGTCACATTTTGAAGCCTAGTCAAGGGTAGTCTCGCAGGCATCAGCCAACGATGTCTGTCATCAGTTGTCGGACATCACCTGGTTTATATCAGATAGTCCCCAAAAATTATCTTTCCAGCCACACCTTGATTTTGTCTGACATTGTCATGATGGACAGCCAATGTCTGTCAGACCCGATTAGCCAAAAGATTTATTGGTTTTAAATGACACTGCCTGTTTCTCACCATATGAGGGCAGTTCAGACTTGTCAGGTTGGCCTAGTGTCTAGATAATGTGAATTGATAGTATCCACAAGACTTAATCCAGCATAACTGTTATTTTCATGCCCCCCATCTTTGCACATGTTCGTGGGTCCATTGGTCGGTCGGTAGACCAAATAGTTTCAGTTCAATAACTCAGGAACACTTTGCCCTTGGATCTTCAAACTTTACATGGAGGTTGGACAGCAACAGTAGATGACCCCTATAGATTTTGAGGTATGTAGGTCGAAGGTCAAGGTTGCTGTGACCTTTAACAGTAATGACTATTGGGCTGCAGTGGGGGCATCATGTTTTACAAACATCTCTTGTTCTGTGTGCATTAAATTTTTTTGATCTTTGTAACAATGCTGTTTGGTGAATATAAGAGTGTTATTACATTTTCCTCCACAGTTTGTCCAGTCCACAATTACTCAGTGCAGGTGTACTACAACATGTTCTGGGATCTAATCAGGAGAATGTCAAATTTGGGGCAGCTCATTCTAAACTGAACTCAGCTGTACAAAAAGTTACTGATTCACCATTCACAGTAAGTGAAATTTCCTGTTAATAGTTTATATTAACTTATTAGTCCCCTACCGGTTTTTGGCCGGAGGGGACTATAGGTTTGCCCTCCGTCCGTTTGTCAGTCCGTCAAAAAATCTGGATCCTGACATAACTGAAACAGTTTCCAAGCTAGGTTTATGAAACTTGGTATGTGGATAGGGGGCAATAAGGGCATTATGCACGTCTAAAAATATTGCTATGGCAACAGAAACATTGAAAATGGCTTCAAACCAGTTTGGGACTTCTGTATTGCTTGCGATACGTAATGACTTGTTACTTGTCAGTTTTGAAACAAGTATTTACAACGTAATACATTGATCCCTTTCCACACCTCATTCTTGATGGTATCCTTTGTCACAAGGGTATATTATTCTAAAAGTTGACTAACAAAGAATGCTTCAAAAAGATTTAAAGAGTAACTTATATTTTTGCATGCTTCATGTCTGAAATTCAAACTTCGTTTGGAAACATTTTGAAATTATTTCTGTTTATTAATTGGATTAAACACCTGGGGGTCTGGTCAAGCATTGGTTTAAAAAATATTTTTAATTTAGTATAGAATTAATGGCATTCTTTAAGGAACATTGTCATATTGATGTAATTTCTTTTGTTTTCCAGGTGAGTAGTTTAAATTGTAACTACACAGACTCTGGACTATTTGGATTCATGGTATCTGCCAGCCCCGCTGATATTGACAAGGTAATGATACTTTATCAGAGAGATTCTTTATTATATTGAACTGCCCTTGCATCAATATTGTCAAAATATTTTTTAAAGCTTGGTTATTTTTTAAAGTCGTTTTCTAATATAAAGCTGCCCTGCGTTCAAGGAAAAATCACGTGACGCACGTTTCGTACCAGGTACGATACGTTTACGTGCGTCACGTTATTTTTCCCTGAACGCAGGGCAGGTGTCGCTCAGTGAGCGAAACAAGTTTTTATACGCCCGTTGAAAACGGGACGTATTATGTTAACACCCTTGGCGGGCGGGCGTGCGGGTGGCGGCGTCCAGTAATTTGTCTATACTCTAGCGCAAACAGTTTTCATCCGATCATCTTCAAACTTGCTGACAATGCTTATGGGCATAATATCTAGGCCAAGTACGATTATAGGCCAAATCGGCCTAGGCCTTATTGGGTTATGGTCTTTAATTACCAAATAAGTATGAAATTGGCCTTGTCTGTACTTTTACGCTAAGAGTTTTCATCCGATCATCTTCAAACTTGCTGACAATGCTTATGGGCATAATATCTAGGCCAAGTTCAGTTATAGGCCAAATCGGCCTAGGTCTTATTGGGTTTTGGTCCTTTAATTACCAAATAAGTATGAAATTGGCCTTGTCTGTACTCTAGCTCAAACAGTTTTCATCCAATCATCTTCAAACTTGCTGACAATCTTTATGGGCATAATATCTAGGCCAAGTTTGATTATAGGCCAAATCGGCCTAGGCCTTATTGGGTTATGGTCCTTTAATTACCAAATAAGTATGAAATTGGCCTTGTCTGTTCTTTAACGCTAAGAGTTTTCATCCGATCATCTTCAAACTTGCTGACAATGCTTATGGGCATAATATCTAGGCCAAGTTCGATTATAGGCCAAATCGGCCTAGGCCTTATTGGGTTATGGTCCTTTAATTACCAAATAAGTATGAAATTGGCCTTGTCTGTACTCTTACGCTAACAGTTTTCATCCGATCATCTTTAAACTTGCTGCCACTGCTTATGGGCGTAATATCTAGGTCATGTTTGATTATAGGCCAAATCGGCCCAGGCGTCATTTGGTTATGGGCCTAAATTAATTACCAAATAAGTATGAAATTGGTTGTCTGTGCTCTAACGCAAACAGTTTTCATCCGATCGTCTTAAAACTTTGTGACAATGCTTATGGGCATAATATCTAGGCCAAGTTTGATTATAGGCCAAATCGGCCTAGGTCTTATTTGGTTATGATCCTATAATTACCAAAATAAATGTGAAATTGACCTTGTCTGTTCTCTAGTGCAGAGAGTTTTCAACTGAGTATCTTCAAACTTGGTGACAATATTCATGGATATAATATCTAAGACAAGTTCAATTGTAGGCCAAATCAGCCTAGGCCTTCTTGGGTTATGGTCCTTTAAGACGGGCGTATTTTGTGACATTTTGGCTCTCTTGTTTAGTCATATATTATTAATGGTAACTATAGTGCAGAAATAGTAATGAAACTGTCACTTTCCAGTTCAGTTTGAGTAAATATTTTATCGAAATATTTTTGTTAAAAAAAGTTCGAAGCCACATACAAAATCTTTAATTTATTGATGATATTTCTTACCCGCCAAAACACAGGGTAGCACTACCAAGTGTAGGCGTTTGACTACAGTTACAAGTAGAAATTTGTAAACATTGGATCACAAATATAGCCATAAGTATTTTATTTCTTCATCGATTTCTATAAAATATACGCCACGCTAAGGGGAAAAGCATTTCCTTTCCGTGAAATAAAATGTCTTTTTCAGGAGAACTACCGATTTTTCCATTACATACGTCTTGATTGTCTTCTTTTTGTTTCTAGGTATTAAGGACAGCATTTGAAACTTTCGCTAATGTTGGAAAATCTGGAATCACTGATCAAGATGTACAGAGAGCTAAGTATGTACTAGTACTGTAATATTGTATTGTTACAGTAGTGCTACTTATTGGTTGATTATCTGCCACAGTACTGAGTAGCCTAGTGGTAGAGCGGAGGTAGAGCGTCCGCTCCAAGCAAGAGAGGTCTCGGGTTCAATCCAATTCAGTGACATTACCTAATTTGTTAAAAACAGTACTGATGCACACCTTAAATCTATAGTTGAAGTTGGGTTGAAGTCTGATCGAATCAATGGTGTTGAACGTTTTCACATCTTGCCTGTATGAAATGGAAAATTCTGTATTTAAGCAAGTTTGAGATAACGTGAGTTGACTGTGTCTGTTGGACCGGTGTCAGAGTAATGTCACTGGGTAGGCTCCGGGGTACTGTTTTATCAAAGCACTTTCGGAAATTTTAAACTATCGTTCAAATTTGAATTCTTTCAAATATATTCTTTTAGAAGTTTGGTTAAAAGATTGGCAGTACTAATAGTAGCTAGGATCAGAAGAGTATCTGATAAATTGATCGTGGGCCACTGTTTACGCAATGATCACCTTCTCAGGGTGACTGTATGTTCATAACGTATTTTCATGTGTGCAAGTTTACATATTGCAGATCTATAAAAGGGGTCTTACCATTTGGACTTGTTTTTCATGTAAGACGACTGGTGGCTTTTTGGATTTTCTCAAAAATGTTCACAACTAGAAATTGCGATGTAAATGTAGCTATAGTTTTTCATAGATGGCCAGTTGGAAACTGGATATTGCCTGATCTTCCTAAGCATCTCAAGTAGAAATATCAACTCCAATTGAGATTAACTTAATTAAACTCAAAATAATGTTTCTGTATTGTGGTGCCAGAATCTCATGAAAATCACCTCAAAGACAAATGATGAGATTCAGCTCAAATTGAGATGCTTCGGCAGATCAGGGCCAGGTTTATACTGATGGCGAGAAACATTTAAAACTCCATAATTCTCAACGGTAATGGTTGTTCTTTTAATGTTTGCTCATGCACATACATTGTCATTACAGGAACCGATTAAAAGCTGACATTGCCATGAAATATGAAACAGGAGATGGGTATGTCCTCAACTTGGCAGAACAACTTATTGGATCTGATGAGCTGATGTCACTTAATCAAGTTCTTCAGATGGTTGATGCTGTGAAAACCGCTGATGTTGTAAATGTAAGCATACATGTTTTAGTCATTTTTTTAATGTCATTAGATAAAATTCCTACCGGGTATTTATACTTTTTGACCAGGTTGTTGAAAAAAAATCAAGGCCGGGAAAGATTGTGGGAAATATCTTTTTTGTTTTCCCCAAGTTGTTCACAGGCTTGCTGACATAATCAGGGGTGTCAATTTTCCTGATTTATCCGGAATTCCGGATTTATCATTTTATGATAGAGCAATGGCTTCTGACCAAAATAAAAGCTATTTGATGAAAACATCTCAAGAAATTGCAAAGTTATGGTAAATTTAATCTACTCTGAAGGATTTTCTTTAATACAAGCTGAGTTAGTTATTGAAACGACTTCATTGAAGGCCTCTTATTTGGCAAAAATGGTCGACCCCTGCATAATGCTAGTTAGTCCCCTACCGGTTTTTGCCCTCCGTCCGTCCTTCAGTCAGTCAGTCTGTCCGTCCGTCAAACAATCTGGATCCTGACATAACTCAAACAGTTTCCAAGCTAGGTTTATGAAACTTGGTATGTGGATAGGGGGCCATAAGGGGATTATGCACGTCTAAACATATTTTGATTCTGACAAAAATTGTGGTTGCTATGGCAACAGAAAGGGTGAAAATATGCCAAAATCTGGATTTTGCCATAACTCAAGCAGTTTCCAAGCTAGGTTTATGAAACTTGATATATGGATAGGGGGCAATAAGGGGATTATGCACGTCTAAACATATTTTGATTCTGACAAAAATTGTGGTTGCTATGGCAACAGAAACATTGAAAATGGCCTCAAACCGGTAGGGGACTTCTGTATTGCTTGCAATTCTTAAATACTTGTTATCATTACATGGACAGGTATCAATTATTTTTTGGCCATACATCTCTATAGAACATTTGAACTATATAATAATAATGGTTAGGAAACCTGTTTTCCTTCTAGTGTTAAGAATTACTTAACAGTATTTATTGAACTGTTATTTATGTCTTCACTGTCCACATACATAACTAGAATAGTGGTTTTATACTGGATGTAAGTCACTAAGTTTGTCCCCGCTTGTTCTCCTTCACCATTAGCTGGATTTCAGTGAAACTTCACACAAATACTTGGTACCAAGTCTAGCTATGCATTTTGTTAGAAATTTCAGGTTGGACAATTATTGCAAGAGTTATGACCCTTTGATGGTCAAAAAAGTGATGTGTGGGAGGTGTTCATTTTTTATGATAAATATAGGATCCGTCATGAGTTGTCTTTGGAGATCAACATTTCTTAAACGAGTCTAGAAAACACAGGTTATTAAGTGAGCCTTTGGCGAGTTTAATAATTTGTTTTCGTGACGAGTTTAAAAAATGTGGATCTCAAAGACGACAAGTGACGGATTCTTTTTATCACATTGCCATAGTAACCGAGTCAATACAACGTCAATAAGAACGTATCTAAGCCGGCGACGTTACATTTTCGCGCCTAAAAGCTGGTGACGTCACGCATTTGTTATCACACGTGTTGGAGAACATCATGTTCCGTCATTTGTTCTCACATGGAATATCACGGTATTTATGTGATAAAAACCTATTCTAACTAAATTTAACTTTTTTTTTTTTACTTACAGACTGCCAACAAGTTTGCAAGTGGTAAACCTAGCATGGCATCCCTAGGTAATTTAAAGAATGTACCATTAGTAGATCAACTTGTGAGATAGACTATATACGTAAATTAGAATCATTGTTTGAGTAAAAATTTAGAAAGGACTATGAAGCACTCATCTTGTTATTAACTTTTGTTCGGAATTTCCTTTATGAGTCAGTGTTGTATTTTGTGCTGAACATAGACAAAAAGTGTACTTGAAATAACTATGACTAATTGTTTAATGTTATTCATCAAATAAAGATGAATAAAGTATTGTTTGAGATGAATAAATAATTTATTGTTGGAAAAGCTTCGTTTTCTGTTTGTTTCGTAGTAACTTTGGGCTGTTCTTGGAAAAAGCCTTGGTGTGTACCATGTAGAAACAAATTACGCATTAAAATTCAGTGAAGGGCAGTGTCAGTAGAAATTTACTATGAATAAAATTTTTAATGTGTATGGGGTGTTTGAAGAATTCTATTGTCGGTTGATGTACTTCAGGCTTTCCAGCGTTCCTAGTTTTTCCTAGTTTTTAGTCCCCTACCGGTTTTTGACCGGAGGGGACTATAGGTTTGCCCTCCGTCCGTCAGTCAGTCCGTCCGTCAGTCAAACAATCTGGATCCTGACATAACTCAAACAGTTTCCAAGCTAGGTTTATGAAACTTGATATGTGGATAGGGGGCAATAAGGGAATTATGCACGTCTACAAATATTTTGATTCTGACAAAAATTGTGGTTGCTATGGCAACAGAAAGAGTGAAAATATGCCCAAATCTGGATCCTGCCATAACTCAAACAGTTTTCAAGCTAGGTTTATGAAACTTGATATGTGGATAGGGGGCAATAAGGGGATTATGCACGACTAAAAATATTTTGATTATGACAAAAATTGTGGTTGCTATGGCAACAGAAACATTGAAAATGGCCTCAAACCGGTAGGGGACTTCTGTATTGCTTGCAATTCTTAATTACTTGTTTAAATGGGTTCCTAGTTTTTCCTACTTTTGTCTAAAACCTAGTATTCCTAGTTTTGCACTTTTTGGATAAGGTAAAACTGTTTTTATGCCACCATATACTTAGGTAGATAATGGTCTTTTCTGGGGATGAAATTATCAGCTTTGCATTTTTTTCAAGCTCGTTTCGCTCGCAAAATAAATTGAGTATAAAATGAGTCTGTGGCATGCTGTTCAGATAAACCTTGCAATTTTTCCTGGGTCGCTTTCTCGCCCAATAACTTTATCAGTGAGTAGCATCAAGTAGAGATGTTTGTGTGGTTTGCAGCTCAGATAAACATGATTTTCTGGCTCTCTACGCTCGCACAAAAACTGTATCTGCAATAGTATCAAGTAGAAAATAAGTTTGTGCGGCATGCAGCTCAGACCATCAATGCATTTTTCTAGCTAGCTTCGCTCGCACAATAAATAAATTTGTAGCATTAAATAGAGAACAAGTTATGTGGTTAAGGCCAGCCTGCTCATATGAAAATGCATTTCCTCTAGCTCACACACAATTAACATAACAATGACTGAATGAGTTTGTGTGCTGCCATCAGATATTGTAATTTTACAACTGTTATGAGCGCGGAGCCACAACCTCCGTCAGCAGGAAGGGCAGCTCTTTCGCGTCCTCTAAACACCACTTCAAGAGCTGATTTAGCACCCCTTATTGAAAAATCCTAGTTATGGCCATGGGGTGTTGAGCTGACAGTATTTGGTATTCTTTGTTTGTCTAGCCTTCTCAGGTGATAACTGAAGGTTGGACCATACTCTATGATGACTACAAATGACAGCTTACTAAGTAGGAAATGTGTATGGTGACTATGTTAATCAGGTAGGGAAAACTCCTAGTTTTTGCCTCAACCTCCCTAGATTTTCCTTTTTTTTTACTAGTTTTCGTAAATATTTTTCCTAGTTTTCTCCTAGTTTTTTCAAAGATGCTGCTGGAAAGCCTGTGTACTTTGAAATACTGTTACCTGTGTACATCTTAATGGAGTAAAGCATTGAAGGTCTATAAAATAGATTATACACAGACATAGTACAATCAGGATAGCTCAGTATCTGTATGTCATTCCAAGTGAGGGATGCCATCACAATGGACATGATTTGAAAAAGGACTTGATGCTGTCATCTTGCAGAAGTAGCCTGTCTTTGGTATGATATGTTAGATCTATGATATCGTGTGATATAGTATCCAACAAATGTACCAAGTAAATATACGATATCAATTAGGCACGAGATATTACTGCATGGTTTCAGTTTACTGCATGGTTTCAGTCACCTGGGTACTGTTTTATCAAAGGACTTACGGAAATCGTAAACTTACGATCAAATTTATATTCTTTATAATTTGTTTACAATTATAAAGTGTGGTAAATGGAGATGCAATACTAATACTGATTTAGTTAATAAACTCCTACAAACCATATCCATCACCAATTTACAGTTGTTAAAGAATTATAAAGAATTTAAATTTGAGCGCAACTTTAAGATTTTTGTAAGTGCTTTGATAAAACAGTACCCAGGCCCCAATCTCTCCAAACTTCATATCTTCTCAAATATTTTCACATCTTTTCAAGTTAATCTCAAAACAACATTAGACTCGAATTCGATATCGTCCAATGAAAACATTAGGGAGTGTATTACTGCAAAAGTAAGTGCACCAATGGCAATGGAAGATTTGTTTTCGATTTGAGTAAAAACTCAATTCAAGGCTAGACTTCTTGGGATGCTTAAGAGATTGGGGCCAAGGCACACCCCAAGGTTGATGCAAATCAATCTGGGCAAGTTTGTGTAGTGGAGAAGATTTAGGAAACCACTGTCTGACTTCTCACCTACCGTATAATATTTTATTATATACCTTGTCACGAATACAGGCCAAATCACACAGTGGAATATAACGTGACAGTTTACATTTTCCGTATCATACATGTCTGGTTTTCTGAATCCGTATCATGCATGTTTGACGTGTTATATGCTGAAGATATGCCAAAGTCAATGACGTCAAGACGTAAACATTGACTTTTTTATGAATGGGCATCGCGTTATAAGCCGACGTTCGCGACGTCAATGTATACACCTTAAACGCATTTTGGCCCATAAAAGCGCTTTTTTCACTTTTATAGGTATATAATAAAAGGAATATTACTGCAGTTGTGTTGATCCGTTAAGCCGTATTACCTCTCGTTGCTTGCCCCAAACCGCATCACGCTCAACCTAACGGTCTTGCATGATACGGTATTACACAAGCAACTCAAGGTAATACGGCCGAACGGATCAACACACTGCAGTGATATTCCATATTTATCCAGTTAGGAATACATGTAAGTCTGAACAACTCCTAAACCAGGGGTCCCACTATTTCGAAAATCCTAGAAAGAATTGACCTTTCTGCTTAAAATAAAAAAATTATTTGATGAAACAACTCGGAAGTACTGACAAAGGTATAATCATTTGAAATTTCATAAGCTAACTAACTACAGAACAATGTTTAAACTGTGTATGGGAGAAGAGGGGTTTAAACAACGCCAACAACAGACTTGTCACCTGGGTTTCAGGATAGGGCATCATGCCTCAGTAGGACCCCTGATTGACATGTAGGGTCTTAGGCCATTATCCTTCAACAGAATTTATTCTATAATAAGTAGTTTGATCTGTATCTGTAGTTACATGAAGTTTTGCAACATTGGACTGGAAATCTTGAATATTCCATGTTCAGCTGTCGTCCAATCAGGTTTGTTATTTAAACAAGTCAAATATTTTTGTTGTACAATAAACGAACAAAGAATAATTATGACTGCCTGTTCAATGTTGCCACATTATACATGTGTACATGTAAATTACAATTACATAAACAAACGTAAAGATTTAGCCAAAATCATATTTAATCTATCAAAATATTTCATTTCATACATGCAAACTAATGCTACTTAACAATTCATTAGAGATAAAAAAAATCATACAAATTGTTGCCAAAATGACAAGTCGCCGGTCTCTTGAGTTGTCGCCTACACATGCATAGTAAATCCTAGTCACCAGACCAAATCAAATTCCAGAATACAATCCTTTTGGTTGCTGATTCAAAATGCCTGTCACACAATGATCATTATCTTATACATAAATATACAGTCTGCTAAAATGTTTACCGTTTTAAAAAGAAAGAAATCGGTAAAAATCAGAATCACATATATACCTATCTAGTTATGAATAAAATCTCCCTTTTTTAGCTCACCGGAGCACTAAGTGCTCAAGGTGAACTATTGTGATCACACTTTTGTCCACCGTCAACAATTGGACTGTTAACACTTTAAAGGTCATAATTTTCTTCACTTAATCTTTTTTAAACTTGGTCACAATGTTTGTCTCTATGAAATCTAGGTAAAGTTCGTAATCAGGTCATCTGGGGTCAAAAACTAGGTCACCAGGTCAAATCATAGAAAAACCTTGTTAACACTCTAGAGGTCACATTTTTTACCTAATCTATATGAAACTTGGTCACAATGTTTGTTGCTATGAAATCTAGGTCAAGTTTGTAACTGGGTCATCTACGGTCAAAAACTAGGTCACATCAAAGAAAAACCTTGTTTACACTCTAGAGGTAACATTTTTTATGTGATATTAATGACACTTGGCCACAATGTGTGGCTTTATCAAATGTAGGTCCAGTTCGCAACTGGGTCATCTTGAGTCAAAAACTAGGTCACCAGGTCACTGATTCTGCTAAACTGCTAGCCATCAGTAGAGCGCTATAGGGCCAATGTCCCTCTCGTTTACGAGACAAGCTAGTAGTAAGAACAAGAACCCAAAACACCAATAAGGGTTTATCTACTGACCATACCAAGCTTAATAGTGATCCTAGGCTTAACCATTCTGGAGTAATCAGCCAGACACAATTTGGTCTTCTGACATCAGCAAAACGATATGCCAACCTATTTTTAAGAGCATAAAAGGGGGGAGATAATCCAGCGATTAATTTATAATGGCTTTATTGCACCTTTTTGTAATTCAGTTATTCACAGACCTCAGCCCTGCATGTTTCATATTTATTATAATATCCTACCTCAATAGTTTAAGTTAGAAGATTCAATCAGTGTATTGAAACATACAAGAGCAAACTGGGCATACCTTGCAAACATTACGATGTTCAGTATTCGTACATTAAACCCTACCGAGAATGTACTTCACATCATTAGTATTTTGATATTCTATCTAAATCCCCGTGGAGGTCCTCTACCCATTCCTCTCATACCCCTTGGAGGGCCTCCTCTGTTCATCCCCATACCCCTACCACCTCGAACTGGGGGTCCTCCAGGAGATCCACCCCTCTGAGGGCCTCCACGCCCGCCTCTTTGACCCCTTTGTGCACCACCCATCTGTTTATTCTTGGAAACCGGAGATTTTGGCCTCAGTCTTTCGATCTCCTCAGAACATCCAGTGGTCATATTTTGGTCAGCCTTAAAGAAGTCCATATATCGTTCACGTTCATAATTACTACTAGTCAACTCAGGACCAACACTGAGCCATCCAGGACGTATTGTGTTGTCCCTAGCAAATATGTGTAGTCTACGTTTTCCTAAACAAAAATGTTCAATCATGTGGAAAATCTCCACAGGTTTATCTTTACTTCCGTAAGCGGGTTCCTCGTCAATAATAAGATCAATATCTACATTAGCATGAATGAAGTCACCATCTGTGCTACGTTTCACTGTTCCCTTTATACCCATCAAACAATGTTCCTGAAATTAAAATTGAGGTAAATATTAATAACTCAAGAAATGGCGGTAATTCGATCTGGTCTGTGATTATTATATTGAAACATGAGGTTAAAAAATTGTCGGTCCTATAATATGTTCAGGGTTTTTATTTACTAGGCTCTGCTTACACAAACATACCTTTGTTCTCTGATGAATGGAGTTTGGCTCCAGACTTTTATTGTGACCAGGATTCTGTATATTGGTCTTGATCCAGCAAATGTCTTCACATCTTCTGTATCCCCATAACTTCAAACACTAAAATACAATAAAACATGTTTTAAGTAACCTGTATATAGCTCATCTTACAAACTTGTCTGTAAAGGCCACACATGGTAACAAACAACAAACGGCAGTCTTTCTCAACAAGTTTAATTATTAAGTTTTAATTATTTTATATTTTCCATAAAAAAACCTAAATTTACAAAATACATGAACATGATCTTCCATGGCACCATCTGGAAAAAGTAAGCCTGGTAGACCAAAAACAACATGGCACATAACTATGATGAAACAACTTACAGAGATGGTACTATCTCTGAAAAAAGCCCAGAGAATGGCCAAAACAGAACCAAGTGGAGAAAAAAAAACATTGCAGCCTTATATCCCACTGGGGATGAAGATGAATACATGTTAGTAAGTAATCAGGCCTGGTATTTAGCAATAATTCTCAAGCCTGAAAATCCTTGTTTCAATGCCTGAAACTCTATTTTGCAATATAAACAAAGAAGGAAAATTCAGGATTCAAAACCTGAAATTAGGCATAGGCCTGAAAAATACCAGGCCTGGTAATGTACATGTATAATAAATTTGATCAATAAGGCATTATCAACAACTTAATAATTTGTCTTTAATTATGACATTAAATGTTAAAATAAAAATCTGTATTTTATGGACATACAAAATGTCACCTGTAGTCAGTTTGTTTTAACACAGGAGTGTGTAAGTCTTACCTGTCTTCCTCGCTCTAATCCTTCAGCATTACCACACCAGATCCATATAAATGATCGCTGTGCAGCAACTGATTGGATTTCCAATCTTTCAATCTACAAAGGTACAAATGCATTGTTTTAAGAAACAATTTTTGCACATCAGGATACTGTTTTAGCACAGCGCTTAAGTAATCCTAAAGTTACGTTCAAATTCAAAACCTGTATAATTCATTAGCAGTTTAAATTATGGGAAAGAAATCGGTAATTATATTAATAAAGTTTCAGTTACTGAATTCCTACAAACCATGTTTGTTCCTAATGAGTATTTGCTCAAGAATTATAATAAAATAATTTAAGCTGGTGCGTAACTTTACGATTCTGTAGGTGCTTTGATAAAACAACCCACCCAGGTTCAGAGAAATTGCATGTAATTGTATGAGTTGCAACATACAAGAAGGAGAATTATTTTGAATTTCATAAATTTTGCATTTATTATTTTTCCCTCTCATTCGAGATTATTTTCCGAAGTATTTCAGGTCTAGTTCAAGCCACCTTCAAGACTTAGTCCTTGCGAGTCACAAAAAAGGAAATTTAACAAAATTAAATTTTTTTTTAGAAATTACCACCATTAAATTTAACCCCAAAAATCACCTTTCCCAAAAGCACATATTAAAGGTCAGACTCTGTATATATTGCAGACAAATAACAATACCCACCTCATCCCAGTCCCAGTATTTATCAAAGACGGCTCCCTGTGTTCTCTGATATTCCTGTAATGGTGGTTCCAGTAATATCACATCAAACTGACAACCAAGTTCTGACAGTTCAAATGACTCCAAGTCACATTTCATGTACCTGAAATATATACGCACATAATGGTATGAAAAAGATCCTCATAGTTATCTTACTAATCATTCTCGTTGGCTCTCAATGGGTTAATTGGACCATAAAAATCTTGTTTCTGGTATCCTTACCTATCCTAAAGTTTGCTGTAATCCTATATTTTTTATGGCATTTTATGGCAACTTTTCAAAGTTGCTCTTTCCTTGTTAAAAAAAATTCAGACCTACCTAGTTCCCAATTTATTTGTGGAATGTTATGGGAACAAACAATTGTTCATGCCTAATCAGTACATGCTTGTAATTTATCAAGGAATTCATTCGATCTAAAATGTACGGTAAAGAAGATTAGTCCACTATAAGCTGCAAATAGCCAATCATAGCGCAGTATTGCCATCTTCTAAATCCCGTATCCAATACAGTTTATTATAAGTGAAGAATTTAATCCTATTGCTGGGAGCAAATTGCATATTCTGGTTAGAAATACAATGTACAACTTCTTTAATGTGCGTAATATCAGTACATGTACAAATTAGTCAGTCACCTGGTTTAAATCGGATCGACATCTCGTATCACTGGTTATAAGATTAGACGCTTGCTGAAGCTTGCCGTCTAAATGTCATAACCAGGGATACTCATTGTCTATCTTATACATAGATACAGTAAGTACTTACGTAGGGGGTATATTTGTTGTAGAAATTAGATCATCTTTCAAACGAATCAGTTCACGCAACTTGGGATATTCTTCAAACCTGTTGGCCAGACCTGAAATATAGAGACATATAGAGATATAAAATTTTCATTGAAAGACTTTTTCATTTCAAATGTCCTGTAAAATCAAAAGTCAAGTGCTAGAGTCAGAGCAAAAGAGCAGTTTTCCCTGACTTTTTAGAGCAAACGTGTTCATGCCTTTAGTATTTCCTTCACAGGAATTGACACTTATCAACAGCTATAATAAAGAATGCCCTGACTTTTCCCTGACTTTTGCTCAATTTTCGAATTTCCTTGAACAATTCCAAAATTCACTGACTTTCCTGACCTTGAATTATTTTTGGTTTTCCTCAGCATGGGAAACCTGATTTACCTTGTTTTATTGAACACACAAACACTCGCACTTAGTTACAATACAATATTACAAATGAAACCAAATGAGAACATGATACAATCATGTTCATGTGAAAGTGCTAAATTGGAGGATTTGTGTGTTCTCAGCAAGTCCAAATACAATACAATAAGCTAAATTGAAGAACGTTGCCATGCGGTGGACTAAATGTGGAAAGAGAAAATGATGTTGTCAAGAAAAGACACAGAGAAGAACTGAAGAGAAAGAGGTTACAGTACATGGCTGGACTTTGGGCCAGATTCAAAAACACTCAAAAGACGGACAACATTCAATTGGGCATTCTTTGGTCAATGCATTATGTGTTTCCCAGCTTGAAGAGGATTAAGTACTAGTACTAGTAGAGTCAGTGTACTCGGTTTCGCACTGGTCACGGTTTCGCACACTTATTTTTAATCGCGATTTTTCTCTATTTACAATGTAAATATGCATATGCTCTGTCATCTTATTTGAACGTGGCTTGTTTTCTCGGGAGTTGACCGCATGTGGATGTATCTCTCGCGAGATCTCGCTGTCACAACAGCAGACGTAAAAGTAAACAATCCTATGTAGGTCAGTAGGGCAGTTGTAAAACTTCTTTGTTTTCCTCACTTTCACTACAATTTTGCAAAAATTTGAAACAGAATCGAAGAAAAATATATGCAAAACCAGAAAAGTAATTAAACTCTCCCATATCGAGTGTATTTTACATGATAATGACTATTTTAAATTATTCTCCTAACTAAAAGTAGAACAACTTGATTCTTTCTTAGTAAAAAAAAACTTGTTCCAAAAGTTAATCGAGTAGATGGGTTGAATGGACCTTGTTCCAAAAGTTAATCGAATATATTTTGCTCTAGTTCAGAATATCCCAAAGTCATGTGTTCTAGCAAAAAATTTGTTTTTTTTTGCATTCAGGTTAGCAATGCCAAAAAAGTCAGTTGAAACTGTTATGCCTCATGCTGTGTGTTTCAAATAGAATTTTTGCAGGTGCCAATACATAATAAATCGGCAAATTTGTGATGAATGGTGAGTTTGTTGATCAATTATTATTTTTTATTAAAAAAATATAATTTATTTGTAAATTTTCTTTTCAAAATTATGTGTGCGAAACCGGGTACATAATTGTGCAGAACATGTTCCATATTGTTAATAACAAATCAAGCGCGCCAAGAGCATGATGTCCTTGACATTCACCAGCGTAAATACAAAATTTTAAACATTCAGTTATCTTCTTTCTTTTGTTCTAAGTGCTTTGAAAATTTTTACATTGCAAATAATTTACGAGGTTAAATGTGAAATAAGTGTGCGAAATCGGGTACACTGACTCTAGTAAGTCAAATATAAACTTGATTATTGAATATGATATAATTATACATGAAAACAATGGTCTAGTTTACATCTGTGGAATATGTTCAAGGAATAAACTATGAAAAACCGTAGCATACCAGCTGTTATACAATGGTTTGGAGTTCTGACGCGTAGGAATTAACCATGAAAATATGAGTGGTTAATAAATAGCGTCAGAAGGACAAAACATTGTATAACAGCCAGAATACAACAGCTTTTGAAAATTTAATTTCGATTCTAACATGATTTAAACTTGGAATTGTATATTAAGCCAGGGTTATTTTGCGAGATCTATGTTGTTAACGTTACTTGTTTACCTGCATGACGTCATAAAAACGATGTGATGTCATTTTCATTGTATATTGGCCGATATACGACATATGATTTGTTCTTTGTATATAAAGGCAAAATCGACGGTCATGTTAGAATTAAAGATAAATAACACATTTTTGGCTGTACATTGCTTCATGTACAATGAAAGAAAAATATGAATTTGTATACAATATGTACATACCAACATCTCGGATAAAATTCTGTGGCCTTTCTCCTGTGTCCACAAAATGCTGACAATAATCATTGTGAGGATTAGCACTTTGAGTTCCCTAAAAGTTTATATAAACACATCAAAAATATTAGTCAGTCATAAATACGTGTGGCTTTGTGTGATAGATACAAAATCGCAAGATTCTGGCGGACATTATCAAAATTTGTCAGTCAGGACCGTTGGTTTTCCAGAAGTCTGCACTGGTAACATCTAATAGAGACCACCACTAAACTCATAATAAATCTGTCACTCAAGTGTGATACAAATTGAGATTTTTCTTTCAGCTTAATGTCTCCTTTAACCTTTCACTCAAAACACCCAACAACATATGAGTTAGGAAGTGTACACATCTCAGCACTTACGAAATTCTTAAACTTACGTTCAAATTTAAATACTTAATTATTCTTTAAAACCTAAATTTTGGTGACAGATATGGTTTGTACGAGTTCGCTGAAGCATAATTCATATTAAACTAGCTTTTATTACAATTTAGATATGTTAAAGAATAATAGAGAATTTAAATTTTAATGTAAGTGTAAGAGTATTGCAAGTGCTTCGATATAAAACCGTATCTGGCTCATGTGCAGTTTTTAGGACAAATATCAAGAGTGACATCCCTTGGTAAGGTGTCTTGTGAAGTCAATTCACATATTAATAGGCTTATCTCCCTTTTATACTCATTACTGGAAAATAATTAGTGATAAACTTGGAATACTTTAGTGGATGACCTCGACCGCAAAATTAAATCCCCAATGAATAATTCTAACAATGAATGTGTCAATTTTACAGTGGCTGCCATACTTGCTTTCAAATTCAGTCAAGTAAAAGACTAGGTTTTGGGGAAGTTTACTTGCACATATCAACAGATAGCCAGTTTTCATGGAATCCGAAATCCTTGAAATTATGTCCCAATGAAATGGTCTTTTTCACCAAAACCACGAAATTTTGTCCCATCGAAATTCAATAATTTACAGTAGGCAGTTTGTTATGTATCTGGCGTAAATGGTCAACTGACTAGTGAGTAGTGACTGCAGTGTTGATGTTATAGTTTTAGCATTTTCAACGATAATTTTAATTATTTCCTGTCAGAATACAAACCTTTAGAAATGCACTTGAATCTGTATATATTTCTTCTGTTTCAAACTGTTCTTCTTTTTTCTACAATAAATATTAACTCTAGAAATTAGCAATCATTCTCATGCCTGAAAACTCTATTTTTCAATATAAACAAAGAATGGAAATTCAGGGATCTGAAATATTGAAATACATTTAGTAATACTTAGTAACTGGCATTGTGTCTTGGTGAACTCGGGACTCCCTTCAAACAGCTTTTTAAGAATGTGGTTCATAGTGTTGGGGAAATATGCAGGATTTTAACATATTTTTAAAGGGGAGTTTTAGTCATATTAAGAAAGTGAAGAAAAGGACATTGACTGTTTCAAGCAAGTAATTGGGTGTTTCTGTAAACTATAATAGTGGACAATAATGGGGAGCGGTGGCCTAGAGGTAGGGCGCGCGCTTCGGGATCGATAGGTCCCGGGTTCAACCCCCGTCTGGACCACTGCTTAATTTCTCTGAGCACGAATAACCCATATGCTCCACTCAACCAAGGTGTGAATTGGTACCTATGAGGGCTGTGTCTGAACATGTTCGATAGTCCTTGGCGCTGAAGATCGATGTTGGCTGCACACCCACCAGGAGAGAAATAGTCTCCCCAGGGAGACTCGAACGTAGGTTTCCATAGGTAGCCCAATGAACAGGGGAAGTTTAAATGTCAAAGGGTGGCTGAACCGCTGAACTGCTGAAAGCAGCCCTAGAAAATTGGTAACTTAACTTTTTAACTTAATGAAAATTGGTTTGGCAATTATGTTATCCACAGCATATAAAGACCAAATTATCATTAACAGGGGTCTTACAGTTCCGGAAGAATCCCAAAATCCAGATCTGCTGCACTAAAAAGAAGGACCTTTTCTGCAGAAAATAAACAAAGTTGAGTCAAATTTTCAGGATTTGTCATTATGCCACAGTAGAACCCCTGTATTAACAACAAGCAGCATACTATTACCTCGCCACCATCTTTCTCTGCTGTCTCAGCAGATACATCACTAGATCTTCTAGCTTTCTTTTTTGACGTCACCTCAGATCTAAAAACAAGAAACAAATTAAAAAAAATCAATTGACCCATAAGATTAGCCAAATGTTTAAGTTTAATTTTGTCTTAGCAATTATTGAACTATTTTTGGTCAACTTTTATTTTAATATCAAAACTTCAATCACAATAAACTACAGTTTTCACATTAAATGAAGAATACAGACATATTTATATATCAAATCAGTTTATAATTATGTATTTGACACATTTTACCACAATAATCCATACCATAGATAGAATCTGGCCTCTTAGCCATATACAGAGTCTATAGTTACAGAGAACATAATCCATACCATAGATAGAATCTGGCCTCTGAGCCATATACAGAGTCTATAGTTACAGAGAACATAATCCATACCCTAGATAGAATCTGGCCTCTGAGCCATATACAGAGTCTATAGTTACAGAGAACATAATCCATACCATAGATAGAATCTGGCCTCTTAGCCATATACAGAGTCTATAGTTACAGAGAACATAATCCATACCATAGATAGAATCTGGCCTCTTAGCCATATACAGAGTCTATAGTTACAGAGAACATAATCCATACCATAGATAGAATCTGGCCTCTCAGCCATATACAGAGTCTATAGTTACAGAGAACATAATCCATACCATAGATAGAATCTGGCCTCTCAGCCATATACAGAGTCTATAGTTACAGAGAACATATTCCATACCATAGATAGAATCTGGCCTCTTAGCCATATACAGAGTCTATAGTTACAGAGAACAAAATCCATACCATAGATAGAATCTGGCCTCTCAGCTATATACAAAGTCTATAGTTACAGAGAACAAAATCCATACCATAGATAGAATCTGGCCTCTCAGCCATATACAGAGTCTATAGTTACAGAGAACAAAATCCATACCATAGATAGAATCTGGCCTCTCAGCTATATACAAAGTCTATAGTTACAGAGAACATAATCCATACCATAGATAGAATCTGGCCTCTTAGCCATATACAGAGTCTATAGTTAAAGAGAACATAATCCATACCATAGATAGAATCTGACCTCTCAGCCATATACAAAGTCTATAGTTACAGAGAACATAATCCATACCATAGATAGAATATGGCCTCTTAGCCATATACAAAGTCTATAGTTACAGAGAACATAATCCATACCATAGATATAATCTGACCTCTCAGCCATATACAAAGTCTATAGTTACAGAGAACATAATCCATACCATAGATAGAATCTGGCCTCTTAGCCATATACAGAGTCTATAGTTACAGAGAACATACCAATACCATAGATAGAATCTGGCCTCTTAGCCATATACAGAGTCTATAGTTACAGAGAACAAAATCCATACCATAGATAGAATCTGGCCTCTTAGCCATATACAGAGTCTATAGTTACAGAGAACAAAATCCATACCATAGATAGAATCTGGCCTCTTAGCCATATACAGAGTCTATAGTTACAGAGAACATAATCCATACCATAGATAGAATCTGGCCTCTCAGCCATATACAGAGTCTATAGTTACAGAGAACAAAATCCATACCATAGATAGAATCTGGCCTCTTAGCCATATACAGAGTCTATAGTTACAGAGAACAGTCTTCTTCTTCTTCCAGATAAAGAGAAGGAGTCCTATCAGACTGTATGAAGTTCAGTGACAATATACACATGTATACGTAAAAACTAAAAACTGTCTCAGGTTCGCTCCTTAAAACCTACATATATAATATATATACAGATCTAGCCAAATGTCTCAGGCTAGGAGTAGTGTCTGGGTTTGCTGTAGTGACCTTTGTTGGAAGCTGGTTTCAGTATCCAACAGTTCTTGGTATGAAGGAGGTTCCTAGGGTCGGGTCACAGCTCTGACAATACTCGTTTTCAATCTTTATCATAATTAGCATTATGACACTAGTTCATCATAACAAGAGGGCCCAAAGGGCCCTAGGTCGCTCACCTGTCGACCTTGACCTAGATTTTGTTGAGATGATCATTGTGACCAAGTTTCATACAGATTAGGCCAATATTGTGATCTCCAGTGACTATGCAAGGTTTTTCTATTATTTGACCTTGTTACCTAGTTTTTGACCCCGGATGACCCAATATCGAACTTGACCTAGATTTTGTTATGCTGATCATTGTGACTAAGTTTCATAAAGATCAGACAGAACTGTGGCCTCTAGTGACTACACAAGGTTTTTCTATTATTTCACCTCCTGACCTAGTTTTTGACCCCGGACGACCCAATATCGAACTTGACCTAGCTTTTGTTGAGATGATCATTGTGATCAAGTTTCATAAAGTTTAAGTCAATATTGTGACCTCTAGTGACTACACAAGGTTTTTCTATGATTTGACCTAGTGACCTAGTTTTTCACCCCTGATGACCCAATATCGAACTTGACCTAGATTTTGTTGAGATGATCAAGTTTCATAAAGATTATTTAGATTAAGTCAACATTGTGACCTCTAGTGACTACACAAGGTTTTTTTAAGATTTGACCAAGTAACCTAGTTTTTGACCCAAGATGACCCAATATCGAACTTGGCCTAGATTTTGTTGAGATGATCATTGTGACCAAGTTTCATAAAGATTTGGCTAAAATTGTGACCTCTAGTGTATACACAAGCCAATTGTTGACGGACGGACGGACGATGGAAGAATGACGAAGAGTGATCACAAAAGCTCACTATGTGACAGGTGAGCTAAAAAGTCAGTTGATTTTGCCATTAGCTCAATTAACTTACCCAGACTGCTTGGCTGCCTTAGACTGTTTGATTTCTTCCTTGCTTTTAAGCACAACTTTCAAATCATCGGGACTGCCAACTCCAAACTAAAATTTATGTTTTGAAATTGAATTGGACAAATCATGTTATTCTTACTAGGTTAAGCATAACTTAAGATTGACACAAAGGGGATGTAATAATTTCCCACCAAATGAAACAAGAATGTCAAAGTGAATATCTGACACCAATGAAAATGATTACATCAGAAACACATATACATCAAATTTATTTATGAAAAATGCCTGTATTCCTTTTGAATACTTGGTCTGGTTGATTGAGACTCTAATATAAAGTAAAACACCCATGCCCCAAAACACTTGGTGGCTAAAGGATAATGATATAATAAATTATGCCAAATTAATCAATATACACAGAATTAGCCAATCTGCACAGTTACTTGATTAATTTTGAGGCAGTGGCTATTCTTACAGGCCCATAAGAATTGCCTCTCAGTTTATTCTTACGGCACTCCTGTAAGTATAGCGAAACCGCCCGCGAGTGTCTATTCTTACGGCTTTTTTATGGACACACATTTTCAGAATGCATTCTGGCTCATATCAAAATGAATGAACCCACGCGTCAAAAAATTGCAGATCGAAGAGTCCTAGTGTAATTATCATCAAAGCTAAAACTTATATACATGTACAGTCAACCGGCAAACAGGACGGAAATGACTGACGTCTTTGAAATATAATGTGATACTTAATCCTCTCCTTTAATATACAAAAAATGTAGTCATTATCATTGTAACTATAAAAACTATATAAAGAAATTATAAGTAATTTTCGAACTGTACCTTAACAATAGAATATTAATTAACATTAGGTGTTAAATAACTAGCCTATTCCACAGAGCAAAATAGCAAATACAACATGCAGTTAATTTGCAGTATTACGCGTGAAAGGGTAAATTAAATCTGTAGATTTTGAGCAACTGTGTAGTTGCTGCATATGAGCTAAACGGAAAATATATGCATTGTCATTATATCCACTACCACTTCCTCATCAATTTCGTGATTGGAGAAAAAGTCTTGTCTTTCAAAGACAAATTAGGTATACATAACTGACTTACAGTTGTTTTCATGGAGGCCGAGACTTCCAGTCATAGACATTCAAAGTAAGTCACTGTTTTTATTATACAATACATCATAGGAGGGATCATGTAACATATGATTTAACACCAAATGTTAATTAACATTCTATTGTACTGATGGAAAATTACTTACGAGATCTGTACATTTAAATAAAACAGCCGTGAAAAGTCACTCGCGGGTGGTTTCGCTATTCATTGGGGAGAGCCATAAGAATAGCCACTGCCTAATTTCAAACACCTAAATATATTTAGGTCTTTGCTAATTTCAATAACTGAATTAGCAGTAACTTGAAACTAAATTGTGTTGCGCCATTTAACATGAATGGGAATACTGAAAATATGCTTCCTGTTTTTAAATAATGGGATGTTGACTAATCTAAAATTATATTCACCACTGTGTGTCAATAAAACAGAAACAAAAAATCTTATAAAAATTGTGGCCGGCAAGACTTGGTTCGAATAGACTTTGGTCCGATAGATAATTATTTATTTGTAGACTAACATATCTATGAATTAAATGCGGGTGACATTCATTGGAGCAACCATTTATAAGTGTTATAATGAAAGTATACCGCTTGTGCAAGTAACTGTTTGCGTTTATGTGATCGTTCTTTCAATTCTTTCAACCGGTCGCTCATTTTGTTTTTGGAGTTACTTCCCTTTAATAAACGCTAAAATCCAATTCAACCGTACAGAGTCCCCGAAAATTGCAAGGTACCTACAATTGTCAATATGCCTTTACACACGGTTGTGCCGTTTTATACATCTATCAATTGTTAACATATCTACATCAAATTGTTTTATGGTTATTTTAATGATACTTACAGTACCTCTAAAACATAATTTTACCTCAGATCACTTTCTGCTAGTTTTAAGTCTTGCGGTTTCATTCGAGCAAACTTGGTCACGTGATTATCACATGATTTTAGTAACTGAAAGAAGGAAATAATTGTTTCGTATTTTTGAAGTAACAAACATTTACTTACCGGCGTTTCAGCGCAACTATGCGGTGTGTTGTGTTATTGTGTCTTTTACCATTGGGTAAGAACTTTTAAATAATTTGTTTTATTATTCATATTGCTGTAAATTGTAAAAGTTGGCCATTCAAATAAAAGGTGACTCAGAGTCATTTGACTGCTTTGTTGTCATTTATTATTTTGTTTTTGGAAATTGTCTTTCAGAGAAATGCACCCAGAAATTTGACTGAAGATCTAAAAATGTCTTCGATTTAGTAGGCTACTCAACATGCCACAGGGTATTGACGCATATTATTTTATGCGTGTGCGACCGCCTTATATCTCATATATTCGTGAGGGGACCAATGCTCGGTCAGCCCAGTGCTCGGTCACTTCGTTTGTTATGTAAAATTAAATGAGAAATAAAGATTGTTAATCATGTTTTACCACTTTTTTGTTTATTTCAACCCCTCTGGCACCTTATTACACCAGAAAGTCGTCCTTTTTCATTTTTTAAAATAATTTAGCAGACAGCAGTTGTTCGTCATCGAAAGAAGACAGAACGAATATCACTACATTTCCGTACTGACAAATCATAGATATTTACATTTAGAATATTATTACCATGTACCTAAACTTCGAAATATGTAAGCTTTGTGTTTCAACAGAAAAAAATGAACTGTAATCCACAGTGACTGATTTAACAGGCAATAAACAAATACCCCACCCACCTGCTGACGTCATTTATTTGCTGCGCGGCTCATGGATAAACTGCATAATCTGCACTATGGGATAAAATAGGTGCAGTTAGATAATTTGTTCACAATTGTTTTCATTTGTTTGTGCTCAGGGGGAAAGTTATAACAGTTTTTTTCATTGTTATAATGCTGAAATAAATTATAATCACTGATGTAATTGTTAGCGTCACACATTTCTCATAATTACGTTGTCATTCAACAAGACGTGAAAAGGTGAGGGGTAGTAAAGCAATAGTTTGGTACAATTGGCCCTTATCATCAGCATTTATTTCTGTTTTTATGTCACATTATATCAGTTGATATGTTAAACAAACAGTTTCCATTGAATATTACAAAAATATATTTCTGAGTTATTATATTAGACCCCTGACCGAGCACTGGTTCCGTCACTAACAGTTTTGCTAATGTTTGATCCATATCTTCACCGCACCTGTTTTATCCTATAATCGGTGTCAAGGTGGACGCTTTGTTTACAATCTCGTCGGAATAGACTTGGTCATTATTTCAATGTGTTGTTTTACTGTAGTTTATTGAGTTTGTAAGTTTTAATTTTGAAAATATACACTTTTTGACCGAGCACTGGTTCACTCACTCTATTTAAAGGCGGTCGCACATGCATAAAATAATATGCGTCAATACCCTGTGCAACATGCAAATGGTCATTTCATTAATCACTTACAAACTATTAAAGTAGGAAGTGGCTAGAGGTCCGGTTACCGGACCTCTAGACTCCAGGTCTAGAGGTCCGGTAACCGGACCTCTAGACAATGCGTGTAGGACAGGCTAGAGGTCCGGTAATTGATTTCATATGTATAAACCATATATTTTATTTTGTGTCAAGAATTTAAATGACAAACAAGTGTTTACCATGTTGTATTTGACAGAAATGTAAAACATTGACTGGGAATAACAGTGATCTCGAGTGTTTCGATAGTTTCGTCTGTGTTGAACAACAATTGATACACATTGATAACGACTTGTAGTCTAAAGGGGTACCACACATTGTATATATTTTGTTCACTTTTTCACACACACGCCCGTCAGTACGACAAACTCTGCAAACGTCTCAATAAAGTTCTATGCAAGATCCACCCTAATAAATGTTGGTACCACGGGAAACAGGGCATGAACAACGATGACATTGATCCTAGGGACAAAACCCATCTGCGACGTTCTCGAGAGCCTAAACAATTATCTTAAAATGAGTTTGTACAAGCGTGGTTTTTTGATACAACAGCACACGCACATTTTGTGTTTAATAACATATGATGACATAAGTAAATAAATAATAATAAACAATTACCCCCATCTTTGATATATTCCATAAAAAGTAGATCTACATTCCAACACGCACGTTTTGATAAAACTTCGCGATCCCAATATACCAACATTTAATTGAAACATTATTATTATGAAGATCTGATTAAAACTGATTTGTTTGTTTGCAGTTTCAAAACTGATGTGTGAGCAAACAAATATTAGAGCAAATACCATCGAACAAACAAAATTAAATTCAGCAATTACCGGCAGCATAATAACTTATTTAAGTGTCGCACACTTCTAATCAACTTGATTGCTAATCAATTAACTATTTTTTACAAGATTTCTGTCAAATACTTACCTGTATAGCAAGGTAAATGCATTGGAAGTCTCGACAGGATAAAATAGATATTGTTTATACACATGAAATAAATTACCGGACCTCTAGCCTGTCCTACAAGCATTGTCTAGAGGTCCAGTAACCGGACCTCTAGTCACTTCCATTAAAGTATACTAGTTGGCGAGCAGTATCAGACAATTTTTGCATGTTTTCACCCTTTTTCTAGGATACGATGTGGTTTTGAAGAAAATAATTTACCTTTTAATAATCCTGAGCTCAAGTCCGAACTATTTGTCACTTTTTTGGTACTTTTAACGTAACACAGTTCACTGTAATTGGGGCCACAAAGGGGTCACTATTTTAGGCCGTTAATTGGATGAAGAGTAGCAGTAGCCGACATTTCGCATTTATTTACTAATAATAATTTATTTTCCCCGTATTGAGCCTCTAAAATAAGGGGACTTAACTCCTATTGACTGTACATATCGTTTTAGAGTTGTCTATCGTAGTTTAGAGTACACGCAGACGACGAATGAAGATGTATAGTCATATAGTTTTCCAATTTGTAAAAAACTCTGACGTCAATTAGTTAGATGTCAATAACGACGTATTTTGTCAATAATATTCTTTTGCCGACTTCCGTTTTGGGTCGCCGATTCCGTTGATGCCTGTTGTAAGCTAAAATAAGCTTTATTGACAACTCGGGCAATCCCAAGGCTATAAATAGATGAACTTATTTGTTTCATTGCGCATGCGCATTTTTCGTAAACAGTTGATCCCCCAACAAAAGAGGTGAAGATTATCATTGTATTACCGGGTATTTCTTGATTTTGTTTTTTTTATTTAAGTGAATTGTATTTTTTTGCAACACACTTGTTGCTATGATGTAGCTCTTTAATTACACGCATCAATTTAATTGAAGTGCTACGCTAAATACGAAAATATATCAAATGTCGGATACTGCTCGCCGTCGGAAACTACTCGCAAACCAGTACCTCTGTCTCTTATTTTCGTGTCTTCTCCTAAAATTCATGCTTGGTTTAATTAAGGTTCATTGGTTAGCTGAAATTGAAGTTATCACAGTGAAACTGTGTCAGAAAACAATTTGATTTTTCAAGTCTTCAATATAATTTTCTGCCGAAATTATTATGCTATATAGTATATTGAAATATGTACATTCATAAAAATATTTGTTTAATTAAGGTTCATTGGTTAGCTGAAATTGAAGTTATCACAGTGAAACTGTGTCAGAAAACAATTTGATTTTTCAAGTCTTCAATATAATTTTCTGCCGAAATTATTATGCTATATAGTATATTGAAATATGTACATTCATAAAAATATTTGTATCAAAAAATGAAAATTCAATTTGTAAAAAAGTGTTTTATCACACCTTGAAAATTGCCAATTTTTGTGCAACTGTGCTGCAAAAAGTACTCACTCAAATTCAGTATAAATCACACTGCTATGTTCTCCAATCTAGTATCCAGGTGCTCGACTATAGAGTAAAAGTATATCAATTATATTTTAATTCCGTAAATCACTGAACATTAAACCATGTATAACTTAAAATTCTGTTTTGTATTTATTTAACATATGTAGAAGGCATTTGTGTAGAAACTTTCTATTCATGGGATTAGTCGCAATCAAGACAAGTCATTGCCAAACCCATTGATTTTCACACACATTACACTTATAATAATCAGCTGTGTGTAAATCAAATTTGTCAATTCTAGTAATAAAGTGGTCGAAAGTTTTTATACAATGTGTTGATATCATTAATATACTTTATTAGGGAAAGAGTCGAGCACCTGGATAAAAGATTGGAGTAAACAACAATGTGATTTATATTAAATTTGAGTGAGTACGTTTTACAGGATTTTGACACAAAAAATGAAAATTTTCAATTGGAGATAAAACACCTTTTATAAAATACTTTTTCATTTTTGGATATGAATATCTATTACATATATGTATTCTTTCAATTTAGCATAATTAGTTTCATTAAAAAACCTGTTGCCGACTTGAAAAATTAAATTATTTCCTGACACGGTTACACACTGATTGGTTCAATTTCAGCTAACCAAATTACCTTAAGCTCAAACATGTGCGTGCGGCATAGTTATTTTAGTAAAATTACCCGAAATAATAATCACCCAAATAGTAGGTACCAATTAAGGCTGTGATTTTGGAAGACTCATCATAGTTGTCACCTTGACAGCGAGGTAAATACGAGTAGTAGCTAATTATTCCAAACGGTATTCTTCAACTCATAGGCGGATCCAAGGGGGGGGCGGACCCGGCGTACGCCCCCCCTTAAATCGCCGGAGCCTAGGTAATTTCTCATATTTTGGATGTAAGAACAATATTGATATGCAATTTTTTTCGCTCGCTTCGCTCGCGTAAATTAAAAAATAATCAATTTATGGATTTTAAAGTGAACTAAATGCTGTTTGCAAAAACAAGATATCGGACTGATTGGTAGCATGGTGCCAAACATCGGCTACAGAAATGCCGAGATTGTTGCACATTAAAAATGTCCAACAAGACATAAAATATTAATAGAGTTGGCTTTATTTTCTAATAAACCTGTCCTTTTCATTAAAAATAAGATACCTCAGAATGCAGCTCACGTGGTTCTATTTAAAAGGTCACGAGGTAGAAAGCCACTGGCCCGTGGACTCCCTAGTCGCTGAATCCAAAGTACTTCACATTTCCACTTAAACAAAACTGAAGCCCTGGAGTTCGCAGGGTAAGCTGCTCAGATAGACATTGCCTTTTTTCGTGACAAATTCACAGCAGCTATATATCAGTGAATATTATCAAGTCGATTATCGTTAGTCCTGACTATGCTGTTCATATAAACAACGATTTTTCAAGCTCGCTTCGCTCGATGAAGAACAACGTAAATTCAATGAAAGCTTTTGATTTACTATTGAGTTTTTTTGGGTATGCTGCTCAGACAAACACTGATTTTTTTTCTAATTCTGACAATTACTGCATCAGTGAATATTACCAAGTAATAAGAATGTGGTGTATGAAGCTGAAATAGATAATTGCATTTTTTCTTGCTCGCTACGCTCGCACAACCACAGCCAAATCCTGGATCCGCCCCTGCAACTGGTGTTAATTATTTTTACATGTCATTTTCATTACCCATTTTATTTATTACCATATACTATAACACCTAGACTGAAAACATATTTTGATAAGTACTGCTCCAAACTTACCTAATTTAAAAACACATTTAAAATATCACCACATGGGGCCCCAATACAGAGAAGTTTTTAGGAAGGCACGGATTTCATGGTTACCAGTCTACAAGATTTAGAGCACTATATATATATAATATACGTATACAGCCAACAAAATCAAGGAAGAAAATTTTGCAAACTGTGTGTTATTATTTTAATTGGGTTATTGATGATAATTGGACTATCACATTATCAGAGCAATTAAAGAGATAAGGTTTTAGTATTTTACCCTGAGTTTCAATTTTTTGGGGTTTTCAACTTTTGACAAACTTAAATTGGGTACTTTAACTTTTGTAAAACTCATAGGGTAAAATCACCGGTGCCTGTCATATTATGCCCCCCTGTAACCCCTCAGACCCCTTTACTACCCAGGTACCCCATACCAACCCAAACTCTACAAACATTCATATTATGATAATATGAAGGGTTTTTATACACATCACAACAAATAACAATGTTCTGAACAAACTATTTAACATAATATTAGCTATGGTTAGGGGAGATAAGAAGGTGAATGACTCTTGGCACCTGAACACTGCTGGAAATACACTGGTCTTTTTAAAGAAAACATTGTCGCAATATACAAGCGAGCACCTCAAACCTGTCACACAAATGATTATTCTTCCATTATGGTATGGACATAAGCACACAATGACAAAAGTATCCCTATCTTTGTCATTGAGTTGTCAAAGTGCACAAAATCTGTCAGGACTTTTTTATGCCCCCCGTATCGATAGATAGCTTCCATGGGAGCATAAGTGTTTATTGAACGCATCTTGTTTCCTTCTATAGCAGGGGCCGTTTATAGGCATCTTCCTCTCAAGAAAATTCTTGAAAATCATGCCGTTTTCTCCTAAAATCCAATTTACATTAAGTTGTTCCTTCCCCTTTTGAATTTTTTCCCCCAAATTCAAAGAAAAGGCCCCTTCCCCCACTTTGGAAAAAAGCCCTGTCTGTATTTTCAGCCAATAATTAACTCATGCCAATAAACAAGATACCATCTCCTTATTTAAAGTGCATGGGGTCAGAAGGTATTGAATGTTTGTGTATATTTAGTTATTCTGGTTCCTGCTCTATTGGTAATATTGTGGCCCAGTCTAAATTCCATATTCAATAATGAATGTTTTTATGTAAATGTATGCAACAACTTCTGATCGATTAGTAAAAACGCACTTAGGAGTTTTCTTAAGAGAAATATGTAGATTCATGCAATGTTAGTAAAACTGTAAGTGAGTATACCCTGTACCCTTTAATTGTCTGTGAAGATACAAATGTACTACACTTAGTCAAATGAATTATACTCATGTCCAGTTATCAACTTGTCAATATAAGTACTTTGGTTTGTTTATCTGAACTTTCATTCATTAGCTTGAACTTCTCAAACTTTGATCAAGTGCAGGAAGTTTAACAACAATAAAGGGGGAAATATAATAGTTGAAAGTATGTTTATGTAATGTTCAATCTGACTAAAGTACTTGATCTTCCTTACCGGTAATGCGTAGCGGGTTTGAGGATATGATTTTAATCAGATTGATGTAATGTTTTATATATTTTCCTTTAGATAAGTATCTATGTCACTGCATGTGCAAGTCAGTTCAAAGTCCTGCATATTTTCTTTTAATTTATAATTTCCTGGTGAGGTTAGGCTTATCAGAGGTTCTGCATATTGTCCGGTCATATGATCACACAATGAATTAGTAAGCATAATTTAAGGGCGAGCTGAAAAAGGACCCACCCCTAAGCATGCCGTCCTTTGCAAAATAAAAGGATCATATTTTCTACTCAGAAAACATTGAACTGTCTCAATAAATATATTATGAAAGTGGCTATAACCCAAAATCTTTCAAAATTTATGAAGCACATAACAAAAAAATTCAGGCTGAGATAGACCCTATCACAATGTCAAAGGGCAAACATAGAAAAAATTCTTCTGAGGCAAGACGAATTTTTTTGACATGACAGATTTTTTATAATTATGTAATTACAGTAAAAGACCACCCTTTGAAAACTGGTCTCATTATTGAGTTGGTCTTAGTATTAGGGTTGTACATGTATACAAACAAAACCGTGATCATTCTCTTGAAAATTGTGGTCTTAATTTTAAGGTGGTCATCCTATTAAGGTGGTATTTAAATGAGGGTTCAGGTATATACACTGCCCACCAAAAATAAGTATACAGATGTTGTTTCCCTAATTACTTGTCTGTAATAACGCTATTATTTTGTAAAACAGTGAAGCAACAATATTTTTGAAAACTAGGAATATTTTTGTTTATTAAGTGTAAATTACTTACATTGATTGGTACCCTAGATACAAAGTATAAAAGTATATTGGCGAGTAATCTTTATACATGTAAGGTAACTTGTTCAATCGAAGAGTTACTTAAGCCCAAACAGAAAATCTGCTAAAAATACTCGCCATGGCCTTCAGGTGAGTCAGAGTGGTAATTTCGAACAATGTGAAACTCTTAACACATAGATATCATTTTCTTCTAAGATTTGTACAAATTGTTTAAAAGTGTGCTAGATTATATGCCCCCCCCCTGCCAAAGATGTGGTGTATATAACATGCATGTATGATATTGACAACTAGGATGGGCTTCAGTTTATGGTAAGGGGGTTATTAAGTCATATCCTACGAATGAACCCTATTGTGTTTTTGATGGCATAGTCAAGGTTTGCACAGGTCTTAATTGAAAGTGCTTGAATTTGAAAATGCCAAAAAGTCCTTGAAAAGTATATTTGTACTTGAATTTTTAGGAGAGCTTAATTTTTGGTACTAAGGAAAGTACTTTTTTACGAAAATTTGTGTAAGCCATGATATTGACCTTTTCCACAAAATGACTTAAAATTCTTTAATCTATGGTTTTATCATGGGCATACATATTTAACTAACATCTTGTTGTATTTCAGTTCTGGGTGGAGCTATTCTTGGCCAGGAGAAATGTGTGTGGGGTCCTTCATACTGGTGTAGTCATGTGAGTCATGCACGAGAGTGTGGTGCCACCCAACATTGTCTACAAACTGTCTGGAAGAATCAGATCATCAAACCAGAGTCGGTAAGTCTATATGCACCTGACAACATTGAATTTCATGTTACCAAATTTTTTTAATGTATTAGTATTTTACTTTACCAGTTCAAGGGAATTGTTGCCCTTTTATGGGGTCCAGTTCAGGGGAGTTTTTGCCCTTTTATGGGGTCTAGTTCAAGGGAATTGTTGCCCTTTTATGGGGTCCAGTTCTAGGGAATTGTTGCCCTTTAATGGGGTCTTACTTTCCTTCAGCAAGACTATTATCTTATTAGTTTTACTCCCATATGAGCTGTTTGGGATTATATACTTTAAAAACAGTAAAGTTTTGATTACTTTTATTTTGTTCAAAAGTTCATAAATATACAATGCATACCGTAACTTATTTTGGTATTCAAACTTCTTTGTCAGAACCAGTTCCTATATTTGGGAACTCAGCTTAGTTGCACTTGTCACAGGTCCCTTGGACTACGTGGTTGGAAAAGTTAGTCATAAGAATAAAATTTAGACAGATTTGCATGGTACATTTAATATGTACTGTTTAACGACATGTATAGATAGTAATAATTGCAGTAAACCCCAATATGTTGAGTTGGTTTTATAATTGACTTGGTCTTTCAGTTACTAATAGATTGTACTGTATATAAATTTACTAATATTTTTCAGACTAAAACCTGTACATACTGTGAGCTGATCGTCAATGAGTTTAGAGATGTTCTTGCAGACAAAGTCACTGAGGTATGTTATATATATAGATTGTAAAATCATTTATTTTCATAGGAAAGTAATTTTGTGGATTTTGGTAAAATTGCAATTTCACCACATGAACATAACCTGATCTCTAAAGCATACCAGTTACAGTATAAAAAATTAAAATGTTCATAGTTTCATAATAGTATTTATCACATAACCTGTGGTCCAGGAGTGCCGTAAAGCCGTGACGTAAATATCGTTCGGCACTCCCAGACCGTGCAATAAATATTTAAATTAGCTTGACGTGACGTTAGCCAATCCATGCATTGATCCATCACTGACGTCAGAATAATATCAACGTCACCATGACGTCGCGCTCATTGTACCGCTAAATTTAGGCTGAAACATATGCAGCGCACATCATCCTTCTGAACAATATTGAGCGTTTTCTAAGGTTATGTGATAAATAGAATCATACATTCGTGCTCATTACATACGAGTTTTATTAAACTCGTCGACAAAAACAATATGACACTCGGCAAAGCCTCGTGTCATATCATTTTGTCCACTCGTTTAATAAAACTCGTATGTAATGAGCACTCGTGCAAGATCCTCTATATATCAGGAGCTGAGTAATCCGGAAAAGTATTGAAGAAGAAAAAAAAAATCAAATTTATGGTCATTTGAAATTTTATAAGCTGAATGATTACATTAGACTAAGTGCAATGTTTGAAACAGAGTTTTGGTGTAAGTATGTGAACTACCTGGAACAAATTTTATTTTCAGGATTGGGCATTATATTTGCCTCTGTAGGACCCCTGCAATTATGTATATGATACACATTTCAACATATTAATCTTGAATGTTTTTATTTGTAGCAAAAAGTGGCTGAGATACTGTCCAATGTATGTACCATCTTACCAAGTGGAGATGATAGGGATCTGGTAATATTACTTGTATCTCTTCTTGTAACTTACAGTATTTATCTAAGTATTGCAAGCAGTTGTTTACACAATTTGATGCAGGTAGCAAATGTGATAAGATTCAAAGAAAAAATTCAAGAAGCAAAAATTTAAGTTGTCTAAATCGACGAAATTAGTTGGCCATTTCCGCTTTGCCCATTGCAGTCTTAAAAATTTTTGGAAATGTGTTAAGGATGTGTTTAATTTTTGGCTTTGATTTTGGGTAGAGAAAAGTGTTCGCAATACTTGGAAGGATATGGTATATTTTATGAGATCAATCCGAGGGATCAGTGCAAAACTATGGTAGATGCCTATATAAATAGATGTAGTTACCATAGTATGCACTGAGCCCTCGAATCTCATTGACAACCCTAAGCACAGAAAGTATAGTCTGCCAAAGGCCGGAAATAAATGATACAAAATATATAATTCCCTGAGGTTTGTTTTAATAAGAACATTAAAAGTTTTTAAAAAAATAAAGAGCAACTTTTGGAAGAAATTGCTCAAAATGAAAAAATTAAGCAGAAACTTTTGAAAGGAATTATTCAAAATAAAAAAAATAAGCAGAAACTTTTGGATGAAATTATTCAAGATAAAAAATAAGCGAAAACTTTTGGAAGAAATTGCTCAAAATAAATTTTTTTAAACTTTTGGAAGAAATCGCTCAAAATAAAAAAAATGCTTGATATGTACAATAACATGTATTTCTTTGTAGCTGTGATTGTTAATAAATTATATTTGTTAGAATACTGGAATGGTTATATTATTGTCATGCTTATATTGCAGTGTGTGGGTGTTGTTACAGAGTATGCTCCCGAGTTACTGCAGATGTTCCTTCAAGATACAGTGAGTATATGAATGACTTTACTGATACAAACCCTCATTATGATGGAGGGGTCTGATCAGCTCATTTTCTCAAAGAGTGGAGGATGTGACCTTTTAGGCTCTGGGGTGGTATTCAATATTGATATTTCTTGACTTAAGGATAAGGACAACCAATCAGATCACACCATATTAAACTCTTGGTCAGTAACAGGCGTTAAGATTGGCTATCCCTATTCTTTAATTATATAAAATCAATATGAAATACCACCCCAGTGGCCCCATAATTATAAAGCTTTTAATACTCTAATCAACTTGAGTATGAAACTTTATTAATATTAGCTTGTAGAAAGTCCAATAATTAAATAATCTTTACTCTACCACAAAATATTACTCTGCTTTCTTCAAGCTATCCAGGTAAAACTTTCATTAAATTGTGAACCAGTTTATTGTTTGAAACATTTGAAGATTGAGCACAAAATTGAGCATGACAGAAGCTTTATAATCATTGGGCCTGATATACTTGTCTTGTAATATAAGATACAGGGATCCAACAATTCTGGAATTGCTGCAATAAGAAGAATAAACTTTTCTGCAGAAAATAAAAGTATTTTGATGAAAAAATTCATAGTATTAACAAAGTTATGGTCATTTGAAGTTTTTAAAGCTGAATTTAACAATAGAACAATGTTTGAAACAGTGTTTTGGTGTAGGGAGGTGTGCAAATTGCACTCGAAACAGACTTGCGTCAAAGTTTCAGCATTGGGTATTATGCCTTAGTAGGACCACTGAAGATAACATAATTTTTATTATGTCTCTTTTAAAACAACTAACACAAATATTTTTATGATGTAAGATAACCACATTTTTGCCAAAACTTCATGGGGTTAAACCCCCTAACCCCCTGTTAATCAATACAGCAGCATGCATAAATTTATGGCATACAGTCACTTTAGTGATACACGTATTTACAGTCAACTCGAATTGTTCTTGAGAACCGTGCTCAAATTGTTTAATACTCAGTCTGACTGTTTTAATCACAATCATGATACTGTAAAATTGCTTATTTTGTGTGCATTAATTTTCGTGGATATTTGTAAAATGCAATTTTCTTGGGGTTTGCAATTTGTGGATTAGAAAACATAGATCTAGGAAACCCTTGTTCTGCATTTGGGAAGTCAATTATTCATACCATTCCAACTTGTACAGATCATCAGTTAGTGCTGTATGCAGAATCTACATATTAAGATATTTTAGAACTGTATGTAAAACAATTTAAATTCTACGAAACTAATGAGTTTTTTAAAAGTGTCTATTACATTGCTTTTACAATCATAGACCACAGATATGATATGTGCAGCCATTGATATGTGTTCTGGACTTGAAGACAGAGTGAGTCCATTCGGAGTGAAAGCTACCAATGAAGTGAAAGCTACCACTGAAGTGCAAGCTAAGAATGACTCGGTTTGTACTGACTGTATGAAGTTCTTCAAGGATGTTCAAGATAGTGTAACCTCTAACGAAACTGTGGTATGTTTCATGTTCTTTACCTTTGGGCATAATATAAAAAATTGCTTGTTTTCAGTAATACAAAAATGTGTGTAAAATTAGTTTCTAGCCAAAGTAGGTTTGTTTCTTTTGACATTGAGAAAATAGAACTTCCCTTTCACGCCTTTGGAAGTTCGCAAGTCACAGCTAGTTTTTAGGCTAGGTTAGGATACCGGTACTTGAAACAAACAATTTATATGACTTACTTAACCATTGAATTAAGACCGCCTTGGTTGAGAGATAAAGGGACTGACTCCTGGCCTGACGCTTGAAGGTTTGAATCTTGCCTTGGGTGACACTCAGTCTTGTCCTTCACCCTCACCGACATAGGCAGCAGTCATAGACTCTCAGAGAGATTAATACGGTAAAATAAATTTGAACTTGAAAAAGAACTGCTCACAAAATAAATGCAATTATTATTTCAGAATCAACTCACTGAACTCTTCAACCAGACCATCTGTAGCCAACTTGGAAGTTTTGGTGAAGCGGTAAACAAATTGAAATTTGTAGACAATTTTAGTATTGCTGTTGTTTCTTAATATTATGATAAATCTAATATAATGATTACCGGTATACAGTCTAACTTGTACTAGCGACCATGCGTATTAAGCGACCTTTGTCTTAAACGACCGGTTTCAGTTCCTCCCGACCATATTTGCTCTATTTTTCTACTGTATTAAGCGACTTTTGTCTTACGCGACCAGCGACCACTGTTTAAGCACAAAATTGATTGGTAAAATTGCATTAAGCGACCAAAAAATATGTGTTAATCACCGGTCGTCTGTAGTGACAGGTTGTTAATTACTTTATACCTCGTCTAAAATTGTTTGTTAACACTTCGGAGTGTGTCTTTTGTTAACTGGGCCCCAATTAACAGCATTGTCATTCAGGTGATTTTAATCAGATTACACACATTATTACGGATTAATTGTTGTATCTTTTGCTGCAATCAGCTTGTTGTCACCGTCCATTTAGATTGGGCTAAAACCCGGTATTCGGTGTTTTTTAGTCTTCGAGTGCATCAACAACAACGTGCAAGCAAAACTGATTTACATTAAAAGCGTTGTGTACTATATAATATGAGTAAGTTTATTAAAAGGATAAATTAAATGTTTATGAAGGCAATGCATACAAGTATAGAATCATCATAAAACATATTTACACTAATGTTTATCAATTGAAGTTGAATAGTATTCGGACAGCCTAAAGTCGGAACTTCGTTAATTACACTCGATGTTTCTTATATTTGTGTTAAACGACCATTCCGTTAAGCGACCGTTTTCAGACCTTCCCCAGGGTGGTCGCTTAATACAAGTTAGACTGTATATCACTATTTTATCTGAAAATTTAAAACAAATAAAATATATTTATTTAGATAAGTTTTATTTCTTCATAGAATTTTCAGAATTAATTTTGGAAATGATGTGTTTATTTTAGAATATCTGAAATAAAATGGTTAGATTGAAAAAATGGCGTTGCCTGGATGCCATTGTGAGAGACTTTCAGAATCCCAAATTAAGTGTCCCTCGTGTATTACAGTTCAATGTCCACCAGTTTTATTCATACTTAGTCTAGAACTATAATTAATCCACCTCCCTACAATAATGGGAGTGTCTATAGTAACTGTGGTATTTCTATTATTTCCTCGGTTGTTTACTCTGTGTTATTATTTTCAGTGTGTTGACTTAGTGAAGCAGTACCTTCCTATAGCTTTGCAGACATTGGCTGATCAGATTGTAAGTCTATATATAGTTTCACTCCTCCACTATTTCCCTGGCATACTAGAATGTCCTGAGATATTTTAAAATTTGTATGCAATTTCTCCTAAAGACTGAGAAGATCTTAACATCTATTGCCTGTAGCCTTGTAAAGCTTTCATGATTACGCCTTGCTACTTTGAAGAAGGGGTATATTGCTTTGCGCATGTCATTCAGTAGACCAAACTGTTGTAGAGGTTCCTCTAGCTTCTGAATCTGAAGGGTCATTTTGATATGTTTGACTAAATTTTACCTTTTTATTGGCCAAATACCCATGATTTAAAGAGAAAATACCCTTGAAACCAAAATCTTAAGGGTCAATATGTGGCTTTTTGAAAATTTCAAGGGTCAAAACCCCTACTTCAATAACTTAGAACATAACTGACTATTTATCTACCATGAGGCCATAATGTATAAATAGTTATGTGAGCGACATTGGCAAATTCACAATACTCGCTGAAATTTCCTCGAGCGCAAAAAATTTGGCCTACTAAGACCTCTACCGACTCAATAATATAAACAATCTCTAAACATTTAAATATACCAAAAGTAATCATGTACAATTTCAGAATGTTTTTAGTCCCCTACCGGTTTTTTACCGTAGGGGACTATAGGTTTGTCCTCCATCAGTCTGTCCGTCAAAAAATCTAGATCCAGTGACATAACTGAAACTGTTTCCAAGCTAGGTTTATGAAACTTGGTATGTGCATATGGGGCTATAAGGGGATTATGCATGTCAAAAAATATCCAACAAAAATTATGGTTGCTATGGCAACAGAAACAGTGAAAATGGCTTCAAACCGGTAGGGGACTTCTATATTGCTTGCAATTCTTAATGACTTGTACTGTTTATCATTTTATAGGATCCTGACATTGTTTGTCGTGTATTTGGATTCTGTACAACAGAAGGAGGCAGCACTGAAATCATCAAAATGAAGAACATATTCCAAGGGAGACTATCAAAGGTAACATTTTGATTTGAACCTTCAATGCTGCTGTTATCCACACAATGGAATAGTTTGTACTATTTGTCACCTCGAAAATTAACTTGACATCATATTCAACCAAGTATTTCAGAGGTGTCATTCTTCCTCCTTTAGGTGGATTTCCTCCTTTTTGTCAAAAATCTTTGAAAACAAGTGAATCCGGATTTAGTCTGTTATTCTCAAAAAATTGGGTTTTTGCAAGGGAGATGAGATCGGGGTATGATATTTTAACATTTTCTGCTCTTTGAGCAATCACAGTCCTGGTATTTCTCACACATTTAACAACCCAGAATCCTAAGCAAAAATTAGATGTCTTCTTTACAATAAAAATCGAAAGGTCTTGTACACTGAGTTCCAAAAGTTTCATATCTAAATTCAGTTTTGAATAGTTTTCGAAAAGCATTATTTAAACATTCCTGAAGTATGTGAAATTTTGTAAGAAACATAGTTCTTACCTTCGATGCTCAGACAATGGCTTCCATTATGCCTCAAGCCTAGGTCCCACTGAGCATTTTGTTGCCTCGGCGATGTACTCCCGATTGACATTAATGAGTCATCAAGACATCGGGAACAGGTCCATCATGTTCTAGGGGAAGCTTCGGGGAAGTCACGAGACAATTGTGATATAGGAAAGAATTGTGATGAATCAGATGGTATCAAAAGATATTGGGAGAACATCACTGATGAGAAATTCCTCAGTGGGACCAAGGCTTGAATGAACGCACTTGACAAAACAGGTTAAACGCTTATTTTAAAAATAAGTCCATTAAATGAGATTTGATCCAGGTATCTTCATCTGTAATGAAGACAATACCAACACAACCATTGTGTCACCCAGAGTCACTGCTTGACCATGGCTGATTATATAACTTTAAGCCTATCAATTCTAGCAGACGACACTTGTATTTATTACAGGAACCATTGAAGTACAGATCTAGCGAGGAGTGTGACTTATGTAAAGATCTATTCAACCAAGTTGTGGACCTTATCAAAAATAAAGATGATCAGGTAAAAGCAATTTGTTTTTAGCTCACCTGAGCACGAAGTGCTCACTGGTGAGCTTTTAGGATAGGTGGCTGTCCGGCGTCCGTCGTCGTCCGTCAACAATTCCTTTAAATGACTTCTTCTCCTAAACCAATTGATGGAATTTAACCAAATTTCACAGGAATGATCCTTGGGTGGTCCTCTTTCAAAGTTGTTCAAATGGTTCTGGTTAATTTATTAATTAGGTCACAGGAGCTAAAAATAGATTTTAAAAGTGAAAACTTAAAAAATCTTCTTCTCTGAAACCACAGGGCCTACAGCTTTGATATTTATGACATTAATGACTTTTCAATGAGATATACTAAACCCTGACTCTGGTATCTGAATTCAAACATGTGAAGACCATCTGGTCATTTGTTCAGTCAGTAGGAGAAGTTTATTGTGTGTTCAGCTAGTAATTGTAGTCAATTAAGAAAATTGTATGTTTTACAGTATCAAGCTTGTACCATGTTTGTTAAGCAACCGTTGTCTTATAATTATAATCAATTTGATTATTTCAATCCATTATTTCACAAAATATCATGCCCATAAAGTGTATATATTTGCATACAAGTTAGTTGTGTTTTATATTCTTCCACCAAATATATCCCTCAATCTAAGGCTAACCTTAATAAATTCTTTGGTTGGAGTTACTCTATCTACTCACGAAAATCCCAGCAACATATTTGGCCTTCAGGAGACATTTTTTACTTTAATGAGATTATTAAGTGTTCGTAAAAAATAATTAAAAACATTCCCTACTTACCTACCCGCCTAAACATTTCTGTGTAACTCCAAACAAAGAATTTTTTAAGGTCAGCCTGAGATATTTGGGGTAAATTGCTTTCTACATGTCAGCTGTCTGGTACACTAAATGGTTTCAGATCAATAACTCGAGAACAGTTTGGCCTAAGATCATCAAACTTTGCTTTGAGGTTGGTTATCATCAATAGATGACCCCTATAATGTTTTTTGAGGTCATTAAATAAACAGATAAGGTCATTAACCTTAAACATAATTATCATAGAGGCATATCCTACTATTCCGGAATAATCCGAGAATCAGGATTAGCTGCACTAAAAAAAATGAACTTCTATGTAGAAAAAGTTCATTTCTCGACTTAAATCACTCGAAGATTACTCAGGTGAGCGATCCAGGGCCTTCTGGGCCCTCTTGTTTTACATAAGTACCATGATCTGCCATGTGAGAACAAGTGACGGAACAATGTTCTCCAACATGTGTGATAACAAATGCGTGACGTCACCAGCTTTTCGGCGTGAAAACGTAACGTCGTAGGCTTAATTCGTTATTTCTCGCGTTGTTTTGACTGAATAACTATGGTAATGTGATCAAAAGAATCCACCAATTGTTGTCTTTGGTATCAACATTTCGTACACTGGTCACGAAAACAAACTATTAAGCTCGCCATAGACTCGCTTAATAACCTGTGTTTTCTAGACTCGTTTAAGAAATGTTGATTTCCTAAGACAACTCATGACAGATCCTATATTTCTCTACTTATAACAGTCATTATAATGTCCAACAAATAAACCTGCGTAACATTTGTCTACACTAAGATGCAAAAAAGTATATTTATTAAAAACATTAAGACATATCTTGTATCAGAGATGATGCAAAGAAATCCATGTATTAATAGAATTTGTTCAAACTTTGTATATAAACATGCAAATGGATGAGTCTCAGGCCGTTCCCCAGGGGCAGAAGGCGCTGTGGTACCCCAGCACCTTAAAGCCAGAATAATCTTTCCCCAGCACCTTAAATCCTAGTAAGGTGTCTTAAGATCACTACGGGTGTTAATATTTTGGATCAGTATTGTGTTATTTGAGAGATTTATCATTGTGGCCTTTATAATGTAAAAAGAGCTTAAATCAGCCTTTAAATTATGGATAACTGTGCAGTTTTTGTTTCTAAAACATATCAGTCATTCTTGTAAATTTATTTAGCATAAATCCCATCATTACCATAATGCCTTAAAAAGGCCTGAGTTTAAAAGCTGTTTTGTACAAAGTTTGCCATGTAGAAATCTAATGTTATTACCTCCCCTTTACCCTAAAAATGCTAGTATCCACATTTGCATGATCTAAAAAAAGGTTCTTGTGATATCCAAAACTGCAGATTTTCTTAGTTTGAGGCCTGAATGAGAATGTAGATGAATAATAAAAAAAAATTATTAAAAATAAAAAAAAAAATAAAAAAATAAAAAAAAGTTAAAAAAAAAAAAAAAAAAGAGAATGTAGATGAATTATTGATATTTTCTTGTAAAAATTTGATTTTCTTTTAAAAACCATGTAAGGTGTTGTCTAATTACGGTTAAGGTTTATATTGCCACAAATGTTTCAGTTTATTCGATACACTACATGAGGTTTTTTTTGTATAATTTTGTATGATTATAATTTTAGGACATAGTTATTGCAGAACTTAAGCAAGTTTGTGACGATCTTGGCTCTTTAGCTGATGAGGTATGTATGATGATATTATGTAAGTTCAGTCAGGGTAAGAATCCAGTGAAGCAGCGGTCGAGTCCACTATAACAGTGTAAAACCGATTAAAAAGGCTTATTCTGTACAAACAACTATAATTTCAATGCTAAACTAACATACTATATTTTGCTCTATAATGTTTAGACAATGGATTTAATCTTTTTGCATACACATAAACTGCAACGTCACTGTCACCATATCCTAACTGGACTGTACATAAGGACAAAACAAATTACTGTAAAATCATTTATATTTGTGGGGTATAAAAAGTTTTGGATTTAGTGGATGACCTCAAAACATAAAATTAAATCCTCAATGAATAATTATACTAATAAACATGTCAAGTTTACAGTGGCTGCCACACTTGCTAGCAAGTTCAGTCAGGTATAAGACTGGTTTTTTTGGAAGATTACTTGCATATATCAACATGTAATAAAATAATTATTATATATGTTATCTTTTTGAAAGATTTCAGATAATTTGACAATGTGTGAATTTTGACCTTGTTATTTTTCCTGAAATCCAAAATCCTTGAAATTACTTCCCCATGAAATTGTTTAAATTTTGGCCCATTGAAATTAAATGATTTTACAGTAATAGTGTGGTGCTAGTGACCCGATGAAACTTTTTGTCCCCAAACATTTTATTGGCATATTCACTGGTAATTCATTACTAATGAGGGTTAAAACATAGGTGAAGAGCATGACAGGTAAAAGTTAAAATCTAAACAGAGTCCTGGGAACACACATAATTTAGCTGTAATAAAAGAAAAATGTATGTTTTCCTGCATTGTCCTTCAACAGTGATACTTTTCGGTGCTGCTTGTCAAGAAATAAGGAAAGATCAGAGGAAATGACCACAGAGGGGCTTTGAAATAAACATTCCGCTGCTTAAATGTGTTCACTTCAAGTGGATCACATGTCATTGAATATTTTCAGAATAATGATTAAAAACTTACCATCGTCCAAAAACGCTATCCACTTTTACTTTCGTTTTCGTGTGATGTAGGGGGCTATATCCGGTGTACGGTGTCTACCTGTAATATTGCTGGAAGTCATTGTTGATGTTTGATTTTCCAGTGCATAAAACCAATAAAATAATTTTAAAAATACCTACCTACCACAATTTTTACAGCATATTACCAAAACCACAATAGTAATTTGTTTTGGCCTAATTGAAATAATTTCTGTTCATAGCAATTTCAAAAAAATATTTTCTTTTATACTATCTGCTATATTTACAATACAATAATTTTTTATTCATTGAATGAAAAAAGTCGAGCTGTCTCAACTTCTGTAAAACATGCAATGAAATTGTATTTGTTTCTTTAAATTTAAATTTCTAGTAAATTCTTTGAAATGATGCATTAAAAAGTCACGACTTGTGGTATTGTAATACTGTGTACTTAGTGGTATATTTAGCAACATGGAAATATTGACCTATTGTGCAAATTTTCTAACATTTCGTCCAGTGTAAATTATTTCGTACAAACAACACCAAGTAGTTAAATAAAAATTGCTTATGATGATGATCTCTGCACCCTAAAATTATGAAATTCAAAATTCTCTTTTGACTTTTCAACCTGCAAAATATTCACTTACAGTACTTCACATTAATTTGCAATACAATAAAACAGATCATCTTCATCCATGACAGAACACAACAGTTTTACTGTTAATTTAAAAAGTGATTTATTTATTTGTTAGATTAATTTGTGTGCTTGTTGTTTTAACTTATGCACCAGAAGTGAGACTGTAAGTGTAAAGCCTAGGTCTCACTGAGGAATTCCACATCGACGATGTTCTCCTGATTTCTTCTGATACCAACCGATTCATCACAATTCCTTCCAATATTACAAACTGTCTCTTGACTTCCCCCTAAGCTTCCCCTAGACCATCAGGAATCTGTTCCCGATGTCCTGATTGCTCATTAATTTCCATCGGGAGTACATCGCCGAGGCAAAAATTGTTCAGTGGGACTTAGGCTTAAGACTGTACAGTATCATACTGATATATCTGATGATATCTATTATAGTTTCTGTATGTGTTTTTGTTCTATTCTATTCTATTCTATTGACAGTGTAAGCAACTTATTGACCAGTATGCTCCCATGCTGTTTGAGTTGTTGGTGAACGAGCTGGTAAGTTATATACTTCCTTGTTTCAATGTTTTGAAAGATATTTATGCCCCCCCCCCCCCCCAATTAATATAAAGGACCAATATTGCATGATTTCCTCGTCGAAATTTATATATTCAATGCAAGAACCTTGTAATATACTCATGCATAAAGGTCAGAATCAGGTCAAATTCTCTGTGCTATATCACCAAAGCAAAGTTAACACAAACAATACATTTCCTATGGCTAAAACATCGGATTCCATAAATTTAAATTGAATGATTTTACAAAGAATTCACTAAAAACAAAGTCACTGATAATTTGACAGTTTTATTTTAGTATCAATATTTAGTTTGGCTTTCCAGGGGGTTTCCTGGACCTTCTGTGGATCATGAAAATGGATCCATTCCCAAAGCAAAAGGACCCATTCCCAATGGAAAATATCATCAATTTTTCCCAATTGTATCAATCTTCTTTTGACATGAACACATTTGAAGCTCAATCATCGGTCATTTAATTGGTTTATAACTACACAAGAGCGTTACCACACTTTTACTAAACATTGCTATGGATACAATAATATAGATTACCTTGTCTTAAAAAAATTCCCAATACATAACTGGGTCATTTTCCCATAAGTGAAAGGAAAACTCCTCTGCTTTCATCATATAAGGACAATACAAAACATACGTGTGAGAAAACTGTACAATACAGGTCTAAATAAGCCTTTAGTATCTATTTCGCATGGAAATGACAACCATATTGGATGCCATTTTGGATTCTGAAGCGTTGTGAAAGAGAAATTTTGTAAAAAATGGATTTCTAAATGTTCGGTCATATGACTAACTTTGGTGCAAGTTTCAGATTTGGACAAAAAATTTGAATAAATCGCCCTCATTTCTTCGGTTAGTACCTAGTATATATTTGATGTATAAAAAATTATGTATTACAGGATCCTACCACAGTGTGCCAAGCTATAGGATTATGTCAGACACCAAGTTTACCACGAGTGATTCTGGCAGCTGATGTTATACCTGCCAGTATGGTTGGACCTGGATACGTCAAGAACTCTGTGGAATGTACAATTTGTAAAGTAGTCATGCAACAGCTTGATGACTTCTTGAAGGCGAATGGTACAATTGTAAGTGTTGAATTAATTGTGTAATATTTAGGCCACCCATCTTTGATGAGGGTGTATGAAGTTTTACACACATGGGTCAGTGTGAGTGTCTGTCGGTAGACCAAACAGTTTCTGTTATAACTCAAAAACCCTTGACTCTAGGATCCTTAAAATTAATGTTAAATTTGGTCAGCAACCTTAGATGACCACTATTGATTTTTGTGGTCAGAATGTCAGAGGTCAAGGTTGATATGAATGACATTGAATATTATTGAATATTGGGCCGCCATGGAGCATAAATGTTAAATACTATGCTTAACGTCCCTTGTTGATTTAGATTATACTTCGATAGCGCATTTGGGATAGAACAATTATTATAGAATTATTGATAAATTTTCATCAACTAGCAAGATTAAAAATCGTTTTGCTGTCTCTATTTTCAGGAAAAGGTGGAAGATCTTATCGATGACGTCTGTAATAAATTAGCATCTGATAGTTTAAAGAAACAATGCATAGCATTTGTTGCTGAATATGGGCCGTATATTGTCAAATTGACTGCTCAGGAACTTGCCCCAAAGAAAATCTGTGATGCCATAGGCCTATGCACAAACGGAACAAGTATGTTACATGTCAATTAGTTTATGCTTATATTATAAAATCAATTGTTTTAGGCATAATTATTTTGAGTTTTTCATTCAAATTTATGTAGTTAGCAGGGGTGTCAACATTCCTGATAATTCTGGAATTCCGGATTTGTCTATCCTAAAAGAGCTATGATTTCTGACCAAAATAAAAGTTATTTGATAAAAACATCTCAAGAAATGGCAAAGTTATGGCAAATTTAATCTGCTCTGAAGGATTTTCTTAATACAAACAGAGTTAATTATGGAAACAGTGTCGTTGAAGGCCTTTTGTTTGGCAAAAATGGTCGGCCACATACGGTTTTCCTGATTTTTAAATTGGCCCTGTTGACACCCCTGAGTTAGTGAGCTTAAATATGAATTGTACACTACTTCCAGCATTTGAGTGCAATTGTTTGGTTAACGTTATTGTTTGTATTTATTGAATTTGTGAATATAGCAAAAACATTTATCATACAGCCGATACTGCATTGGGCTTTTTCCTATATAAGTCTAGGCCCTGATGTTTTGAAGGATCTCAATTTGAGCTAAATCTCATCTCAAATTTTGTCATTCATCTTTGAAGTAATTTCCATGACAGATTGGACTCAAAATTGGCGTTACAAAACAGACTCATTATTCTGAGTTTATTACAGTAAAATGTCAAGGTCCCAAACTTTTGGTGTATCTAAAATTCAGACTCTGGTTTGAACAAAATCTCAATTTGAGCTGAGATTTTTACTTGAGATGCTTCGGGAGATCAGGGCCAGGTTAAATTATCAGGTCCCGTTGGTCACCATCTGGACATGTGGCTCTTTGTCTAAGATATGAGATGGTGATAATGTCAGAATGGCAAGCTTGTATTGGTTTATACTGAATTCCTGGAAAACTATGGTGAGGTTTCTTGGCTGTCATAAATTGATGTTAAAACAGTCAGAAACATTACTGCCACATGAGACAGAAACTAATCAAATCATTCTCCACTAACAAGCTTCTAATGAGTACTCACCTAATTAATTACTTAACCGCCTCCTCTATAGCCTAGTGGTTGAGCAGTCGCTTCGAGTGCTGGAGGTCACGGGTTCGATCCCTGGCCGCGTCATACCAAAGACGAAATAAAAATGGTACCAGAAATTCCCTTGCTAGACGCTCAGCGTAAAAGGGGAACTGGCTTCTCTTCTCTCATACCCTCATGGCGAGGGATAACATCAGGAATTAGGTGTCGAGAGTGATTAATATAAGTTTGAAAAACTTGTTTCACAATCGACCTTAAATGAATTAGTATAAACTTAATTAATTGTGCCAGGAACGGTAAATAACTTACATTGTTCTCGTACTGGTCATTTCTTTTCATACTGGACAGTTCTTTTCATACTTGTCATTTCTTTTCATACTGATAACTTCTTTTCATACTGGTCAGTTCTTTCATACTAGTCACTTCTTTTCGTACTGGTTACTTTTTTTCATACTGGACATTTCTTTTCGTACTGGTCACTTCTTTTCGTACTGATCACTTCTTTTCGTACTGATCACTTCTTTTTGTACTGGTCACTTCTTTTCGTACTGATCACTTCTTTTTGTACTGGTCACTTCTTTTCGTACTGATCACTTCTTTTTGTACTGGTCACTTCTTTTCGTACTGATCACTTCTTTTCATACTGGTCACTTTCCTACCTTCATGGACAGGGGAGACTAATCTTCCTCATCTCAATCACAAACGCACATACTAATTTTTAACATTGTTGAAATTGGTGTTAAGTGAAGCTTTGGCTTCGGGTGTTTAATTGTATGGTAAACTTTGTATTTCAGTGAAAAAACCACTAAAGGCAGATGTCAAGTGTACCTTGTGTGAAGAGTTTGTCAATGCTATTGATGTCGCTCTTAAAAACATTTCCAGCGTAAGTGTTAATTAGGATACAGTAGAACTTCAATTCCTCAAAAAGGAAAATAGTTTTAGCCATTTACTTTACATCAACATTTTGCCAGGCCCAAACAAACCTGTTTGAGGTTTCTAGGGTGTTACAAACAAACCTGTTTGAGGTTTCTAGGGTGTTACAACCAAACCTGTTTGAGGTTTCTAGGGTGTTACAACCAAACCTGTTTGAGGTTTCTAGGGTGTTACAACAAAACCTGTATGAGGTTTCTAGGGTGTTACAACCAAACCTGTTTGAGGTTTCTAGGGTGTTACAACCAAACCTGTTTGAGGTTTCTAGGGTGTTACAAACAAACCTGTTTGAGGTTTCTAGGGTGTTACAACCAAACCTGTTTGAGGTTTCTAGGGTGTTACAACCAAACCTGTTTGAGGTTTCTAGGGTGTTACAACCAAACCTGTATGAGGTTTCTAGGGTGTTACAAACAAACCTGTTTGAGGTTTCTAGGGTGTTACAACCAAACCTGTTTGAGGTTTCTAGGGTGTTACAACAAAACCTGTTTGAGGTTTCTAGGGTGTTACAAACAAAACTGTTTGAGGTTTCTAGGGTGTTACAACCAAACCTGTATGAGGTTTCTAGGGTGTTACAACAAAACCTGTATGAGGTTTCTAGGGTGTTACAACAAAACCTGTATGAGGTTTCTAGGGTGTTACAACAAAACCTGTATGAGGTTTCTAGGGTGTTACAACAAAACCTGTATGAGGTTTCTAGGGTGTTACAACAAAACCTGTATGAGGTTTCTAGGGTGTTACAACAAAACCTGTTTGAGGCATTGTAGTTACACTGTATTTTAGGGATTTGTAAGTTATACAAAATTAGGCAAGTAAGCTAGCATGATACATTCATACTTGACTCTGCATATAAACAGCCCTTCATATATCAGGGGTCCTTCAGTTCCGGATTAATCCCGAGATCGGGATTTGCTGCATTAGAAAGAACACATTTTTCTTTCAGAAAATAAAAGTTATTTGATGAAAAAAATCAAAGAATTGGCAAAGTTAGGGTCATTTGAAGTTCCATAATCTGAATCTTAACAATAAAACAATGTTTGAAACCTAGTTAAGGTGTAGGGATGTGTGCTAATGGCACCAAACATATAGCATACATGCCATGTTTCGCAGAGCCCTTCGTGTGAGATTGGTGATGGAAATGCAGGAGATTTCATTAAAATGCAGGAGATTTTCCTTGCTGAAAGTTTAGACTTAAAGTATTGAAGTTTATATGCTGTTTTTACTTATCTTACTTTGATGACAATACCATGCATGCTTCATGTAGCAATTTAAACTAATATTTGTCATCATTTTCATTATGTAAATAAAAAATGTCAGGTTCCAGTTTGTCCATGAAATGCGTGAGATTTGATAATTGGCCTCCGATCATGCAGGAGTAGAGTCTCAAATACAGGAGACTCACGCATGATGCAGGAGATCTGGCATGTATGATATAGTTGCTACTCGTTTTCAGGATTGAGCATTATGCCTCATTAGAACCCCTGATAAATTATGTACGGTATGCTATGTCTGTGACATAATTTGCATATTTAATGCACAATGTGCATTATCACTGTTTATGGTTTTGGGGCACTATAGAAAAGTGCACAGCTGTGCTATAAATGTTATATCAGACTGACATTATCTGATTTCTCTGTAGGCTAGTTATCAAAGAAATACTGCTCAATTTGTACAACATTCATCAGGGGTTCTATAATTCCGGATTAATCCGGAAATCCGGATTGGCTGCACTAGAAAGAATGAACATTTCTGCAGAAAATGAAAGTTATTTGGTGAAAAAATTCAAAGAATTGACAAAGTTATGGTCATTTGAAATTTCATCTGCTGAATATTAACACCAGAACAATGTTTGAACTGAGTCTTGGTGTGACAGTGTGTGCTTATGACACTCGAAACAGATTTCTACTCATTTTCTGGTTTGGGCATTATGCCTCAGTAGAACCCCTGATTCATACTGTGAGCTTTTGCATGTATTAAATTCCTTGAAAGTGGTATCTTGGATTTGTGGATTTCAAATATTGAAAGAAATATCTCATGATGTCAATTATTTGAAGGCATTTAATTTCGCAATCTATTTCATCAGTCAAATTAACGAAAATTAACAACTTTACAGTAATCATGGTATTATTTGGTATCAGTAAATCTGTATACTGTTCATTTTATAGAAACCGTGGCTAAAAAGTATCGTTATATACATTAAACATGGTATACTTGTGAGTAATAAATATACCCCATGTATTGCACAATCGTTGCAATCCTTCCAATGTATCTCCATTCATTGAATGTCAGATTTGTGAAATTCTCAAACTTTGTTCATGGGGCCTAAATTTCATGATTATGTCATATCGTTCAAGCATCTTTATGACTTTACCACTGTAAATCTAAACTATATACATGTACATTATTTGTGTTAGAAGAGCCTCACTGAAAATATTGTTGCAAAATTTGTAAAATGACCTCATAATAGCAATACAGTTATGTGTTTAGTCTATGATGGTACTGCTGTCATAAGCCTCTATGGACTGAACCATATATTAGGCAGATATACTGGTCGTTGTCAGTGTGCCTAGGACACTCAGTGTTCAAGTGTTCATATCAGATTGAGTTTACTTACGCTTCAAGTTTGGTATTTTCCTTTAGTTATACACCCACTGTATTCTCTGCACCATACTCCACCCACTGGGACTATCCTTCCTCCCTGTTTTCAAAATGTCTTAACACCCACACAATACACAATAAACTTATGTTGTAAGAACTTTTTATTGAGATGTTGATTTCAAATTCAACTACCGTACTTTGCCAAATGCCTAAATTCAAATTGCTGACCAACTGGTTATCTGGTGCCAAACTATTACTTATAAAATAATAATTAATAATATTAATAATGAAATAAGTGTTTCTTAAAAATATGACTTCCATATTTGCTATTCCACTTGTATTTATATATTTTATTGTAGACCCTGGTTACAGCCACTGCCAGTTGATTCAAGTCACAATTATATGTGGGTCTATAAACGACAAAATTTAGTTGAACAAAAACAAAAAATTGTCAAAAAAAGTTTGGTCTTTATTTTCAAAATATATAGAGGATATTTGTTGATTTTGGTGTAAGATCGAATTTTCTTTCACCGAGTGATCACAGAAAATCAATATTTTCACGAGTGGCCTAGCCACGAGTGTAAATTTAATTTTCTGTGATCAAGAGTGGAATAAAATTGATCTTTCACCAAAAATCAACAAATTTTCTGTTTATTATTTGCCTCAATTTCTCTTAAAATATCATGATGACGTAACGCATATTTTAAAGCCCGGCGCCGTTGACGTTATGTTTCTTTTTCTGCATGATACTGGAACCAGCATCAAAACAGTGAAAATAAGTGGTAATTTCACTGTTATTTTCACTGAAAAAACTCCATAATCCATTGAAAGCAAATAATAAGATAGCTGTAATGTTTGTTTCTTTCAAAATATTTCAGTCTATAATTCAAGCTTAAACCGGTAATTAAACTTGTTTCATGAAAATAACATCTTCTGCACATACTGTAAGGTTTTAATTAGATAAATGTTTGATTGTATGTTACACCGGTGCAACTGAATTGGTGTCATACAGGCTGCTAAATAACTTAGTTATTCTCAATCAATGTTATTTCACGATTTATGGATATAAGAAACATTCACAACATTAATGTTTATTTTGTTACCATAGCAACTTTCAGTGTAATATAATTTGCCCTCGAACTGCTTCTTGTATAATTAAAACTTATTAATATTAAGGTTTAATACTTTTGTTGCCAGTATCATGGTAACAGTTGTTTTGCCCTCATTATTGAGGGGTTTGGATCCTCCTCAGAATGTAAGGTACACTTGGTTGGCTGTCGCTAACGTCACTGCTCAGACTTGTGTCCCTTCCACGTGGTACGTAAAGTTCTTTGTTGTACCTCATATCGATCATGAAACGGCAACCTACGCTGTTGGCAAGGAAATCCCCTAACGCCTTACGGAACCTTTTTCCGGAGACGCAGTACAGAATGAAATTGATTGACGAGTTGATGACGATTCCAAGTTTTGCTACAGCAAATGCCTCATTTACAATTCTTTTGTCAGACTGAAAAGAGAAACAATTGTCAAATCTTCATTACTTATCAAATACCTTGCTGAGTCTTTATTGTGTCTGTTTTCTCAAAGAACCTATCCGACAACTATGGTACTTTCTGTGCTTTGATTTTACAACAATATTCTTATGAGGTCATTCAAGGGTTTGCAGAGTTATTGCCCTTGGACTAACTTGCAAAGTGATAGTTCAGCAGGATATCAATCTTCTTCAGTGATTTTCGTTATAATTTTTTCTCAAATGCTTGAACATCTCAAGTTTGATCTTCACTGCTTCGAAAATGCTCAAGTTTTATCTCAACTACTTTAAAAAGCTTAAGTTTGATCTCAACTGCTGTGAAAAGCTCGATTTTATCTAAATTGCTTCGAATAGCTCAATTTTATCTTAATTTCTTTGAAAAGTTTGGTTTCATCTCAACTGAATTTAAAAGCTTTTGGTTTTTCTCATCTGTCTTGTGGGTTTTTTCATCTGCTTTAAAGTTATTTTTTACACTTGAGTTTTTATCGTAACTTCTTTTGACAAGTTTATACATGTACTTACAAACTTTGGTTGGAGCATAAAGAAGCATTGTGTGATGCATTGTAAGGCAATCAGGATAAGAAAGGTGAAGGTCACAGTCAGTAGAAGCTTGGTCAGCTGGTTCTCCTTTCTGAGGGCGCGGTCTTTGGCTTTCTCTCCACGACTCTCCTTCATCTGTCTGAAGTAAACGTGAGAACATTTTGCAATGTGATGCGAAAGAATGATAACAAATTGGACAGGGAAGTCAGCACTTGACAGAAACGGCAGAGCACCAAAAGCACCAAAAATAACACAGAAAAAAAAATTGGTAAAATCCACAATAAATTTGTCAAAATCACCCTTGACATTTAGCTGTTAGTGAAAGTCCATATAAATTGGCATTAAAGTCCATGGATTTGATTTGTTGTAATTTAATATTGGATAAAATCTACGCTGTCTTGTAGCCTTAACTACTAAATGTTTAGGCAATGCACAGTGAAAGTACCTAAAGAGCATGTGTCCATATCTTTTAACAATATTAAAATTGCTATTTAGTTGTATATTAATAATTGCAAGTAGGCGGTAGTTCATATTCTTGTGGAGAAAAAGGCAAAAAACCTCCCCTTAAAATGTACAGATGTCAGATCATTTAAATTAAATACAAATGCTTTAATTTTATGACAAAGATTGGAAAAATACAGGTAGAGCTACTTTAAAAATATTTTACCTGTTGAGTTTTGTGACCCGGTTTAGTATAGCCATGTTCATGAAGAAGATAGAGATCCAGGGTACCAGTACTAGGAACATACAGTGTACCCAGAATTCATAGATCTGACTTCCTGTCCCCTCACCAAAGTCTGTATAGTCGTAGGCAGGCTCCTCTCCTTCACGGCTGTCAGCAGGGATCGGGTAGTAGGTGTTGAAATGAGGGGCGTTGACAACGAAGCTTAGAAAGCTGATAAAGGCCACACCTGTGTTAGCAGCTCGTTCTGTACATAGTATCTGGAGTGTACAAACAATACCACAATGTATTACACACGGGTTCTACATTTCAGGATTATATGTAATCCGGAAATCCAGATTTACTGCGTTAGGAAGAACAAACTTTTCTGCAGAAAATAAAAATAATTCAGAGGTTTTAGGCAATTGGGTATTTTACCCCCAAGTTTCAATTTTATTTGGGTTTTGACAAATTTTATTTGGGTATTTAATAAAACTAATTGGGTAGTTGGTCTTTTATGTTCTATTTTTCACTATAACATCATTTTCTATTTGCTTTTTCTTACCCCCTCCTCTCAAAATCTATTGGGTTTTTAAGAAAATTAATTGGGTAATTACCCCAATACGCAGCTTATCTGTAGCTTTGGTAATTTGATGAAAAAATTCAAACTGTTAACAAAGTTATGGTCCTTTAAAGTTTATAGGGCTGAATTTAACAATAGAGCAATGTTTGAAACAGTGTTTTGGTGTAGGGATGTGTGCAAATTGCACTCGAAACCGACTTGCTTCCTCAGTAGGACCCCTGATTACATAACAATCTAAATATTTTAATTGCATATTAAGTTAGTGACATAGAAATGTGGGTGCATTTCGTCTACTGTAAATTTTGGCCTGCAGAGAATCTATTCCACTAATAAATTTAAAAATTCGCTAATTTTTCAGCATACAAAAATTTCTGAAATTCAGCGAGTGAAAATTCTTAGATGGGGAGGATCTTGAAGAAGCTCAAGGTGTCATACAAACCCAACTGATATTACAGAGTTTACTCCTGGGCTGGTATTCACAAAGCTTCTTAAGTGCAAACATAAATATTTTGACTTGAGTTAAAATTTTGTGCAGTTCATATGTCCCACAATTTGAAGAAAAATCCATGTTTTCTTAATGATTATAGTAGCTGTTTATAGAATGCTTTAAAACTATGTAAAATATTAGTCATTCTGATTTTCTTGCTCAGCAGAATGATACACTTTAGAAAATTTTAAGATTTTAAGAATGTTCTAAGTTTGCTGCTAAGATGCTTTGTGAATACCACCCCTGGACTTTTATATATTCAATGTAAGAACCTTGAAAATTAAATATATTCATGCATAAAGGTTAGGATCAGGTCATTATCTCCATACTATAGTACTATACCTTCCGTTGAATGCTTTTTAGGTTTATAATTGATTTTAAAAGCACACAGAAAGCACAAAAATATTAATGTGATCTCAAGCTTCAAATTGTGCCCCTATTCCTCATGTACATGACTGTATAAGCACTAATTATTAGCCTAGCATGGAGGCAGGCAATCCATTGAAAAAAATACAGACTTAGAGGAGAGGTCACCATATTCATATTCTAATTGCCCACCGGCTATCTATTGGATGAATGAACAATAAAAACTTGCCATTCACCAATAGCTGGCTGGAGGTATGAATGCCTTTATATACAAACATGATCTCTCCTATTAAGGCATAATTATTATCCAGGGAGATAAATCTTGATGTTTATCCCAAAATGCTGCACTTGACATTCTAACTCGGTTGATTCGGAATATAGTTTTAAGGTTTTCGGGGTTAAGGGTTACAACTTGACTTACCTTGGACTGATTGACCCAGCACACTAGAATATACCTGTCCACCGTAACCCCAACCAACGTCCAGATACTGTTGACGACAAAGAAGTAGAAGATGGGGTAACCAATGTAGGAATGGAATACACCATACTCATACCTCGTCTTCAGTTCCGGGTACAACATCGGTAAACTGTCCGTGAGAAAGAAGAAGATGAGTACTCCGATATCGTTGACCGCCTGGGCAACAAGATACGCTCCTGTAGATGATCGTAGTGACTTCTTCTGCCATAGAATGATCGACAGAGCATTTCCGATGAATCCAAGAATCATGAGAACTGGACCAATGATGCCGCTTGTTACATAATGCATCTTCTTTGCTGTCTCCATGAGGTCTTCGACGTAGCTTCCATCTTGGTGTGCTGTGATGTCAATAGATTCTGTGGTCGTGTTTTCCCAACTTACGTTCATTGTTGAATCCTGTATATTCCTGACCTTGTGTATGTAGTCTGTACTGACCTTTGACCTTGTTTGGTCGTTGACCTTAAAGTTTTTGGATTGCCTAAAGTGAAAAAGTCGAAGAATTATTGAAACAATGTTTATTGAGAAAACAGTCAAAGGTGAACAATGCTCGTAAAATTGGGTAAAAAATTAGCACAGAAATTCAAAGCTTTCTTAAATGAATATTTCCCTTGCAGAAAGTCACACATACTCAATGGCAATTTATTGAGCTTAAATTTGGTATATTTTGTAAAATATTTTGTACATTTGGGTTTTGATATATTACTTGAAGTATGAATATTATTTAATAATGTACTGTATTGTTTCTGACGTGTTTAAATATCTTGAAAACAAAAAGTAAGGGCTAGTATTAATTAAAGAGAAAACTTTTTTCACGAAGTTCAAATATTTTTCAAAAAGTATCAGTGAATATTTTACTTAAATTTCCTTTAAAAAATAATAAATCGTCTGTTGTGATAATTGAAAAAAAGTATTTTTAGAATTTTGTATTTTGACTGCAGCTTGGTTACCAAAAATATTTAACGCTCAATCAATCCTTGGAACTTGACGAGAATCTGGACCAAAATTTTAAAAGTCACGTATATCGTCACAAGACAAACCAGTAAGATAAATGAAATTATATATACAGTGCCCACCAAAAATAAGTACCCAGTAAATAATTGTTGCAAAATTAAACTTGGTTAAATTATTAAATAACTGTTTATCAGACGGTCACAATTATTATACTAGTTTCTGAAACTCGTAACAGTTACTAAATAAGTCAAAATAGAGATAGAAATAAAGATGAAGATGTTCGGATCTAAAATAACCCTGTGATCAAAAGGGCTGAATTTTCCATCTTTTGGAGACAAAGTTACCATTCAAAAGAGACAAAGAATTTACTTTAGATTTTGCACCCAGGGTACCAATTAATGTATGGCCTTTCCATTTAATAAACAAAAATATTCCTTTTCGTCAAATATATTGTTGTTTCACTGTTCTACAAATAGTATTATTACAGGCAAGTAAGTGGGCAAATAACATCTGCATACTTAATTTTGGTGGGCAGTGTATAATACTAGTGATTCCTTGAAAAAGGATAAAATATTAAAGATTTATATACCTGAGTGTCTACTTCCAATTAATCAACTTTCTGTAGATAATTCCAATGCCTATGAATGCCTGATGAATTCTGCAGAATTCTGCAAAATTTTGGTTTTCTGCAACCAATGGGTGATTACCATTGATTATTTTGTTATGTACATACGTTGTATAACTGCTGTCATGCTATTGGTCGGCAGGTAATACTGTAATTAGAGGACAGTTTCCATGATTGTCTATCTCATAAAAAACAATATGATGATCATCCGATATTTTCCGCTGTTCATCAGTTGCATCAAAGATCAAAGTATTCAATTTGATTAATCTAATTTGAATGACATTTCTTAATGGAAATTTCTTTTTCTTCTTGTTAATGCAAAAGAAAGAAAAAAGTATGTTCATGTTCAAAAGACATTGACATTAGGGCAGATAGACATAGCTATAATAAATATGTCAAAGTTTGGATGGAATTCTAATAGGAGAGTATGGCCATTATGAATTTATTTCTAAATGTATGTCCCTGTTGAAAGTGGCAGATGTGATATCTATTTATTAATACTTATAAAATATTTATGATTTTTTACCATGTTCATTTTGTGTGATTACAGATATTTTGGAATAGGAATGTTTGTGTTTCTGGAAAAAATTGAGTGGTGGAGCAGTTAATCCAGAAAGTTTTATATGAATAAAAATATTAACATTTCTAGAACAATCTAATAACTTAAAATACTGGAATATTCTGCTTCTTATCCTACAGTCAGGGGTGTCAATATTCCTGATTTATCCGGAATTCAGGATGTATCATCCCTGAAAGAGCAATGGCTTCTGACCAAAATAAAAGTTATTTGATCAAAATATCTCAAGAAAATACAAAGTTATGGTCATTTTAATCTTAATACAAACTGAGTTAATTATGGAAACAATGTCATTGAAGGCCTCATACGATTTTCCTGGTTTTTAGTTCCCTACCGTTTTTTGACAGGAGGGGACTATAGGTTTGCCCTCTGTCCGTCCGTCCGTCCTCCAGTCAGTCAGTCAGTCTGTCCGTCCGTCCGTCAAAACATCTGGATCCTGACATAACTCAAACAGTTGTCAAGCTAGGTTTATGAAACTTGATATGTGGATAGGGGGCAATGAGGGGATTATGCACGCCTAAAAATATGTTTGATTCTGACAAAAATTGTGGTTGCTATGGCAACAGAAACATTGAAAATGGCTTAAAACCGGTAGGGGACTTCTGTATTGCTTGCAATTCTTAATTACTTGTTAATTTGGCCCTGTTGACACCCCTGAAGGTTAAATGTTTGTGATTATTAAACTTCAGAAAAAAAATCTGTCATTTACTGATCTTGTTGAAATTTTAACAAGCATAAATTTTTACTAATCACATTCACAAGTATTGCGAAAATTTATCCCTAGTAAAACATTCTGACAGAACTTACTAACTTAAAGGTTCAATACTTTTAGGTAAAATTTGAATTTAAGTGACTATCAAATTATTTTAAACTTCTAAAATAGGGGGGGGGGGGGGTTAAATTTTTTCTTGTGAAAATGACTAAAATTTTTACAGAGCAGTAGAGCAACAACCTCCCAACCACAACTTTAATTTTAGTCTTTATAATTTCCCTGAACCGACATTTACTATCAATATCTTATTCTAAACATCGACCAATTTTTTCAGCTCTCAAAGGGTGTTGCTCTACACAGTTTGTACAGTACAATGTATTATAAAAAATATGAAAAACTTTCGAGCTGTTTGTCATTATTATCACATCATATGATACAGATGAAAGGTGATATCTATAATTGTACAATGTGTATAGTGGTAGTGATAATGCTCGGTAATAGTTGGTCAGTGATTTGCAGGTTTGTCTTTAATTATGTAATGCTTGTCAGTAATTTGCTGGTTTATCTGTAATTATCCTGTTATGCTGCGAGCACAGTTTATTATTTACCTAATATGAAACAAAGGGCTTCGACCCGATAAAACCACCTTTCACATCTATACTATGAATATCTAAGACAGGGATCTGAGTTTATGACTGGCCCTCATATACCCAACTCAACATTATGTCCAATATTTTAAACAAGCCAAATGCAATCATTTAATTTGTACTGCACACTTCAAGACAATATAATATTATACATAAAAAACAACTTTTATCAATACATGTACACAATGTCGCCTGTGTCGAGCATAGAATGTTCACAAAATGCGTAAAAATGCGGGTTTGACGACACAGGTATGCACAGACAGAAACTAGAAAAAGCCTTCTTAAAGAAGAGAAATCATTATAAATCAAGTCACACCGGGTCTGCACAGACAGAAAATAGAAAACGGCCTTCATTAAGAAGAGAAATCATTATAAATCAAGTCACAGAGTGTCAAAAGTATTGTATCAATAAGGATGGAATCAAGATTTATGCTACTTTTGCATGACAGAGTATTACTAACAGTCAGTATTTATACAGTTTGTGAGACCTATAATGTAATAAAACATGTTGTAAAATTATATGTCGTTTTCGAATGGATAAGATTCGGAAATTCTGAAACTATTATATGACGTTTGTTCATACACAATCTATTCAATGTCATGACAACCAACGACTATTTAATGGTTATTCCTTGTCATGGAATATGGTGGGTCTATATATATATATATATATATATATATATAATATTTATGATAAAAAGTCAATAACTAGGTTACAAGGTCAAATCATAGAAAAACCTTGTGAAGTCACTAGAGGTCACAATTTTGACCTAATCTTTATGAAACTTGGTCACAATGATCATCTGAACAAAATCTAGGTCAAGTTTCATATTGGGTCATCCGGGGTCAAAAACTAGGTCACAAGGTCATATAAAAATATCTTTTGTAGTAACTAGAGGTCACAATTTTGACCTAATCTTTATGAAACTTTGTCACAATGATCATCTCTACAAAATCTAGGTCAAGTTCAATATTGGTCAACCGTGGTAAATAACTAGGTCACATGGTCAAGTCATGAGATAACTCTACATTATTCTGTTACGCATTCATTTACAATTAGTCACCATTATTTTGTTAACATAAATGTTATAATTATTGTTAATAAAGTCTCCATTCCTGAAAAAATAATGGAGTCTTATTGAAAGGCTTAATCCCTTTGGTGTATTTTAATTCATGTCCAATTATTCCCAGCAGTATATTATAAGGTATACGTGTTTCAGACTCAAGTTGGACTAATATAAAAATGCATTCAATGGATTGTGTTGGCAGTAATTAATGTTAATGGATACCCCATAAAACATGATCAGATACATTCTGTGGGCTCTTAAACGTTTCTGATGTAAGTGTATTGATTTAAGGAGATTCATTATGTTTATTGTTGCATCTGCAGTTGATAACTGCTTCATTTGTCCAAGGTAATGTGAGGTTTGTTTGTCCACAGTAATGTGAGGTTTGTTTGTCCAAGGTATAGATGTTTGGCATGAATGTTAACCTCCATGAGGCAAAATGTCATGCCCAACCCCAGGTTCCTATTTCCAAGGTCAAGGTCACAGTTGAAGGTCAAAGGTCAAATTGAAGCTTGTCTGGATCATAACTTTGTCATACATTGACCAATCTGTCTTATATTTGGCATGAATGTTAACATCCATGAGATGGAGTGTCATGTCCAACCCTCTGGTTCCTTTCTCAAAGGCCAAGGTCACAGTTGGAGGTCAAATGTCAAGTTGAAGTTATACCATTACATTGTCATACATTGACCAATCTTGCTTATAATTGACTGGAATGTTGACCCCCCCCCCCCAAGAGGCGGAGTGTCATGCCCAAACCCCAGGCTCCTATCTCAAAGGTCACAGTTGGAAGTCAAAGGTCAAATTGAAGGCGTATTTTAGTTGTAGCCTTTTTCAATGTGCGCCGAGGCTCGACATAATTTGCCCGAGGGCATGAATTTCTAGTCATAAATTTAAACATGGTTCAATGACAGAAATTATATCTTGACCCTCAATGTTCATATTCGTCCTATAAATGAGGCCTCACTCGGATTTGAGATTTGAACCCACGTCCCCAATAATGAGGTTAAGGTCGTATTTTGCCATTATTGCGGTAATTCCACAAGTCTCTAACATTTTACATCATGCACATTTTTCCTGTATTATATATTATTAGCGGAAAATTATCGCAGAATGTTGTTAGAAACCTCTGATCGTGACGAAATGTGGCCAGATTTTGATCCGCTTGTCAACATATTTATCAGTTTAACCATTTAATGTAACCCATTAACACTAATTTTGTTTCCATATAAACTGGATGTTAGATAATTTGATATAAGATATAATTGTCACATTTGTCAGGATTGTTTTAGCTTTTTATGCCCCCGCCAAGAAATGGTGGAAGGGCATATAGTGTTCACCCTGTCCATGGGTGTGTGTTCGAAAATTGTGAAATCATGTCCGCTCTGTAACTTTGTCATTTCTATTTGGATATGTATAATATTTGGTACAAATGTTCACCACATCAAGATGACATGTCATGCGCAAGACCCAGGTCTCTAGCTCAAAGGTCAAAGTCACACTTAGATGTCAAAGGTTAAAAGGTTCAAATAGGCATGTCATTCGTGTCCGCTCTGTAAATATGTCATTTATTATTGGATATTTAGAATACTTGGTACAAATGTTCACCACATTGAGACAATGTGTCATGCGCAAGACCCAGGTCCCTAGCTTAAAGGTCAAGGTCACACTTAGTGGTCAAAGGTTAAAATATTCAAATAGGCATTTGATTCGTGTCCGCTCTGTAACTGTCATTTCTTATTGGATATTTAGAATACTTGGTACAAATGTTAACCACATGAAGATGATATGTCATGCGCAAGACCCAGGTCCCTAGCTCAAAGGTCAAGGTCAAACTTAGTGGTCAAATGTTAAAAGGTTCAAAACTGTCATTCAATTGTGCTCACTCTGTAACTAATAATAATAATGTCATATCTAATTGGATATTTAAATAATTTTGTACAAATGTTCACCACTAGGTCAAGGTCATACTAAATGTTAAAAGGCACCAGTATACAAATTTGTTTGCTTTGCTACTTTGTTATTTAATGACTTGGTAACATTCACACCCTGAGATCCCTAGCTCAAATGTCAAGGTCACACTTAGGCCAGAGTTTTTTAATTTTTTGTTACTCGGAAATTTTTGAGAAAAAAGTCCACAGGAGAAGGGAAAAAATAAAAATAAAAACTCCCAAAATGTAGTTGATGGTGGATTGTAGTCAATGATGGTCCATTATTGAAAGCAACAATGTTAGTTCTAACAGCAAAATTATCTTATAACAAATACAGTGCACATGTATCTGTATCATTGATAAAGAATTTTACAAAATCTACAGAAATTTAATTACATGTACAATTTATTTTAAAATAAATTTCAGGTAAGATATTTTTTCAATGATACCTATGACACAGTGGTAAATGAGAGCACTATACCTACTTATCATTAGTAAAATATTGAAATGCATAATAAAACAAGGTATATATAGTAACATTACCATCAAAATATTTGATATAAAAATTTTGTACAATTAAAGATTTCAATTTTTTTTTTTTTGAAAATGCCAAAAAATAGGGCAGGAGGGTCTGATTAACGAAAAATCAAAGAACTCTGGCCTAACAGACCCAGCTCTTGTCTTCTGGTCAATGTCACCTTTAAGCAATTACAAACTTTATTTCAAATTATTCCATTTGCATAACTTTATATCATGTGTCTGATGACTGCTTCTAGCGGGGGCATCCGTGTCCTGTGGACACATTTCTAGTCCTGTTTTGTCTATCATGTTCAACCACAGGAACTTGCATAATTTAAAAAAAGAATTGAAAAAAGAAAAAATCACTACAGACAGAGCCTGTATTAAAATATATTTTAATACAGGCTGAGACTACAGTGCAGTAGTGATTTTTTTCAAGTTTTTTTTGAAATTATACAAGTTCCTGTGGTTCAACACAATGTTAGATTAAGTATAATTATAGCATGGAGGTACTGACTTGGTCCTAACCTTTATGCTTGACTATATATTAACAAGGTTCTTGCCTTGAATATATCAAGTTGCGCAAGCGAATGAGGTTTAATTACCTTAAATGATGGAGTTTAGATTTTGTGATCAAGTTAAACAATGAAATCAACGAAAAATTAATCAATATGAAAAATGATTATTTTACAGTATATACAAATGTAATGTTTGACAGAATGTCCTGGAAAACATGGAAATAAACGAGCACAGGTTCAGTCTGACATACTCCAAGCAGTTTTTGCTAGGATCAATATAAGGGCGAAGGAGCCCTGTGGGTAGGATAGTTCAGTATTAGGGCTCTTGGAGCAATTACAGGCCTACTTTAACTGAGTAAAAACGTCACTGAAGAACTCCTCATATTTATATATTTATTATTTCTTTCAGGAGGATTTGATCAATGATCTGAAGCATGGTTGTTCCTTTATCCCAGGAAATTATGCTGCTACATGTTTGAAGTATGTGAATGAGTATGGAACGCTTGTCATCAATTTGCTGAAATCCGAGGATCCACATAGTCTGTGTGTGCTAGCACAAATGTGTGCCAGCTCCAGCTCTCATACCCCGTACATGACTAAACCCATTCCAGAAGAAATACGTAAGTGCTTTGATTTATTTAAGTCACATACTTACTTCTACAAATAGAGTTCATTCAATTAGTTTTATTCATTAAAAACCATGGCCACCAGGGGGCAGTGCTGGTTTATGTACCATGGTGTGTTGTTGGGATAGATGACTGTCAGGCGTTCGTTGTTAGTTGTTTGTCAACAATTCCTTTAATAGATTCATTCACCTAACTCAGTTGGGAAAAAGTCAGGAAAATATTTTTATGCCCCCCTATCGATAGATCGGATGGGATATAGTGATTCACCTGTCCGTCCGTTCGTTCGTCCGTAACATTCGCGCCCACAAACGGGTACTTACGTGGCTACTTTTTATGGACAAACCAGTTGAAAATTTCTTATTGGATATTTATAATACTTGGTACAAATGTTCACCACATATAGTGGGTGTGTCATGCACAAGACCCAGGTCCCTAGCTCAAAGGTCAAGGTCACACTTGGAGGTCAAAGGTTAAAAGGCACAAAATTGTGTCCGCTCTGTAACTTTGTCATTTCTTATTGGATATTTATGATACTTGGTACAAATGTTCACCACATCAAGAAGGTGTGTCATGCCCAAGACCCAGGTCCCTAGCTCAAAGGTCAAGGTCACACTTGGAGGTCAAAGGTTAAAAGGCACAAATAGGCATGTCATTCGTGTCCACTGTAACTTTGCCATTTCTTATTGGATATTTATGATACTTAGTACCACATCAAGACGATATGTCATGTGCAAGACCCAGGGCAAGGTCAAACTTAGAGGTCAAAGGTTATATAGTCATGCAAGTCGTGTCCGCTCTGTAACTTTGTTGTTTCTTATCGGATTTTAAAAGTGCTTGGTACAAATGTTTACCACATCAATAAAGTTTTTCTAATTATGCCCCCGTATCGATAGATCGGGAGGCATATAGTGATTCACCTGTCCGTTCGTTCGTCCGTCCGTCCGTCCGTCCATCCGTCCGTCCTGGTTAACCCAAATTGACCGTTTCTTCTAGCATCATTATGGCTTGCTACAAAGCTTCCAAACTTGCATGGATGTTGTATATGAACACTCTCCACACACCTGTATCACCTGACCCCATTTTGACCTTCACCTTGACCTAATTTTGGACTTAGACTTATTTATGGACAAGGCTTCCACAGGGGGCATAAGCGTTTATTGAACGCAGTCTTGTTTTTTTTCCTATATTTTTTTTTCGAATTTCTTGTTGTTGTTTTTATATAGATCTATTTTTTTTCAATTATTTTTTAATTATTTAAAAAAAATATTTTTTTCAATTTTTTTTGTAGGGTTTTTTTTGTAGATTTTTTTGCGGAAGACCTAGGTCCCTTGCTCAAAGGTCACTTAGAGGTCAAAAGTTATATAGTTATGCATGTTGTGTTTCTTACTAGATTTTAAAAGATAAAAGTAACTATAAATTTAAATTATATTCCTGTGTCAAGCAGTGCTGCGGGGGTATGATTCATCACTCCAGTGATAGTTCTAGTTTTGGACTTAGACTTATTGAAATACACACTATAAAATTCCACGCAAGGATTAATCACATGTATGCAGGCGATATTTTAACTTGATATGAGCCGAAAGTCAAGTAGTACATTTTGTAAACAAGTCCGTTTTCCCGAAAATTAGATATGGGTCATGTTTGTTGATGTTTTCAACACGTCCATGGGAAATTTAAAGTATGAATTATATATTTAAAGATATTTGTTTTTCTCTCATGATATGGCTTCTTATGGTTGTAAAAGCAAGCTAACTGATAGGGGAAGAAAAAATAACCTTCTTATTGACTGATACATAATTTGTTACTTTCCCGCGAACGTAGCTGGACTTATTACTCAGGCAAAACACTTTGGTGTATTACTGCAGTTAGACATGAGGTTTATTTGCCGGAGACAAACGGAAATGGCGGAGCTTTGACGATTGATAATTATAGTAATTGTTTTGTCCGTTTGTCTGTTTGTTGCATTGAAAAGTTAACCAAAACTTTCAAGTTTTTGTAACTCAGATATTTTCAAAGTCCATCAAGGTGTTGCTTCCAAGCTTGATATGCTTGATAACCATCATAAACACCTTGCATTGCCAACACTATCCAATATATCAACAGAATAATTGCCCCTGATAGACTTATTTAGTTATTATGTACAAGGCTTCCTTTGGGGCATAAGAGTTTATTGAAAACAGTCTGGATTCAAGGTCAGGGAAAAGTCAGGAAATTTTGGAGTAAGTCAGGAAAATCAAGAAATTGAGCTTAATCAAATAAAAGTGGGGGATATATTTATTATAGCTGTGGATACTAGAGTCAATTGCTGAAGACAAATAAAAGCCTTCATATACTCCCAAGGGTTGGCTTATGTCCCTAACTTTTGAAAGCCACAAGATTTAACCCAAATGTAGGAGACAAATGTTTTTAGTCCCCTACCGGTTTTTGACCGGAGGGAACTATAGGTTTGCCCTCCGTCCGTCTGTCCATCAGTCAGTCAGTCCGTCAGTCAGTCAGTCAGTCAGTCAGTCAGTCAGTCAGTCAGTCAGTCAGTCAGTCAGTCAGTCAGTCAGTCAGTCAGTCAGTCCATCCGGTCAGTCCATCCGGTCAGTCCATCCGGTCAGTCCATCCGGTCAGTCCATCCGGTCAGTCCATCCGGTCAGTCCATCCGGTCAGTCCGTCCGTACGAATGCTGCGTTAGTTGTGGGGTATGGAACAATAGGCTATTTTTAGATTCTATTCATTCCGTCACTTGTGGGGTGCAAAATGCTACTTGTGGGTTGCAACCAAACAAAAGAAAGAACAAAAGAAAACCCCACAAATACCGTCTCATGAGTATGTCCGTCCGTCAAACAAACTGGATCCTGACATAACTCAAACAGTTTCCAAGCTAGGTTTATGAAACTTGGTATGTGGATAGGGGGCAATAAGGGGATTATGCACGTCATATTTTGATTCTGACAAAAATTGTTGTTGATATGGCAACAGAAACATTGAAAATGGCCTCAAACCGGTAGAGGACTTCTGTATTGCTTGCAATTCTTAATTACTTGTTGTGTAAGAAACTCTTGTAAATTTTTATCTGATGCCTATTGAGTATACCGGATACTCATTGTATGATTGTATGATTGTATGATTATTATGATTGATACAATATATTTTGTATAACAGCAGGTGTAGAGGTTGAGGCGCCACCCTTTAAATGTGAAGTTTGCAATACTGTTGTCCTTGTGCTGAAAGGAATTCTGTCCCAAAATGCAACTGAGGTATGTGTCTTTCTATTTCTGAATAATATATCATAAATGTCAAGAATCATAATTACAGTAAAACCTCGGTAATGTGAGCAGCGATTATTCGAGCAACCGGCCTAATTCGAGCAAATTCTCAGCGAATTTGCTCTATATTGTACATAAATGTATCCCTCTTATTCGAGTAAATTTATTACGAGCATCCAATCAACAATTTTCAACGATAATCAGATACTTTATCTCGAGGCAATCATCCGAGCAAAATTTCACACCTCCGAAAAAATGTCAGATTTAATCTTGTTGCGGTCCGAAATTTTCACACATCTTGATAATCACATTTTATGACAATAGCGTAACCCCCAACATTTAAATTGGTTGTTTGTCTATGATAAAGGTGTCGAAGTGCAAGATTAGATATTACAAATCAATTACGAGGCGTTAATTATGAGAATTTAATGTCGAGTCTACGTTTGTTTTAGTGAAAGTAATTTTCACGCTGTGTGTATCTCTTACCATTCACCGCAATAATTGTTAACCTTTTCCAAGTCAGAGAAACAAACACAAAACATTGAATATTTTATCATTTAATGGTCAAAATCCACTAAAAAAAACATTGTACATGATTACACCAACAAAGGTAAGATTCGTCGAATGCCTGCTCGATTTAAAATGCATGTAGACTTGATAAATAATTGATGATATTCGTAGTTACAACCAAAATACACGCTTCAAAAACATACATGGTAAAACTCAGTTACACTTAGTCATAACAACAATTCATCATAAAATTCTGATAATTCGAGCAACTTGCTTAACTAGAGAATTTGCTTGTCCCGATTGGTCCTCAAAATAACGAGGTTTTACTGTAATTGTTAATTATTACATAAAGTCTAAAAAAAAATCTCTATATCACATGATAATGTGACAAAAAATTTTTAACAAACACTGTGACATTATTTTGCTTGTTTGTCACAAAATTAAGCTAACATGTAGTCTAGAGTTATTCATCACAATGGTTCTAAATGTTAAGCTTTAGCTGATGTTTTTAGATCACAAAAATGGATTATATAAATATTTTTAAAAATCAGATGGGCATATAAAAAAAATCCAGTCAGTAGAACTGTAGTCATTTACTGTATTTAGAATAAGTTTGTAAACTGTTTATTTTTTTATTAGGCTGAGTTAAGGCAAGCCTTGGAGAAAATCTGTGACTTAGTTCCATCCAAGTATAAATCTGAATGTACTAGTTTCGTTAAAAACTACGCTGACGACCTGATCAAATTATTTGTGGATCATGTACTGGACATCAAAACATTCTGTGTTGAAATTGACCTGTGCCCGGCATTGGAGAAGAAACCTCTACCTGTATCAGCAGTGATGGTCCCTTATGATACTCTTCCTTTATTTATACCAAAGGAGAACAAAAAAGGTATAGTTTCTGATACTTAGTATCTTTAATATTAGTTCCGGTTTTGCAGTGGTTGGATATTTAAATTTATTTAATTAATAAATTAATGACAAACAGCTGTGTACTGATGGGGAGAGAAAAGGCAGTACCATCCAGTAAATGGTTATTTAATAAGATAAACTGTGGTATAATACATCCTCTCTAGAGCAACACCCTTCAAGTTGGGGAAACTAGAAAGTTTGGTTGCTGTACAGAGGTTGTTGCTCTAGAGAAGTAAAATGAATAGTAAATGGCTATTTTAAGTTAATGTTGCTTAAGAGAGGTTGTTGCTCTATGGAGGGCCACTCTGGAGAGGTCTCATTTATACCTACTGTAAGGTGAATATACTCTACATTGCCAGTCTAGTATATTATATTATTTTGGTTTTCAATGTTCCTTTTTTCAGTGAGATAGATTCATGAAAACTTGTATGAACCATGTACCTCAGTTATATGACCACCACAGAGACATTTAAAGGCTGGTCTACTTATAGAGTAGCCTTAATATTGAGATTGAATATAGAGTAAAAACAAAAGGGCAAAGAGTAAAACTCAGTATTTATCATTTTGATTAGGGCCACTTTCATGAAGAGCTAGCAATGTGTATACTGTTCTTTCTGTGCTTGGCTGTTTCTGTTCGGTGTTGTCTCCCCTGGCGGTGTTATCTCCCCTGGCTGTGTTATCTCCCCTGGTGGTGTTATCTCCCCTGGCTATGTTATCTCCCCTGTTCGGTGTTATCTCCCCTGTCCGATTTGTTATTTAATATTATCTTTTTTAATATAAAGAAAAACATTGAAACAAGACGTGAAAATTGTGTTCCAAGTTTCAACACTGTCTTATTATTCAGTGGGTGTTGAATTGAGATTAACTCTGCTATAATTACGCCCCCATCTTTGATGAGAGGGTACACACTATATTGCTTTGCACTTGTCAGTCGGTCAGTTGGTAGACCAAATGGTTTCCGTTCAATATCACAAGAATGGTTTGCCCTAGGATCTTCAAACTGTACATGGAGGTTGGTCATCAACAGTAGATGACCCCTATTGATTTTGACGGTGACCTTTACTATTACTGACTATTGGGCTGCCATGGGAGCATCTAATATGTTTTGTGGCACAAATGTTCACCAGCACTAGATGTTGTGTCATGCGAAATAATTACGTCAATATCTTCAAGGTCAAGGTCACACTTGGAGTTCAAAGGTCATAAATAGCCAATATTGAGCTTGTCCGGTCTATAACTAAGACATTTATTATGGGATTTGGAAATAATTTGGCACAAATTTTCACTACTACCAGTAGGTATGTCATGCAAAATAATTACATCCATATCTCAAAGGTCAAGGTCACATTTGGAGTTCAAAGATAACAAATGGTCTTAATTCAGCTTGTCACAAAGGTCAAGGTCACAATTAAGAGTTCAAAGGTCAGAAATGACCTTAATCTATGTTGTCTGGATCATAACTTCATCATACAGTCAGATCTCGATACAAAGACACTGTTCGTTCCCGATAAAAATGTCGTTATAAGGAATTTGTCGTTATACTGAATTTCACTAGTGACGGGAATTTTGATTGGAAGATCGTTTCATAAAAATCAATTATTGATTAACATATAATTTATTATGTCATAAAATTGTCATAATCAGCAGTATGAAATTATCATAATTGCATAAAATAATATTTAAAATGAAATACAATGTTTTGAGAGAGCTCCATATAACGTGCGTCCGAATTTAAAGATGTCCGGATACTACTACAGTAAACTATAAAATATAACGCTCTAGAGAATAAATTGGTGATTCATTTTGTTACTAATTATACCCTATCGACTTTAAGAATTGATGAATTAATAAATCATGTCGAGAAATCTCGTTTGACATCGTTTATTTCGTGACCCGTACGATTTCTAAATTATGAATATATGCAATGACTTCACTTATCTCCCTTGATTACGAATGCGCGAGCCGTATTTCACAAACTGTGATTCGACTGTAAAAGGTTCCACTATTATAATGAGAGCAATTAAGATGATTTTCACAAGTGTAATTACATAAGTAGGCTCCTTGCTTATATAGACGGCGACTTTGTGTAAAGCCGATAAATAGTTCAAGTGTGAAAAATAGTCCTTTGATAGTGTCAGTATATCAAGTATTAATTACTGTGTAAACACTCGATTTGTTCCCATTGTTTTGTTGTCGGTGTCGGTAAGTGTATATGTCGTTATAACGGATACAATTAACGTTGTATAGAATTCGTCCCCACCAATTGGTGTGGTTATAACGAAATTGTCGGTATATCAGATGTCGTTGTAACGAGTCCTGACTGTTGGCTTTAAAAATAACTTTACAATTGTTGTCTACCATGCGACAGTTTTTATGGATTCGAAGTGGTTTGCCATACGTCTGTGACAAAGCTGTATGTGGGGGTATCATTAGTCACTCTGCGACAGTTCTAGTTATATGTGAATCAGTTTGATTGTATGATTCTTCAGGTGATGAAGTGAATGGTGTGGAATGTACAGCTTGTGAGGAGGTTATGACTTACGTTTTCAAAGAACTTGATGGTAACACAACTGAGGTAAATGTTAACTTTGACATTAATAAACTGTAAAATCATTGTTTTTCATTATGTCCCCTTTAAAGTTAACCTCCAAAAAAGGAATAAGGGCTTTCCCTTCAATGTTTTTATGACCCCCTATCGATAGATGGGGAGGCATATAGTGATTCACCTGTCCGTCCATCCGTCCGTTCGTTCGTCCGTCCGTCCGTTCGTCCGTCCGTCCTGGTTAACCCAAATTGACCGTTTCTTCTAGCATTAATATGGCTTGCTACAAAGCTTTCATACTTGCATGGATGTTGTGTATGAACACTCTCCACACGCCAGTATCACCTAACCCCATTTTGACCTTCACCTTGACCTAATTTTGGACTTAGACTTATTTATGGACAAGGCTTCCACAGGGGGCATAAGCGTTTATTGAACGCAGTCTTGTTTAATCCATGAATTTACAACATAATTATGGAATATGCATTTTACCAAAATCTATCAAATTTAATGCCCACAAAAATATATGTGATTTTACCTTATATGCTTTGCATTTGATTTCCATCAATTACCAATACTGTAAAGGACATTGCGGGGAAACTTAAAACCGCCAAAAAATTTGTACTCGCGAATATGCCAACGATCAGCAAAACGCAAAAGTCATTCGCGAAATTAAATTGGTTTACAGTAAAGCATCTTAGCATGTTTGAGCATGTTTGGAAAATACAGTGAGTCGTTTAATTTAGGGAACTGCTTAAGACAGCTTCGACTATATGTATAATATCAATGTGATTACTAATTCTTTGGTAATAGCCTGTGGATGTAACTAACTAAAGAGTGTTTTATGCTGCGACATGGAATCAAACCTTGAACGCTGGTTTACCAGGGTTGTCCATTTGCCTGATTTATCCAGAATTCCTGATAGAGCAATGGCTTCTGACCAAAATAAAAGTTATTTGATGAAAATATCTCAAGAAATGGCAAAGTTATGGTAAATTTAATTTGGTCTGAAGGATTTTCTTTATTACAAATTGAGTTAATTATGGAAACAATGTCATTGAAGGCCTCTAGTTTTGCAAAATTGTTTGGCCGCATACTATTTTCCTGATTTTTCACTTGGTCCCTTTGACACCCCTGTAAAAATTACAAATCCAGCACATTGGACTACAACCGCAGCTGTAACACTGTTTAATTCATGATCATATTTTTGATTCTCAAATTCCAGGCTGCAATCGAGGCTGAATTGAAGAAAGCTTGTTCAGTGTTTCAGAAGTATGAGGCCGAGTGTGATGAACTTGTTAAAACTTACCTCAAGGATTTAATTGACTACATTGAATTGGCAGAAAGTCCAGAATTGATCTGCAAACAGATTGGTCTATGTACCACCCGTACGGAGAAACTTCCAGAACCAGTCCATGTCAAATTGTTGAAGGATAACTCAGGTAAATTTGTTTCTGCTATAATTATCGCAATTTAGTGATCCTCTTCTCAGTCCTGTCAGAGGTTTTGTACAGTTTTCATATTAATTTCGCATTATTGGTGGAAAATTATTTAATTTCAATGGGACAAATTTTGTGAATTGGATGAAAAAGTCTCCGACCTGTCACCATTTCATGGGCAAGTAATTTCAAGGATTTCGGATTTCATGACAAATGGCAAGGTCAAAGTTCACACAAATTATCAGAAATAATCCAAACATCAAACAGACCAAATAATACAATTATTTCATGATGACAACAGGGGTGACAATATTCCTGATAAATCCTGAATTCCAGATTTGTCTATCATGAAAGAGCTATGATTTCTGAGCAAAATAAAAGTTTTTTGATGAAAATACCTCAACAAATGGCAAAGTTATGGACAATGTAATGTGCTCTGAAGAATGCTATTCGATAAAAACTGAGTTAAATATGGAAACAAAGTGATTGAAGGCCTCTTGTTTGGCGAAAATGGTCGGCCGCATAAGATTTTCAGGATTTTTAATTTGGTTCTGTTGACTAACACCCCTGTGACAAGTAAACATCCAAAAAATTCAGTCTTATACCTGACTGAACTTGAAAGCAAGTATGGCTGCCACTGTAGATTTGACATATTCATATGTACAATTATTCATTGAGGTTTTAATTTTCATGATTGAGGTCATCCACGAAAGTAAATCCACCACAAATAGTAATGATTTAATAGTAAGTTGTGTTCAAGAAGTAAAGTTGGTAACTATGTAGATGCATGCTCCTGAATGAAGTGCTTACTATTCCTCCTTGAAATGTTTTAAATAGACAATTGGATGAACCTACAAGATAGCCATTTTCTTAGGATCTAGGAAATTGATTCTACCATTGGAAATTAAATACTTTACCAGTATGTTATATTTCTATGAGAGCACAATTTTTAGCTCAACTTTACGTTGAAAAAGTCGAGCTGTTGTTGTAACAGGATCGTCTGCAACAGCATGTGCATCTGCATGTGCATAGGTTAAGTTTTTTATCAGAGTCAATTTTTCATACTGACAAGGCTGGTAACCATGTGGCCTATATTTATGGAGTTATCTGCCCTTGTTACACTTAGAACTTTGGATCATAGATAAGCCAGTATTCTATCAAAGACGAGAAAGTTGAGCGTCCAGCACTCATGTGGTGCTGTTGTTTTATACATCTTGCTTGTATCAACTTGAGGTTTCCATGTTTAACCCTTTATTCCATACTCACTATTAGAGATGAGCTCAAACGTGTACACATCTCTGGTTCAGCTGACCCTTGTTAGAATGTCAGGTTATATTATGTCCATTTCTGTAGTTGGATGGTCTCCCTTCAATTATCTTATTGGAAAATATTTGGTGATGAACAGGAGCTGTGGCTGGTGGTCATTCAGGGTATGCACAGGACTTGACAAGTATAGTGAAACCCCATGCACTTGAATTTGATTTACATGACTTTGAATCTGCCAAAAAGTCCTTGAATAGTACTTGAATTTTGAAAACAAGCTAAATTTTTGGAATATTGGCCAAGAGTTATTCTGCTGCTACCAGAAAATGGACTAAAATAGCAAAAGCGTTTACCAAACAAATAACAGGAAATCAACTAAAGTCGAACATTCCACCATTTTGAGTCATCTTCATTCTTAACAAGTACAAATGACCATATTGACATTGAGCTTCAAGCTCCTGTCATTATTTCAGGATTTTAACACAAGTTTAGTCGTTGAAAATGGGTGAAATGTACTTGAGAAGTTCTAGAATTGCTTTAGGGAAGTTCGGTATAAATCATGTCATTGGTTAATGTGCTGGATGTATAACCTGATGTTCTGGTTTGGTTCCCGGTCATGGCAGGTCATACCCTTCTATGAAAATCTGACTTCACGTCAATGTTCCTCCACATGTTGACAAGTTATTGCTTTCTTTTACTAGGGTGAGTAAGTACTAGTTACAATGGTTTGGTGCAATGCATTGGTCGCCTTGTAGAACCAGGGGTGTCAATTTTCCGGATTTATCCGGATTTCCGGATTTGTCTATCCTTGAAGAGCTATGCTTTCTGACCAAAATAAAAGTTATTTGATGAAAATAGCTCAAGAAATGGCAAAGTTATGGTCAATTATATCTGCTCTGAAGGATTTTCTTCAATAAAAAGTTTGAAAAACTGAGTTATATATGGTTGACGGCCTCTAGTTTGTCAAAAATGGTCAGCCTCATATGATTTTCAGGATTTTTCATTTGGCTCTGTTGACACCCCTGTAGAACTGAAAAATTTCTAGAAACTGGAATAAACCCTGGACATGGGTTATGGGCCTGAACTAGCACATCTATGGAAGTAAGGGGAAAACTAAAGATTGAAATTGGATTTCTTCATTCTTTGAAAATATTTAATTAGAATGAGATATTTAATTTATTGTTTTTCTTTCTCAGAAACCAATCCAGTTAATGCCGATGTTACATGTGTTTTGTGTGAATTTGTGATGAAGGAGTTAGATAATTTGTTGGATGAAAACAGCACTAAGGTAAATTATTTTCTACATTTAAGCTTACCTGTCACAAGGTGAAAATAATTATAGTGATTTTCAAATCCATTGAATTTGTTTGTCCATTCATTCATCTGTCCATCCTATTGAGAATACCAAAACTTAAAAATATTTTCAAAGTCTGTCAAGGCATTGCTTTCAAACATGGCATACTTGTTTTCCATTTACCACCTCACATTGTCACAGCCATGTAACACTATCCAACATTTTAACAGAATAATGGCCCGTGATTGACTTAGCTAGTTTTTGTATTGACAATAGAAAATTAAAACTAAAACATTCAAGTTTTTCAAACTAAAACATTTCCTAAATGTTTTTTATTCAGACAAAAATTGTGGTTGCCATGGTAACAGAAATATTGAAAATAATTTGAAGGGTCATGGCTTCAAATATGTAAGGGACTTCTGTATTGTATGCAATTCTGAATGACTTGATTTACATAGTGCATTTTTGTGTATTACAGTATTCCCTCTGAACGTCACCTCTCTCCCTCCTTTAAACGACATTCAAAATTCCTTTTTTTTTAAATCTATAGTATTGAGATTTTATGAATTATGGATTTTAGGCTGAAATTATAGCAGCTTTGGACAAAGTATGTTCCCTGTTGCCAACTTCCTTTACCCAGCAATGTGGTGAGTTTGTGAAACAGTATGCTCCGGCAATCCTGAAGTTCCTTGAAGATGATTTAGATCCAACACAAGTGTGTACAGCTATTGGACTATGTACTGCTAAAACCTTCAAACCATTAAGTACATTGGTGAAAATTCTTCCACCAGTTGAAAAAGGTAAGTTAAACAGACATACTGGAATAAGACAATGCTCTGTGACAGACAGTGTTACCTGATAATTAAAAGCAACCGGTATATTCATCTCAATTTCTGGGACATGTTTTTGGATCACCCTGTACATAGAGCATAGTTTACTCAATATAGTGATCCAAACTGTTAAAAATATGGTACAGTATAACCTGGTGTATTTAATACCTTAATATTTGTTCATTTGTTATAATTTTGTCTTTTTATAAGCAATTATACAGTTACATGTATTTCTATAAAACACACTGCTTTATCCGGCACGCTTATCTGGTCCGATGGGATGCCGGATAAACCAGGTTAGACTGTACTGAGAATCTAATGTAACTCTCGACCTTCTATTAGCATAATTTAACAGCTGATATATTGTGTGTATTTTTAATCCGGCGTGTTGTATGTTTTCACAAGCAGGGAGTATCATGAAGACGCTCAAGATGTAATGCCAACACAATTCTAAAGCACCAATATGCACGATTTGCTCGTGGAAATTTACATATTCAATGCAAGAACCTTGTAATGGATTCATGAATGAAGGTCAGGATCAGGTCAAATTCTCCCTGCTATACTAGATGGCATGACCTAGGGCTGTCTTGGCTCTTTTGTTAGGTTTACTGGGTTTAAAGGTCAAGGTTACAGTTGTTTGGGCTCCTATCACTAACCTATACCTGCAGGAGTTCTGTAGTTCCGGATTAAACTGGAAATCTGGATTTGCGGCACTAGCAATAATGATCTTTTAATATAATATGCAGAAAATAAGTTTTTTGATAAAAAAAGTTATTAGCATTTGAAATTTCATATACTAAATTTTTATTATAGAACAATGTTTGAAACAAGACCATTGGTGTAGGGATGTAGCTATCCACATCCGAAACATACGGGCATCTAATTTTCAGTTTCAGCAGAACCGCTGTACTTGATTGCTCTATCCTCCTTTACAAACTATAAAAAAATATTATGCTGCAAAATTCATATGTTTTGGTGTTGGTGACAGCATTTACATTCAGATGTGCCCTCATCATGCAAAATTGTTTAAAAACAGCATTAACCCACTAAAAACTGCCGATTCCACGGCACGCTGATGTTAAACAATTTAGCTCTAGCTTTATTACGGTAGCTCACCTGTCACAAAGTGACAGAGTGAGCTTTTGTGATCACTCTTCGTCTGTCCGTTGTCCGTCCACAATTACTTGTGTAGACACTAGAGGTCACAGTTTTAGCTTAATCATTATGAAACTTGGTCACAATGATCATCTCAACAAAATCTAGGTCAAGTTCGTTATATGGTCATCCGGGGTCAAAAACTAGGTCACAAGGTCAAATCATAGAAAAACCTTGTGTAGTCACTAGAGGTCACAATTTGAGCTTAATCTTTATTAAAATTGGTCACAATCATCATCTCAACTAAATCCAGGTCAAGTTCGATATTGGGTCATCCGGGGTAAAAAACTAGGTCACAAGGTCAAATCATAGAAAAACCTTGTGTAGTCACTAGAGGTCACAATTTTGACCTAATCGTTATGAAAGTTGGTCACAATCATCATCTCAACAAAATCTAGGTCAAGTTCCATATTGGGTTATCCGGGGTCAAAAACTAGGTCACAAGGTCAAATCATAGGAAAACCTTGTGTAGTCACTAGAGGTCACAATTTTGGCCTAATCTTTATGAAACTTTGTCACAATGATCATCTCAACAAAATCTAGGTAAAGTTTGATAGTGGGTCATCCGGGGTCAAAAACTAGGTCACAAGGTCAGATCATAGAAAACCCTTGTGAAGTCAGAAGAGGTCACAATTTTGACCTAATCGTTATGAAACTTGGTCACAATGATCATCTCAAGAAAATCTAGGTCAAGTTCGATATTGGGTCATCCGGGGTCAAAAACAAGGTCACAAGGTCAAATCATAGAAAAACCTTGGTCACAATTTGATCATCTCAACAAAATCTAGGTCAAGTTCGATATTGGGTCATCCGGGGTCAAAAACTGGATCACAATGTCAAATCACTTCAGTATGTAATTGGGTCTAAATGTGATGTAAATTATAAAGCATAAGACAATATGAAAACCTTGTACATGGAATAGAGGCTACAATTAGGGGTGCATGAACTACTAGAACAGGTGAGCGACCTATGGCCCTTTGGGCCCTCTTGCTGTATAATTTTTTCTCTTTTTCCTCAGAAACTGGTCCGGTAAACTCTGTTATTACATGTGAGATTTGTAAAGAAGTTATAGAGGAGGTAGATAGAATTCTGCAAAATAACCTCACAGAGGTAAGTCATTTTCTGTACGCTAAGTTACCTTTCAGAAGGTGACATTTTTAACCTAAAGTTCATGAAATCTGGTCACAATGTGTGTCTCTGTACAATCTAGGTCATGTTCATTCACAATTGGGTCCTCTGGGGTCAGAAACTAGGGTTTAAGCTTGGGCCAAAAAAGAGGCCACACTTCGAAATCAAAGAACAACCTGGATAACACTCCAGAGCTGTTACGCTTTGACCTAATCTTTATGAAATCTAGTCACTATGTTAGTCTCTGTACAACCTAGATCAAGTTCATTCACAATTTGGTCCTCTGGGGTCAGAAACTAGGTTTTCTTGCCTAACACCTGTGTCACAAATTACCCTGATGCCAGACAATGTCCGTGTATTTGATGTGTACCAAATATCTAGGTATCGTGCGGACACAAGGTGATGAGTTAGATATGGATATTTCTAAAGAGACTTAAAATTGATCTCGCTGCTGCCCGACCACTGGCTGATAACCATCTGGCATGATTAGACCAAAGTAAGATCAATTGAATTAGTGACCCAGGTATAATCAAAGAAAAGCACTCTAGATGTGAAACTTTTTACCTAACCTTTGCCATGATGATTGGCTGTGTAAAATCTAGTTCATGTTTAATACTGGGTCGGATAGAGTCGATTGTTCGGTCACATTATATCAATCTTAATAATTACGCCCAATTAAAATGTACTCAGATGAGCACTTTAGGTTGAATGCCTTCTTGTTTCTTTTATTTTGAAAATACTTTCAAGAAAATCAATAAATTATTGAAATAAAAAATAGTAATGTTAGTAGGTTATTGGTAATGATCTTGCAATGAATTCTGTATTTTAGCCTGCCATCAAGGAAGCTTTGGAAAAGGTCTGCTCTCTGTTGCCAGATACCATATCCACTGAATGTCAAAGCTTGGTTAGTGAATACACTGACCTGATTGTGAAACTTATTGCACAAGATTTGAGTCCCGAAGTAGTCTGTAAATTTTTGAAACTGTGTACATCTAAGACGGTCAAACCTTTTGGTACATTTGTGAAAATTCTTCCGGAAGTGGGAAAAGGTAAGCCATACTTGCTCTTCAATAAGAAAAACATGTTTCGTTTCTTTATGTGGCATTCTATTAATACCTTACTTTCCATCATTTGTTAACAAATAAGAAACACTGGCATTCTCACCATAGGCCAAAGCCAAAGGTGACATTCTGTTACCAGTGCAGACAATGTCTATGTCACGCACGCTGGCATATTATATTTATTTCATTATACAGAACAATATCACAAGTGTAGCAAAACGATTGTGGTATTTGTAAACGTCAGATGTGACTGTGTATATGAGGCAAAATAATGCGCGAAATGATGCATCATTGCTTACGCTTCATAAAACAGGAAGTTATGTCACTTTATGTATACACATTTGTCTAAAAAATTGACACAGTTACTTGCCCTTGCACATCATTCAAAATGTTATGACTGTCACTTGTTGCTTGATCATGTGTCAAAAAAGTTTGAAATGTCTTTGACAGTCATGATCAATGTGTTTTTAGCTCACCTGTCACAAAGTGACAGAGTGAGCTTTTGTGATCACTCTTCGTCCGTCGTCCGTCCGTCCGTCGTCCGTCCGTCCGTCAACAATTTGCTTGTGTAGACACTAGAGGTCACAATTTTGACTTAATCTTTATTAAATTTGGTCACAATGATCATCTCAACAAAATCTAGGTCAAGTTCGATATTGGGTCATCCGGGGTCAAAAACTAGGTCACAAGGTCAAATCATAGAAAAACCTTGTGTAGTCACTAGAGGTCACAATTTTGACCTAATCTTTATGAAACTTGGTCACAATGATCATCACATCAAAATCTAGGTCATGTTCGATATTGGATCATCCAGGGTCAAAAACTAGGTCACAAGGTCAAATCATAGAAAAACCTTGTGTAGACACTAGAGGTCACAATTTTGACTTAATCTTTATGAAACTTGGTCACAATGATCATCTCAACAAAATCTAGGTCAAGTTCGATATTGGGTCATCCGGGGTCATAAACTAGGTCACAAGGTCAAATCATACAAAAACCTTGTGTAGTCACTTGAGGTCACAATTTTGACCTAATCTTTATGAAACTTGGTCACAATGATCATCACAACAAAATCTAGGTCAAGTTAGATATTGGATCATCCGGGGTCAAAAACTAGGTCACAAGGTCAAATGAAACTTGGTCACAATGATCATCTCAACAAAATCTAGGTCAAGTTCGATATTGGGTCATCTGGGGTCAAAAACTAGGTCACAAGGTCAAATCATAGAAAAACCTTGTGTAGTCACTAGAGGTCACAATTTTGACCTAATCATTATGAAACTTGGTCACTTCTATACTTTAATGGAAACATGAAACATGCTGCGAACCATCTATATAGTAAAAGTTTAAAGGCAATCTTTGCCTTAAAATCTAGTATCTTAGATTATGATCAGATTTGTCCTAAATTACAATTAAAATTATTTGACTCCCTCATCAGACCAATACTAACATACGGATCTGAAGTATGGATTTCAGATTTTAAAATAAACAAAAATACCCTAGATAGGCAACCATTTGAAAAAATACATAATAAATTTTGCAAATATACCCTTGGTGTACGTAAAAATGTTTCAAACTTTGCTTCAAAACTTGAACTTGGCAGAGAAAATATATTGAGCTACATAACATCTTTGACTGTTAAATACTATGAAAGAATTAAAAACCTTCCACCCACAAGGTTAATTAATGAAGCCTTCGAAGTTGATAACAAATTAAATAAACATGGACACAAGTCACTTAGCTCATTTGTCCAAAATGCCTTAGATAGGACCAACTTAGTGACAATACCTGATAGACCAAAGAATATATCTAAGCACATATCCGACAAATATGCATCAGACATATCAAATGAAATAAATAGGTTAAAAACTAAAAAAGAGGAGAATAAATTATATACATACTCTAGAATTTACCCCCAATTTGAAATACAACCATACTTAACATTTGGTTTATCAAAAAATGTCACAAAGGAATTAACAAAATTGAGAATAAGTGCACATGAGCTTTTAATCGAAAGAGGGCGGTACCTAAGGCCTAAACTTCCAAAGGAATTGAGAATTTGTAATGACTGTAATTATATAGAAAACGAAGAACATTTCTTACTTCATTGTACAAAATTTACAGAAAGTAGGCGTGTGCTCCTCTTGTTTTATAATATCACTGGATCTATTATCGATGATATAGAACCAGACTCAGAAAATTCTTTATCCATTCTTAGAAAGCTTCTTAATCCAATCAATCCCGGAGAATGCAAACAAATCTGTAATTTCATTTCAAAAAACATGGTGACCAGATAACTACTAGGTGTTTTAGTGTTTCGATAATGTTTCATGTTTCACTAATGTTCACTAATAAGCCGTTCCAGAATAAAAAAGGAAATTCCAGATGTCCTTTTTCTGGGGGAACACAAGTTGGGGGAACATTCCTCCATGATAGAGGAATGTTCATACATGCCTACACAGTATGGAGGAATGTTCCCCCATGTCTAAACTATAGAATAAAAAGATGGAGGAATGTTCCTACATGTTCACACAGTATGGAGAAATGTTCCTCTATGTCAATTCTACAAAATAAAAAGATGGAGGAATGTTCCCCCATGTATATATTATAGAATAAAAAGATGGAGGAATGTTCCCCCATGTCCATATGGTAGAATAAAAAGATGGAGGAATGTTCCCCCATTTATATATTATAGAATAAAAAGATGGAGGAATGTTCCCCCATGTCCATATGGTAGAATAAAAAGATGGTGGAATGTTCCCCCACGTATATATTATAGAATAAAAAGATGGAGGAATGTTCCCCCATGTATATATTATAGAATTTAAAGATGGAGGAATGTTCCCCCATGTCTAAACTATAGAATAAAAAGATGGAGGAATGTTCCCCCATGTATATATTATAGAATAAAAAGATGGAGGAATGTTCCTCCATGTCTATACTATAGAATGTAACAATGGAGGAATGTTCCCCCATGTATATATTATAGAATAAAAAGATGGAGGAATGTTTCCCCATGTCTAAACTATAGAATAAAAAGATGGAGGAATGTTCCCCCATGTCTATATTATAGAATAAAGAAATGGAGGAATGTTCCTCCATGTCTATACTATAGAATGTAACAATGGAGGAATGTTCCCCCATGTCTAAACTATAGAATAAAAAGATGGAGGAATGTTCCCCCATGTATATATTATAGAACAAAAAGATGGAGGAATGTTCCTCTATGTATATATTATAGTACAAAAAGATGGAGGAATGTTCCCCCGTGTAAATAGTATAGTACAAAAGGATGGAGGAATGTTCCCCCATGTATATATTATAGAACAAAAAGATGGAGGAATGTTCCTCTATGTATATATTATAGTACAAAAAGATGGAGAAATGTTCCCCCATGTAAATATTATAGTACAAAAAGATGGAGGAATGTTCCCCCATGTATATATTATAGAATGTAACGATGGAAGAATGTTCACCTATGTCTATATTATAGAATAAAAATATGGAGGAATGTTCCCCCATGTATATATTATAGAATAAAAAGATGGAGGAATGTTCCCCCATGTATATACTGTAAAATAAAGGATGGAGGAATGTTCCCCCATGTCAATTCTATATAATAAAAGATGGAGGAATCATCCTGCATTTTGATCGGTTGATAGAAATTAGCGCCAAAGCATGACTTCACGTCTGGTAAGAGCTTTCATTGAACAGCCACAATTTGGCGCTTCATTGGCTCATAATATTGGTTATATTCTAACAATTGTTAGATTGTGGGAATAGACTGTACATTTACTAAGTATTTTAAACATCCTAAGTATCTAATTCCAACTTAGAGTACATGAAAAATAAATGGTGTACATACCAATTTTCATTTATTCAATCATATCCCAATCTGTACTTTTGTATGAGAAACCTTTGTCTTCCATATTTATCCTTTTTAATAAAGTTTTCACACAAATATTCTACTAGTATGTTAACCTTTTAAATATCTTGAAAAAGCAATGACCACAATGATGCTTGGATACCTGGGACTAGTTGCTTTGCCTGTCAAACTTATCTCAAGATCTGACAGTAATTTATAGTCTGTACATGGGGGATGCTGCAGCTTAGGGAATAGTTGGCATGCATTATCTTTACGAGTTACTAATTTTTTCCTGCATTTAGCTGTTGTACAGTTTACCAGTTGACTGGGGAATTAACTCAAAGTGTGTTGATAAAATAATCAAATCCAGTTCAAGTATATTTAACTGTCTTGTATTGTACTCAATACATAAAAGTTTTATTATGTTCCTGTCTGTATGTTTCTACAGGGATTCTCCTTGATTTTTATAAATCCAATAAACATTTTTGCGAAGACAGGACCATTTTAGTTAGGCCCATGCCTTCAAATATTAATCCATTATTGTTACAATTCATTTTTCTCAATGAAATATATCGAATGATTTCTCTAATGCTACAGTCACAAAGCTTGTATGATTCCTTATTCGTACGTCAGAGTCCACAACTTTTGGAATCCTACTTTTGTACATTCACAGCGTCTGGTCACAGCTCGAACGGACCACATACAATTATAGAGATGCAATCATATGATATCCGTACAGGGCTCGCAAGGATCCCGGCTGTACGTCGCACGGTGCTCTTTGGCCAATAGGAGCTCTCAGATCACTTGTATGCTGTCTGTACAATGACCGTACGATGCCTGTACGATGTCTGAGAGACAATAATTGATATGTTCGGCAATAAAGACCCTTCGAGCTCCGTGTGAGTTCTCAAGGACAACGTAAAATTACAAGAGTATTGTACGAATTGTTTTACTCCTAGGGAGCTCGGTGAAAATGTTTCAATATTACAGCTTATACTAGTATAATCAAATTTTTTATATGAGCTTACGCATGTTATAAAGAAACAGTGATATTATAAATTAAAATGAAATGTCTCCGAAATCTAAACAAGTTTGAAGGTGGAACCAACAAGTGCTCATATGAAAAAATAAACATTTAGTGTCTCACGAAAAAACAGTGTTTGCCAATTTTAGCTAAAAAGGGTTCTTACAAGTGGAATTTTACTGACTTTAAAACGGATTTTCTGGAAAAAAATCAATTATGCTAACCTTCCCTGTCCTCCGGGGAGAGCTCATACACCCTGTTTGAGGTTTCCCCCCTGGTGTTGCTCTAACATTGGGTTTGGCATACTGCTCAACTCCGTGACATCAGCAGTCTGAACCTGACTTGCTGAGTCTGGACTGGAACAAGAGCTGCCATTTCAACCATCTTCAGGTCACAACCCCAGTTACTTTTCGGACCCAGGCACCCTTTACCAACATGAGTGCCTGCTTTAGACTATGTCTGCAAGCAGGAAAACCGCTACTTGTCTGACTCAGCCTATCTATGTGTATTTCTACCAATCGTAGCAAATACACAGACTGTGAATTTCTACTCACAGATCTGTCGACAATCCTGATCACCAGACTTGTCGCACCAAGAACTGAACAAGAGCTCTAAACCATATACTGGTCACTGCTCATGTAATTGTTCTTCAGGGACCCATTTTTGTCCCCATACTGTAGGTTTAGCTTGGCATCATCTGAAAGTGGAAAGCCACCACTTGTTAGATGAAGCTTTACTCTAACCCAGTGCGCCTGCTACTACCAACACCAGCCGATTACCGTACTGGTTTTGACTCTGTTCTGCAGCCGATTGTCTAACTACAGGGTCATGGTATGCGCACAGTACACCAACAGCATCAAGCAAGGACTAACTGCCTCACTTTAGACTTACATATTCTCAGTTGGGGGCCTATACCTCTTTCAATGATTCCCATCATGCCTTACTCTGACTCTGCTGTTTAACCAGCAGAAGTCAACCTGAGGGAACCATTACACATACTTAGGAGCAAGTTGAGTCACTAACACAAACTTGATTCAACATTTCTCAGACTGGGAGGAGAGTTATTACCCTCTTCCCCCACATATTAAAATCTTCTTAACAGTTCTTTTGCTTGGGCCAAGGTTCAACATAGCAAACCAATGGCCCTGTGCTGCTGGTTGAGTTTGACTCCCTCAGACTGTACCATCCTCCTGCCAGTCTGACTGAGCCAAGCTCAAGCCAATTATGCCTAAACACACGCACCGGTTCTGGTATGTAGGCTCATCGACAACAGGGGCCATTCAAGCACACCCTGCACTAACAGCACCTACCAAAGAGTTTGGAGATACTGTCACATTCAAACTTATTAGGCTGATCCGGGTACAAGGGCCATTTTAGCACACCCTGCACCAACAGAACCTACCCATGAGTTATGGTGAACTGTCCCAATCAAACTCCTCGGGCTGATCTGGGTAGGGGTTTCACGGACTAGCCGTTACTTAATTGCATGACACACATACTGGGCTCACCTCCAGTAGGCCGGACCGCTCGCACAACAAAAGCTACAACTGAATGAGACGGCAAGCTTGTCAAGCTAGCCACCTACACAAGTTTTCCCTTAAATCCTATACACAGTACTACTATAATCTCAAAAAGATTGCTATCAAAAGCACAATACAGACATAACATTGTCAAAGAGTCATTTTGCATTTTTTTGGGGTCGAATAGTTGCGGGTACGACAGGTTATTTGTACTTACGAAACCTCTGACAGTCACACACGGCATCGGGTGTTGATTTTATTGTATAAGTACGTTAATTGTGAGTGATAAAGACGATTTTCCTTGCTTACCAAGTACTAGCGTCGTGTAATTGGAAAAAAATCTCCTATAAAATTTCTTTTCTCGCAGCAACAAAATGGCGACAGTTTTTATCATGTATAAATTCCGGTCGGACCGTTCAGATTAGGAACGAAGATGATACTCATACGCGCTATTTTTAATTTGACATACAGTTTATAGATAACTTGGATAACACAAATATTGTATGGGTTTTTTCATAATCACTTTTTTTCAATTAAAAAATCGCGTTGAAAAACGAACTACTTTTTACGTACGCAGTACTTCGGGGAAAATTTTAACCGCCGTGGCTTCATACGCTTAGAATCACTGCACATTATAATTTTTATTTATTCATATTCTATTATTTATTTACCTTCTTTGAAATTTAACAACCTTGTTATGAGATTCAAATCATCAGCATAGTTAACTCATATGAGAAAATATATTTTGATCACACAAAAGGCACATATATGGAACTATTTTGTCTTTAATTGAATTTTCTGGACTACTTTCACTCAGATATTAAGGACTCGCGTTTGAGATTGACTTCTGGTTTTGTTTGGGAAACCCAAACAAATAAAAACAGATCATGTTTGAAGATTAAACATGCCTTAACATAGTTAAATATATTTTTTATGCCCCCGTATCGATAGATCGGGAGGCATATAGTGATTCACCTGTCCGTTCGTTCGTCCGTCCGTCCGGTTAACCCAAATTGACCGTTTCTTCTAGCATCATTATGGCTTGCTATAAAGCTTCCATACTTGCATGGATGTTGTATATGAACACTCTCCACATGCCTGTATCACCTGACCCCATTTTGACCTTCACCTTGACCTAATTTTGGACTTAGACTTATTCATGGACAAGGCTTCCACAGGGGGCATAAGCGTTTATTGAACGCAGTCTTGTTTCAAACAGTGATCATGTTGGTTAACTGAATTATATCTTATAATTGGACTTACATTTGCAATAAAATTGAATAATAACAAAAAGTCAGAGACTTAATTTAAAGTAATTAAGTTTTTGTATATTTTACAAACTGTAACCAATCTTTTATAACTCTATACCTGAAGAGTATATGTGGCATTAATAACTTCTTGAAAAAAAAACTTCTTGAACAATCACTGTTTATGAAGCAGAATGTTCAAGAACTATCCAAACAAATTTGATGATATTCTTTTAGTTAAGATTGTTGGGCATAACTTATTTGATGATAAGTCATAAATACATTAACATTATATAGGAAATGGTTGAATATGTTTACACATTCAAGATAAAACATGTTTTTGACCATGTTATTATGATGACTGATAAACATGATCAGTTCGACTGTCATGATTGATCATGGTAGATTGTGGTGCCATTTAACATGTATGTTTAAACATGTTCAAACATGTGTAAATAAATGTTTGAATGTGTTTAAAACATATTCAGATATGTTTCAATCATGGTACCAAGAGGTCAGAGATTTTGAATTCCCCAGAATTTCTAATTGAGGGCTAATTATTGCCGTGAAACCAGAATGAACTGGCATGTCAGAGAGTTACAAATTACTCTTTAGATTGGCTTTTAATAGCCCTATCGGATTACAAGCACTCTTCTCCAGGCGAATTGAAATGGACATTAGACCAGATTTGTGTTAATGGGTTTCTCTCTATGAGAAGTTACATAGATGGTTTCAAGAAAAAAATACACACAGTTTTGGTTTTACAGTGAAAATGTATTTTGAATGAAATGCACAAGGAAAGGAATAAATAAATGAAGTACACACTCAAAATTAACAACATTTCTAGTTGGATAAAGAATTTCATGAAAAGCACTTTAACTCTTTGAATGTAACAATTACAAGTAGCATAATCAAGGAAATTTATGTATAACAATGGAACATGCCTATTTTGAACAGAAATTGACTGTGTTGGTTAAATTATTTTTGTCACATGTGTTAGTTTGATTATTGTTTAACTACATGTTTGAAATAAACGGTATTGAACTGTAAAGAAGACTATCTATATATCACTAGTAATATATAAAATTTTAGATGATTCAATGTTTGTCTGAAGTTCATTTCATGTTAATTTATTTTATTTATTAAAGAACATGTAAATTGACTAGGGAAATGACATACCGATAGGCATTGCTTTTCAAATAAAATATTCACTCATTATTAACAAAAATGAACATTTGAAAAATATAAATAACAATCCCTAAAAACTACATGTATCATCATACTAAAATTGCCTGTACAATCTTGAAATTAATTAAAATATGTAGATTCTCTACGCATTTTCTTGTCAATGACAAATTATTAAATAGGGGAGACCGGGGCTAGTCCGGCCTCGGGGCATGTTCGGCATATGGTTGTTTAAAGCGTGTGAATCAAATTTTAATGCTGCAAATCAATAATGTCTAGGGGTTCACAATCTAAGGACCATGAGGACTTCTAATTCAAGACGTGAGTTTCATGGTCAATGTTCAAATTGGTTCCATGAAATACAAATAATGTATCATAAGTCTTTGACCGCCGAACAAGCCCCATGGTGTGGCCGGACTTGCTCCTTCGCTCATTTGTTGATATTTTATTTCGCAAAATGGTTGTTATTTTTTTCGGTATAATAAAATAAATAACACATGGCTGCGAGGGTGACAGTAAATAATACCAACCCTTGAATAGTCATATCACCCTCGGCTTCGCCTCGGGTGGTATAACTATTCTCGGGTTGGTATTATTTACTATCACCCTCGCAGCCATGTGTTATTTATATATTATTACTACCAGCTAAATTTTGAGTTAAATCTAACAGCTCATAAAAAATTATGAGCATTTTCTCATTATATATGGATCATCCCTCGTATAACTAACCGACCTGTCTGAAGAGACCTTGTATAGATATTTAAGGGTTGACCCCTGTAGACAATTGCCACCTATAACTAACCGGCCCACCTGCCTGAGACCTTGTATAGATATTCCAGGGTTGACCCCTGTAGACAGCTGACACCTATAACTATTTACCGACCCACAAGCCTGAGATCTTGTATATATATTTCAGGGTTGACCCCTGTAGACAACTGCCACCTGTAACTAACCGACACGCTTGCCAGGGACGTTATATAGATATTTCAGAGTTGACCGCTGTAGACAAAAGCCACCTGTAACTAACTGACCCGCCTGCCTGAGACCTTATACAGCAATATCATGGGTGACCGCTGTAGATAACTACCCCCTGTAACTTACCAACCCGCCTGCCAGAGACGTTATATAGCAATTTCAGGGTTGACCGCTGCAGACAAATGCTAACTAACTGACCCGCCTGCGACCGTGGCCGAGTGGTTAGGAAGTCCGCCTTGGATAAGGGAGATCGAAGGTTCGAATCCTGGCGGAAGCTGGGATAGAACTGATGCAGCCGGTTGGTGAGCCCCCAGCTAGTTAAAGAACGGTTACCGTCGGCCCATCGCTTATATCTTTTATTTTGTTAGCACTGGCTACGGGATTCTATTTTGGAGGGGGGAAGGCGTTGCATTCCTTCAGTATTATATAATACGTATAGAGTTATTTGTGATGAACCGACTTGTATAATATTTTATTGGTAGAACTTCAAATTCCTGTGGTTATACATGAAATTATTTAACAATTTGTTGATGAATTTCGTATGTGAAATTATCGTGCATATAGTTTTACAATTTGAAAGCTTAACTGGCCTATCGCGCTTATTTTTCTCGCACAATTTTGAGATTTTCATGTTTATTTTTTATACATATCAGCTGTTGAATTATGCAGATAGAAGGTCAAGGATCCTGTCAATTCTCTGTCAAATGAAGTCGGTACATCGTTTGCTCGCAGGAACTATTTGACTTGTTACCCAGCTGGTAAGCCTCTGCTAAATTTTAGCAACTTTTTCAACCTCTTTGTAGGACTGAATACTGTGCTCGCTCCGCCCTTTTTAATCATCAAAATTTTTATAACAAAAAGTGATTACTTGAAAACTTATAATATAAGATTTCAAATCATCAAAGCACTAAAGGAATTGGGTTAGAAGTACTCTCAGTCTGGGTGATATCATAATATCATTAGTTTGCAGTCCTTTAAAAGCATTGAACTTTGATAGAAGCGATCCATTTGTGATATTCCAAGTAATGAAGGTTGAGTGTGAAACTAGTTATGGTACATTTCTATTGGGCTGAATATATTAGATAGCGTTGTGGTAAACTGTCCGCTTCAGGTGCAGAAGATCCCGCCTCATCATATCATATATGATTTGTTTCATTCGACTCAAGAGACAGTCTTAGTGCAAGTCAATTCGGTTTTATCCCTGCCTAATGGCCAATGACCTCAGGCTTCGAGGGAAGAGACAGAAAGTTTGTGTGTTACAAGGAACATGGGCGCGCTGTCCTAGCTCTTTCAAAATAGACTCTTGGGTTCTTTAATGTTCCCGGTGTATAGCACCGATACACGTGGAACTACATCTGGGTTCCTAATCAGTACGTCACTAGTTGGGTGGGAAACGCTGAGAATCGTACGTAGTATGTACAGACTGACGGTAACTGCCAATTCTGTTATACGTTGAGACTAACAAGATTTACTTTACATTGAGTGTAACTAAGGTTCGAAACAGAAAAAAATAGATTAAACTGAAAAGGCACAATATCCATGCACATTTAACATCGCATCATTCTCAATAAACCACTGAACGGAGTTTATTAGAAAAAGTGAGTAGTGTAACTCAAACGTGATAAATAGCAGAACAAAAACAAACACAATATTGCCTATATTTTTGTAATGGATTCAAATCAAGGACAGTAACATTTTCCTATGTAAGTATTCAAACATCTGACACATCATAAATTTTTTTATAAAGTTTGCATGCTTCTTAATATTCAGAAATATCAATATAGCAGATTTTGGGTTAGTTTTTGTATTGTAATTTATGGCGCTAGAGTTATACTTCTTGTACTATTTCTCTATGGTTGACTTTGTAATTCGTTGTGGGATGTACATGTATATAGCTCTACATCTATTTGAAAATAAAACACAAGATTTGAAGATCTCACAACACCATACTGTTCATTTTGTTGATAATGTCATAAAGAGTTTATTAGGTTTAATACTTAAATGTATTTCTGACATGCATCCCCATTATAATTAGCATTCTTCTAACTACACTTACACACCCAGAACCTCATAGTTTGATAAAAACGTGTGCTATCATTGGGAGTTTAAACAGAGAAACCTTCGACACAAAACTAATGTTCTTACAGCCCAAGATCTGTAAATCCCTAGACAGTCATAAATCAGTGCTGTGAACAGTGATTTGACCCAGCACTGGCCAAATTAACTGTTACCAAATTATTTGTGGCAATTTAAACCCCTATTAATCGGTAATTGAGAAGTCAATACCGACAGAGATTTTCAAGCTGAATGTAGGCTGTTCTGTGGATGGAAAAAATAATAAAAATTGAAGTTTATATTTTTCTGTCAAGTTTACTCCTAGCTTTATTCAAGGACATGACTGTATATAATTATGAAGATTTCTATAATTATATCATTAAATCACAGAGCATCTCTTTATAAATATGTCACTTATTCTTCAACAAAAGTTCTATACTTTTGAAATGTACAAACTGGTAACAATAAAATATAGATCAGTGTTTTGTTTTGATGCATGTTAGAAGTATGGTAGAATGATAAAAGCAAGTCAAGCAATATTGTACAAATTTGTACAATTTGACAAACTGTCGGCCCAAGATTTTGAGTGGGCATTGAAGTCATAGATTATTGTAAATAATATACACGTTGTAACACAAATGTATTTTCGTAATTCCTTGCCGGTGTAACGGTCAATTTTATCCCCCGCCCAGTTTATCCCCCCCTAGGCCTCTTCTTCCCCCCACCCCAGGCCTTTTCTTCCCCCACCAAAAAATAAGTTTTTTTGTAATGTGCTGAAAATAATTTTTGTGAATAAATGTTGGCGAGAAACATGAAATAATGGTAAATATAGCCTGTGAATTTGTTTTCGAAGTGATATAAAGTGAAAAAAAATATATTTGGTCTTTTTAATCCCCATCTGAGTATAATTAGTATGAAGATGGGGAGATATAGACTGGTCTTTTTTATCCCCCACCCGAGTATGAATCGTACACAGACAGGGGAGAACTATCCCTCTTCTTCCCCCACCTTTGAATTAAGAATAGTTAGGTGGGGGATAAAGTAGAATAGGCCTCTTCTTCCCCAATCTCTGTATTAAGAATAGTTAGGTGGGGGATAAAGTAGACTAGGCCTCTTCTTCCCCCACCTCTGTATTAAGAATATTTTGGTGGGGGATAAAGTATGTAATAAGCAAATCCCTCCAAAATCATAAAAAAATGTAAAGATCTAGCAGGATGAGGGTCACGAAAACTTATTATGTTTAAGCAGAAAATGATGTGGTACGATACCCGAAAGTACAGATTTTTAACAAGAAAATGGGATCAAGGTAAAAGGTGTTTGACAGCGGATAGTTAATACTAAAACAATGAATTGAAATCAAAATCACCTTGTTCATATCAGAAAGTCATGTCAGACTTAGTATTGTAAAAATAGGCCTTAAAAAGCTTGTTGAATAGTATAGTATGTTGCAAACAGTAATAATGCATTTCTCTCAATTAAGCAATTTAAAAAGGTGCATTTTGATAGATCTATTTTCATTTTGTTCGGACTCACAAATAGTAATTTCGATTGACAACATTTAGGAATGACTGACGGGTGTTTAAATTTTTGGTAAGCCTGTATTTGGTGTCTAAACAGGTTCTTACGTTTGCAATGAAAATGGATTAATTCGAACCTTTGTAATGCTTTCAGCGCTTTAATTGGTGTAAGAAATAATTTATACATAGGAGAACAAGGAATGTATTTGAAAAAAGTAAACACCGTTAAGATAGCAGATAAGTGTACTAGTTTTCAATGAAGATGTGGACGTTATTTCATCTTGTTGAAATTGAAAAACACAAATCAAACTAGAATCTATATATTTATACATGTATATTGTTTGTCAGCAGATACAAAAATAATAATATAGGTAAAATGTATGTGTAGTAGTCTAGATTCTACGGTCCGTTATATCCGTTAATTATAGCGATAGTGATTCCAAACTTAACTCAGATTCTAATATGAAATACATGACATTACCAGCTCGACTGTCGGTGGTATTCATATTGGCGTTGTATGATATTTAATATTGAGTCCACGGCTACAAATTTTGAAGTCAGAGGAGATGAACTTTAAAGGCAGCTTCACTGACAGATACTTACTTCATGTACATCGTTTAGACCGTGGGGGGATGCCTGGCAACTAGAAAGCCATAATTCCTAGAATGGCATTTAGTGAGCGACATAGCTTACACGTGACCTTTTTTAAGTCGATGTGAAACAAGTTTTACAACATTGAACTAATATTAATCATTCTTGACGCATCATGTCTGATTATATCCATCGTCACAATAGTATCGATATACATAAGAAAAGAGAAGCCAGCTTCCGCTTGTTATGCTGGACATCTTGCAAGGGAAATACTTAAATAATTTGTATTTCGTCTTTAGTATGAAGTGACCCCGGATCGAACTAGGGACTCCCCACACTCAAAGCGGACGCTCTACCAAAAGGCTGTCGAGGCGGCACTTTGACTCATGAATGATTGCAAATTTAGAAAAATATAATGCACATCATCGATATGTGTAACAAGTGAGCAGTTTTTTTTTCATTTAAATATTTCAGCTGTATTCATATCAACACTAGGGAAAATTAAAACCAATGATATGACAAAGAATACAAGCAATACAATTCCATTGTTGTGCTCCATATATAAATACCGTGATTGGTTATCTTTTCACATTTTGAAATTTATGTAGATACATAAAAAAATTGTTGAAACCACCCAAAATTATCATTTTTCCTGCACAAAAACTTTTCTTGGTTAAATGGAAATTTACAAATTGTCAAAATTGGTCAAGCCATGATTAAGTGTACTCGTATATATCATATATTGTGCATAAATTAAATTTAGAATAAATCTCCATGGTTTAAATGTTTTGATATTTAATAGTTTATCCGTTTTTATGCCCCCCTATCGATAGATGGGGAGGCATATAGTGATTCACCTGTCCGTCCGTCCGTCCGTCCGTCCTGGTTAACCCAAATTGACAGTTTCTTCTAGCATTATTATGGCTTGCTACAAAGCTTCCATACTTGCATGGATGTTGTATATGAACACTCTCCACACGCCTGTATCACCTAACCTCATTTTGACCTTCACCTTGACCTAATTTTGGACTTAGACTTATTGAAGGGCTAAATTCTTGGTTAACCCAAATTGACCGTTTCTTCTAGCATCATTATTGCTTGCTACAAAGCTTTTATACTTGCATGGATGTTGTATATGAACACTCTCTACACGCCTGTATCACCTGACCCCATTTTGACCTTCACCTTGACTTAATTTTGGACTTATTGAAGGGTCAAATTCCTGGTTAACCCAAATTGACCGTTTCTTCTAGCATTATTATGGCTTGCTACAAAGCTTCCATACTTGCATGGATGTTGTAAATGAACACTCTCCACACACCTGTATCATTTGACACCACTTGACCTTCACCTTGACCTTACTTGGACTTAGACTTATTGGAGGGCCAAATTCTTGGTTAACCCAAATTGACCGTTTCTTCCAGCATTAATATGGCTGGCTACAAAGCTTTCATACTTGCATGGTTGTTGTATTTGAACATTCTCCACACACCTATATCACCTAACCTCATTTTGACCTTCACATTGACCTAATTTTGGACTTAGACTTATTAAGCGTCTAATTCTTGGTTAACCCAAATTGACAGGTTAGTTTTACATCATGTCCATCGTGGTGTTGACTTAAAGCTTGGCATACTTGTTTATTATCATAAGCCCCTTACATTATCAAAGCCATGTAACACTATCCAACATTATTACAGAATTATGGCCCCTGATTGACTTCGCTTTTTATGGGCAAGGCTTCCATGGGGGCATAAGCGTTTATTGAACGCAGTCTTGTTTTATTGCCCTATTGTTAGAGGCATTGAAACAAATAATTACAGGTGGCCCTAAAAGTTTGAAACAACCTTGCTTTTAAACTATATCAGCTGAAGTTTTCTGGCCATTATAAATGCAGATGCAATATTATAACTGCAAACAGAAAAAAATGAAACCGTACTAACATTTAGGGATACAAACATTCAGAACCCTAATGAGTAAAGAGAGACATTGCTTTCTGTGGCCATGTTGTAGTGTTGATTTACAACACATCATTACAGGCGTTAAAATGTTTGCCCTGCTGATAAACCATCAACTCATTTTGGTATTACATAATCGGTCTCTTTCGACAGTAGCACTGCCCATGTCAGTTCCATCCCCTGTGGTGAATGTCCATCCTGATTGGTTATTGTGGTCAGCATTTGACATACCAAGTACTTAGGGTGTGGTCTGCCATCTTTGAGGTGGGTTTAATGGTAAAGTGTACCTAATGTTGGTTTTCATTCACACTTCTATAATTCCAGAAGTTCAGCTATCATTGGTTAAAAGAGAAACTTTTAAAATTGTGTGAAAATCTTGGAGTTTTTTTGGAGTAGACATTTTTGTGTTTAGCTAATAGCTACCGTTCCAATGAAGATTGGTTGAAGTTTAAACCTGAGCACAACCAGTATCAAGTTCATTGTGCAATGTACTTGCATCACAAAAATGGAAATTAATATGACTTTGTAATATCTATGAAATCAAACATTTTAAGTTCTGATGCTGACAGAAAGGACAAGCTAATTGCTGGAGTCAGTAAGTATCCTGGTTATATGATACATAATTAGACAAATATAAATGTAAAATATGGTTATATATTTTAAACAAAAAATGTGCAATAGAAACAGATGTTAAACATTCCTCCATCTTTTTATTCTATACAATTGACATGGAGGAACATTCCTCCATCTTTTTATTTTATAGTATAGACATGGGGGAACATTCCTCCATCTTTTTATCTATAGTATATACATGGGGGAACATTCCTCCATCTTTTTACTTTATAGTATAGACATGGGGGAACATTCCTCCATCTTTTTATTCTATAGTATATACATGGGGGAACATTCCTCCATGTTTATTCTATAATATAGACATTAGGGAAACATTCCTCCATCTTTTTATTCTATCGTATGGACATGGGGGAACATTCCTCCATCGTTACGTTCTATAGTTTAGACATGGGGGAACATTCCTCCATCATTTTATCCTATAATATATACATGGGGGAACATTCCTCCATCTTTATTCTATAATATAGACATTAGGGGAACATTCCTTCATCTTTTTATTCTATCATATGGACATGGGGGAACATTCCTCCATCGTTACGTTCTATAGTTTAGACATGGGGGAACATTCCTCCATCTTTTTATTCTATAATATATACATGGGGGAACATTCCTCCATCTTTTTATTCTATAATATATACATGGGGGAACATTCCTCCATCTTTTTATTCTATAATATATACATGGGGGAACATTCCTCCATTTTATTATTCTATAGAATTGACATAGAGGAACATTCCTCCATACTTTGTGAGCATGTAGGAACATTCCTCCATCTTTTTATTCTATAATATATACATGGGGGAACATTCCTCCATCTTTTTATTCTATAATATATACATGGGGGAACATTCCTCCATCTTTTTATTCTATAATATATACATGGGGGAACAATCCTCCATCTTTTTATTCTATAATATATACATGGGGGAACATTCCTCCATCGTTACATTCTATAGTTTAGACATGGGGGAACATTCCTCCATCTTTTTATTCTATAATATAGACATGGGGGAACATTCCTCCATCTTTTTATTCTATAATATAGACATGGGGGAACATTCCTCCATCTTTTTATTCTATAATATATACATGGGGGAACATTCCTCCATCTTTTTATTCTATAATATATACATGGGGGAACATTCCTCCATCGTTACATTCTATAGTTTAGACATGGGGGAACATTCCTCCATCTTTTTATTCTATAATGTATACATGGGGGAACATTCCTCCATCTTTTTATTCTATAATATATACATGGGGGAACGTTCCTCCATCTTTTTGTTCTATAATATTGACATGGGGGAACATTCCTCCGTACTTTGTGAGCATGTAGGAACATTCCTCCATCTTTTTATTCTATAATATATACATGGGGGAACATTCCTCCATCTTATTATTCTATAGAATTGACATAGAGGAACATTCCTCCATACTGTGTGAGCATGTAGGAACATTCCTCCATCTTTTTATTCTATAGTTTAGTCATGGGGGAACATTCCTCCATACTGTGTAGGCATGTAGGAACATTCCTCTATCATGGAGGAATGTTCCCCTAACTTGTGTTCCCCCAGAAAAAGGACATCTGGAATTTCCTTTTTTATTCTGGAACGGCTTTAATGTTCTATATTACTTTGAATGTTTATTTCATTTCATTGTATATCTTGTACTGTTATATATATGTATTATCCCATAGCATGAATTGTCTCGACAATACCCAGCTATGTATGGAAGACACCATTTCATGTGGTTTTCTGAATAAACATATTCTATTCTATTCTATTCACAATCATCATCTCAACAAAATATAGGTCAAGTTCCATATTGGGTCATCCGGGGTCAAAAAATTGGTCACAAGGTCAAATCATAGGAAAACCTTGTGTAGTCACTAGAGGTCACAATTTTGGCCTAATCTTTATGAAACTTTGTCACAATGATCATCTCAACAAAATCTAGGTCAAGTTTGATAGTGGGTCATCGGGGTCAAAAACTAGGTCACAAGGTCAAATCATAGAAAAACCTTGTGTAGTCACTAGAGGTCACAATTTGAGCCTAAACTTTATGAAACTTGGTCACAATGATCATCTCAAGAAAATCTAGGTCAAGTTCGATATTGGGTCATCCGGGGTCAAAAACAAGGTCACAAGGTCAAATCATAGAAAAACCTTGGTCACAATTTGATCATCTCAACAAAATCTAGGTCAAGTTCGATATTGGGTCATTTGGGGTCAAAAACTGGATCACAATGTCAAATCACTTCAGTATGTAATTGGGTCTAAATGTGATGTAAATTATAAAGCATAAGACAATATGAAAACCTTGTACATGGAATAGAGGCTACAATTAGGGGTGCATGAACTACTAGAACAGGTGAGCGACCTATGGCCCTTTGGGCCCTCTTGCTGTATAATTTTTTCTCTTTTCCTCAGAAACTGGTCCGGTAAACTCTGTTATTACATGTGAGATTTGTAAAGAAGTTATAGAGGAGGTAGATAGAATTCTGCAAGATAACCTCACAGAGGTAAGTCATTTTCTGTACGCTAAGTTACCTTTCAGAAGGTGACATTTTTAACCTAAAGTTCATGAAATCTGGTCACAATGTGTGTCTCTGTACAATCTAGGTCATGTTCATTCACAATTGCGTCCTCTGGGGTCAGAAACTAGGGTTTAAGCTTGGGCCAAAAAGGAGGCCACACTTTGAAATCAAAGAATAACCTGGATAACACTCCAGAGCTGCTACGCTTTGACCTAATTTTTATGAAATCTAGTCACTATGTTAGTCTCTGTACAACCTAGATCAAGTTCATTCACAATTTGGTCCTCTGGGGTCAGAAACTAGGTTTTCTTGCCTAACACCTGTGTCACAAATTACCCTGATGCCAGACAATGTTCGTGTATTTGATGTGTACCAAATATCTAGGTATCGTGCGGACACAAGGTGATGAGTTAGATATGGATATTTCTAAAGAGACTTAAAATTGATCTCGCTGCTGCCCGACCACTGGCTGATAACCATCTGGCAGGTTTAGACCAAAGTAAGATCAATTGAATTAGTGACCCAGGTATAATCAAAGAAAAGCACTCTAGATGTGAAACTTTTTACCTAACCTTTATAAAACTTTGCCATGATGATTGGCTGTGTAAAATCTAGTTCATGTTTAATACTGGGTCGGATAGAGTCGATTGTTCGGTCACATTATATCAATCTTAATAATTATGCCCAATTAAAATGTACTCAGATGAGCACTTTAGGTTGAATGCCTTGTTGTTTCTTTTATTTTGAAAATACTTTCAAGAAAATCAATAAATTATTGAAATAAAAAATAGTAATGTTAGTAGGTTATTGGTAATGATCTTGCAATGAATTCTGTATTTTAGCCTGCCATCAAGGAAGCTTTGGAAAAGGTCTGCTCTCTGTTGCCAGATACCATATCCACTGAATGTCAAAGCTTGGTTAGTGAATACACTGACCTGATTGTGAAACTTATTGCACAAGATTTGAGTCCCGAAGTAGTCTGTAAATTTTTGAAACTGTGTACATCTAAGACGATCAAACCTTTTGGTACATTTGTGAAAATTCTTCCGGAAGTGGGAAAAGGTAAGCCATACTTGCTCTTCAATAAGAAAAACATGTTTCGTTTCTTTATGTGGCATTCTATTAATACCTTACTTTCCATCATTTGTTAACAGATAAGAAACACTGGCATTCTCACCATAGGCCAAAGCCAAAGGTGACATTCTGTTACCAGTGCGGACAATGTCTATGTCACGCACGCTGGCATATTATATTTATTTCATTATACAGAACAATATCACAAGTGTAGCAAAACGATTGTGGTATTTGTAAACGTCAGATGTGACTGTGTATATGAGGCAAAATAATGCGCGAAATGATGCATCATTGCTTGCGCTTCATAAAACAGGAAGTTATGTCACTTTATGTATACACATTTGTCTAAAAAATTGACACAGTTACTTGCCCTTGCACAACATACAAAATGTTATGACTGTCACTTGTTGCTTGATCATGTGTCAAAAAAGTTTGAAATGTCTTTGACAGTCATGATCAATGTGTTTTTATGCCCCCCTATCGATAGATGGGGAGGCATATAGTGATTCACCTGTCTGTCCGTCCGTCCGTTCGTTCGTTCGTCCGTCCTGGTTAACCCAAATTGACCGTTTCTTCTAGCATTAATATGGCTTGCTACAAAGCTTTCATACTTGCATGGATGTTGTGTATGAACACTCTCCACACGCCAGTATCACCTAACCCCATTTTGACCTTCACCTTGACCTAATATTGGACTTAGACTTTATGGACAAGGCTTCCACAGGGGGCATAAGCGTTTATTGAACGCAGTCTTGTTTCTGATGAAATTGGAGTTTAGCATTGTAGAAACATGTGAGTATTGTGCTGATATTAGGGCAATGGTTGTGTTTTAAAAACATCTTGTTTATATTTATGATGACCATACTTATATATACACTATATGTTTACATTTGTAAATTGAGAATTCAGGATTTAATTTTTGGTTGTAAAGACAATTTGCCTTTTTCGACTGGGCTTCCACGTGGAGCAGATTATAGTCTGGTTCCCGTTCCAAGTTTACGGCACTACTATAGTACCACTGCTGTAATATTGGGGACGAGAACCAGTCTATAATCTGCTCCGCCAAATAGCCAAGTCGAAAAGCCTACTATTAATCTTTCACTTGTTTTCATAATCCTAAAGATTCGCTTGATAACCTCCACCAATCAAATGGATGGAGTGTTCTCTACACTGGCGTCGGTTAAATTCAAGATACTATTAAATCAACACAAGTTTATAGTGCGCCAAGGATAATGTGATGTTTGCAAACATGAACCAGTTTGGTCAACAGTTGCAAAATAGGTTTCATAAATTACTAAAATAAACAGATTTGGTCAGCTTTGTTATAATAACAATCATGCGCATCTGATAACTAGCAATCCAGCTTTGCGGACTATACCAAATTTCCCGCCTTCCCCATTATCGTGGGATCACTATAGTACCCTCTATATATATTATACAGGAAATACTGCTGAGTGTGTTGCATGTGAACTGTTAGTTGAACAAATACAGGAATACTTGAAGAAGAATAGAACAGAAGAAGAGCTGAAAAAGTTTTTGAATGACGTGTGTAGCTATCTACCTGATACTGTCACAGTCCAGGTTGGTGGTTTATCATTGTATTATGTAATTGTACTGTCACAGTCCAGGTTGGTGGTTTATCATTGTATTACGTAATTGTACTGTCACAGTCCAGGTTGGTGGTTTATCATTGTATTACGTAATTGTACTGTTACTGTCCAGGTTGGTGGTTTATCATTGTATTACGTAATTGTACTGTCACAGTCCAGGTTGGTGGTTTATCATTGTATTACGTAATTGTACTGTTACTGTCCAGGTTGGTGGTTTATCATTGTATTACGTAATTGTTCTGTCACTGTCCAGGTTGGTGGTTTATCATTGTATTACGTAATTGTACTGTTACTGTCCAGGTTGGTGGTTTATCATTGTATTATGTAATTGTACTGTTACTGTCCAGGTTGGTGGTTTATCATTGTATTACGTAATTGTTTGGGTTTAACGCCAGGTCTCAACCATTTTTCTGTTACACACGGTGATTTACTCGCCTAACCATTTTTGTTGGACCATATTCTAACCAGTTTTACCTTACCCTACCCACAAGGAACAAGTAACTTCTATACAAGTGGAGTAAAATTATATTGAGTAATATTATTGTCAAATTTTCATGGATAGGTATGCCGTTGCGCGACCGGGAATCAAACCAGGATCGCAGGTTTCAAATACTGCATACTGGACCTAGGAACCTAGGTCGTGTCCTACATTGTATGTTCTAAACATTAAAATTTATCACCATTGATGCCATATTCCTGAGAATATTCATCTCCTATGGGATATGAGGGAAGCTAAAGTCCCTTTTAAATTCTGAGTGCTAAGCTATTGAAATACAAGTTCTATTAGGTATGTTTTTCGTCCTTTGGTTTAATGCAGCTGGGGCTCGATAACCCACACTTGACATTACACCCAATTGTTTGGTGTCATCATTAAAAAGGATGCAAGTTTATTGATCTGTTGAGTCATATTATATTACTTCTCATTGCTTGCGCCATACTTATTGGTCTCACGAGATACGGTGTTACACAAGCAACTCGAGGTAATACTGCAAATCCGGTATTATTCGCGGTAGTTTAATTTTCGCTAATTTTCGCGATTCGTACTCATCGCGAAATCAGCATTCCGCGTAAATATACTTCCAGAACATAAGACATTATCTTGGCAATTTCAAAAGTAAATATATACCACATGAACAAGACCTTTTGGGTAGTAAATATTATTTTGGTATGCATGTAGTATATTTGCATGACGTACGTGTATCCGTTTAAGGGACTTAAAGAGACAGTTATCTTCACAAGTAAGAAACTGTTAAAACGTTTGTTGAGAAAACAATAAAGATTAATAGACATGTAACATACGACACCCTGTTAACTAATAACTGTGAAAACACGATTAACTGATACAATGTGTGAAATGCATTTTACAAACTACAGTATACAACTTATGACAGACATAGAAATTAGAAACAATCAAGATTTGGTTATATTTATTACATGCTTTATATATTTATTTACTAGAATTTGTTAACTTTTAGTAGATTTGCTCGCGAATTATATATTCGGGTTCCTCGATCGCGAATTCATTAATTTGCGAAATAAGTCCAAAACCGAAAATCGTGAAATAAAGCTCACGCGAATTTGAAGTAATTTACAATATAGCCAAATGGATCAATAAACTTAGCATTACATCCATAATTATATAAGCAGGTTTCTTATCATATTTGTGTTTTATTTTTCAGTGCAATCAATTTGTGGACACCAAGCTGGATGAGATCCTAGATATGTTGAAGAATACGACCGTAACACCAAAACAAGTCTGTATTGTAAGTATTATCTAGACAAAGGGGATTGGGGCCAAGAAAGGTTAATATTGGCCCCAAGTCCCTTCAACATTTGTATTTGATAACTTCATTTGTCAAGTTTTACAAAATAAAAATACTTTTGTTGCAGTGGTAACTATGACTTCAACCCCCCCACCCCCCACCCCCCCCCCCAAGTTATTAAATAAGTGCTGTTTTGTTTCAAAGTGGCTTCACTTACTTTGTCTCCATGATTATAAGCAGAGTCTATAGATAAGTATAGACTCTGTAGCATGTCTTAGACAGGGATCCTAATTTTTCGGAATAATCCAGAAATCCTGAAAGAATGAATTTTACTGCAGAAAAAAAATTTGACAAAAAATATCATTATGGTCATTTGATATTTAATAAGCTTAATTTTAGCATTTAAACAATGTTTGAACTGAGTTTTGGAGTAGAGGTGGGTGGTAATGGCACTCAAAACTGACTTGCGACTTGTTTTCAGGATTGGGCATCGTGCATCAGTAGGACCTTTCGATAAGGGGTGTTACAAAACACTTGCTAAGTAGTATTGATCATGTGAATACAGCAGGATGTTTTTTATGCTCACCAAAACATTTTTGAGACTTTGTATGTACGTCTGTCTTGGGTTCTTGTCCTTGCTAGATCTCAGCAAGAGCTAGTCTAAGATTGAATTCAATTATGTTCTGTCTACTTTGGGCAGTATACATCTCTGATATCCTTGTTTCTAGATTTGAAAATATCTTTATGATACTTAAAGTAAAAAAAAGCTCACAGAATTGATTCAGTTTCAATTTTTGCATTGCTAGACAATGTTGCCACCCAGTTCGGGTTTAAATCCAACTTACGGCGCAAACTATTTAATTTTAATTTGGATTTGTTTTTTTCCATACCAGGCAATAGAGGCATGCACCAAACCTGCGGTCAAGTATGTTGACGAGGATAAGAAGGATGATGATACGTTGTACTTTAGACCACACCCTAAACTTGTCGGACAAAAGAAATGTACGTATGGACCCGCCTACTGGTGTGCAAGCCAGGAGAACGCCAAGGAATGTAACGTAAGTACAATAAAGCAATCTGTGTTGAATTCCCAGTCATGGCAGGTCATACCGTTCCGTGAAAGTTTGAGAACAATGTTAATTTTCCTCCACTTGTGGAGGATAGCTGGTTCGTTTTAGAAGGGTAAGTTATTACTGGTTAGGATACAGTCCTGGGCTGGTATTCACAAAGCATCTTAGTGGAAAACTTAAATATTTTGACTTAAGTCTAAAACTTGGGTTGCGCTTATTTCTCTCACATTGAACTTTAACTTATGTTTTCTTAATGATTATTGTAGCTCTTACTTCAATGCTTTAAACCTTTGTCAAAATTCAAGAATTTTGAGTATCTTGTTAGGCTGACACACTTAAGGAAATTTGATGTTTTTAAGAAAATTCTAAGATTTCTACTAAGATGCTTTATGAATACCAGCCCAGGAAGTCTGCATATTAAACAAACAAACAAACAAACCTTGTATTATGTAAACATTTAGTTTAGTTTAGTTTAGTTTATACATTTGTCTAAGTACACAATGTTTACTGTGAGGTTGTGACTTGTCGTTTAGTTTATACATTTGTCTAAGTACACAATGTTTACTGTGAGGTTGTGACTTGTCGTTTAGTTGAATTATTTAGTGGAAAGACATTGTTAATTATGGTCATAGAAAATAATAAATAATAACACCGTCAACTCATCATGTGTTATTTCAACATAATTGGTGCTTAATACCTTAAATGTGTACTGTGTGTCAGTCCATCAACCATGTCTGTCTGTCAACAAATACGGATTCTGAAATAACTAAAGAAGTTTCAAAGCTAGGTTTATAAAACTTGGTATTTAGGTAGGGGCCAGTAGGGAGATTATGTTTGTTTGAATATTTGTTTATGCCTGGTCATCTACTGATGCAGGAGGCATATAGTGGTCATCCTGTCCCGGCATCTATTGATGCAGGAGGCATATAGTGATTGTCCTGTCTATTTGTTAGTCTGCTTATACGTCCCTCCATTTGTTCAAAAATTCAAGTTGTTGAAACTCAAAATATTTTTGAAGTCCATCAAGGCATTCTTTCAAACTTGGCATACTTGTTTACCATCATAAACACCTTTCTTTGTCAAAGCCATGTAACACTATCCAACTTTTCCACCGAGTTATGGCCCCTGATTGACTTTGTTTTTATGGACAAGGCTTCCACCAGGACATTAGCATTTATTGAACGCAGTCTTGTTTATCCTGACAAAAATTGTTGCTGTATGCTATGTAAGCCGGCATGGGACTTTTATATCTCTTGAAATTTACATTAACTTGTTTAACATCCATGATTTGGTTTATTTCAGGCCATTGAACACTGCATGGTGCATGTTTGGAACTGATCTGCTCTGTCACCACGTTACAACAATTCTCCACAAATATTGACCTCTTAATCTGAATTCCACATGATTGATTATTTTATGTGTCACTGAAAAATAATTGTGTGCTATTAAAATCTATGTTTGGTGAAAAAATTGAAAGCAGAACACGATGAAGAAATATAGATCAATACAAATTATCAGTCAATTTCTTTGATTGTACATGTGTCAACTCTTTCGATGAAATAAAAAAAAATGTAATTCGTAAGTATTAATGAAGGCACTTAATGAGGTCATACAATTTAGTCGCTTATTGAAATAATGATATTTCAGCTTTTTCGGTCTTTTTCATGAATGCTGTGATTTACATAGAAAAGTGATATGTAGTATTTTATATATGTGAACATGGCTTGGTTTGGTGTCTTGAATTGATATTATTTTCATCCATACTTCTGTCAATTTATTTGTGTTTCATACTATAATTTGACAGGTCTACGATTCATTCCAGGACTGATTTGTTGTAATATAGAATACATAATTAGTTGTATAAAGCAGGTTAAATTATATTGTACTGTTCACAACTTTAGATATTAAACTAGTTGGTATTATCTTTAGCAAATTTATTTGGTGCATTCAAAAGTGAAACATCACCTGAAAATTTGTCTTGCATGAAACTGAAAAATAAATCTTAGAATTCTGGTTGCTTGTCAACTTTTATAAAGACCAGGAACAACAAGTTTTCTATTTATAAAGCACTGATATAAAACATGATAATTATATTCTTGCACACAATATTCTAGACTTTGTAGCTTTTCCTTTTTTCCGATTTTGTATGTTATCATTGTTATGTGAATTTGTTATAATAATCATGTCACCTTAGTACAAATTTTTGTTGCTAATTTTGCCACAGACTTAAATCACAAGGATATGACGCGCAGCCTAGATCTAGATTTTCATAGCCATCGTGCGACATAATGCCGCGCAATTTTACTATCACACATCGAAGAGAAACAAAGTGTTTTATCAAGATAATGCAACATATACAACAAACTATATTGATTTTTTTCCTACCTTGACTATTCTTTGCCATGTTGGACTTAAAATTCGTTGATGAGCGAAGACACAATAATAGCAGCGATGAAAATTGCCGTCTTACATGTCTTGTATTTTGAAAATGAATTTTGAAGTGATGTGCAAACTTTTTAAAACCATTACAAGGATAAGTATATAATGGTACTACGTCTTTTTTTTCGGTCATTACTGATTGTTATTGTTCTTGAAAACCCAGGTTTTTAGCAGGTTTACAGATCCCGTTGCCATTCCTTGTGTGAGATATAATTCCATGTTTCGTAAAATTCTACTTGTCCTGGCAATAGCCCTTTCCCGAAACTAGGTTACCTCCCTTGGTAAATCCTCGATAACGTCCCCTGTTTTCAATAAATCCACTTCCGGGGTGTCCTGATAAGATCGGTATATAGTAACATAGAACAAATTGCAGTTATTTTAAGTATTTAGCTTACAAACGTGTTCTTTTTTGTTATGGTTTTTGGTATTATCTGTTAGAAAAATTAATTTTGTATCCCATACTGCTGTATTACATTAGAATACTGCGAAATTAATTAAATCTATACGGAACAAAGTATAGAATCTACGGTGGTAAACAAAAAATATATTTGAAATTAAAGAACACATACGAAGGATATTGTTTGTTCGCTTCTCACGATAATAATCTTTGAAAGTATCTGGTAAAATTAAGCAAACTGTTTTATGTTTCGTGTGCTCCATAGTTTTTTTAATTATTAAAAGTGAAGTAATTAAATTATTCAACGTCAATCTCTCCAGCGTACTTCTACTTTGATATATGTTAAGTTTTATATTATGGTATTTGTGAAATTGTACAATATACATTGTCAATGTGGTTGTGAGATGTTGGCATATTTGTATAAGATACCCACGAATTTGTAAAAACAATAGTGTGATAGGGTGTTGACATAGTAACCCCAATCCCGCGAATGAGTCACACAATGCATGTATTAATTTATGCGCGGCTCAAGAGGGTTGTTCAGACCCACTTGAATTTGTTTGTCCGGTAAATATAAATACATGAGTTGAGTAAGGCTTGGAATTTGATCGGGATATCCCACTGAGATCACAAAACTGGTTTGATCCGTCTGAGCAAATGGTGGGCCGACTCCAAGTGGTGGCCCGACTCCCTTTCTTGAGAATAAATTATTAGGATGCCCCCCTCCCTTCCCCTGAGAAAATGCGCTGCGACTGCGCATGTTAAAAGTTAATTTAATTTCACTCAACGAAAAAGTCAACCGTCAATACTTCAAAACAAACGGGAAGTACAAAGCATGAATTTAAATGAACGCAATACATGTACATGTATACAAGTGTATGCACGGACGTATATATTCATCCAAAGAATACTTGGATTTTATAAGATCTTTGCTCCCTCATTTTAAATTACAGTCATCGGGATAAGAGCTGTTTTATTACCCTAATATTAATCTCCCGCTGATATTATACAGATCTTACATCAGAAGGGATGCATCTATATGTCCAATTAAATAGCCACCGCGGTGACATATGTTGCATTATACAATGTGTCGGCCACGTAGTTGACCAATTACATAGCAGGGGGTCTTTTCCACTGATTACTAATTCAGATTATGGGTTTTATGACACTTAATTGGTTTTGATAATATGTTTTAATATCAATTATGGGTACTTATAGGGGTACTTACGAATACCGGACTGCCATTTAATTTTCTCTATATACATGAATTAGGCATTTGATATTTTCAGAACGCAAACACCAGTGCTTTCATTTTCGCTACAATTTTCCCTCATTATAGCCTTTTAATTAAAATACTTATTGTTTAAATCTAACATAATTAGTGTAATATTAATTGTATTTAATACCACGTACACTATTGTGATTAAGCATGCCATGATATGTCTGCGTGGTGGTGGATTTATTTAGCAATTATAAGTGCAAGTTTATGTCTACGTGTGTTATGGATGATTGTCAAAATAATTTATTTGGTGAGTATCTTCATAAAATATTGTAGATTAATTCTTATTTTATAAGGTTACCGAAAATAATATTTGAACGAATATTTAATAATGTTGCTCTATAATCATAATTATTATTGAATAGTCTTCTCAACTTATAAATATAGAAAGCGCACGAGAATAAGATATTTTACCTAGAAATATATTTAAATTTTAATGAAATTTCATTATCCCGATAAGAATTTTAGGTCGTGTAATCACTTCGCTACATGTTCGTTCAACTGATGACAAAAGAAAAGCAAAACCATCGTCAACAAAGTACTTTTTATCTCAAGTATGACGGATCGCTAATGCTAGGAGTAATGGCTGAATAACGATTGAATCGATAACGGACACCCCGGAAGTTGAGATATTAATCTGGTGCATGCGCATATGCGTTAAGGGAAGACAATTTCAAAGGGAAGTTACCTAGTTTCGGGAAGGGCCTATTGCTTTACTTGGAATTAAATTTTCCATACCAAAAAATTGCAAAGTTGGTATTTTGTTTAAATTCTGATTCATGAAAAGTAACTTAAAGTCCATTAATTGTTATATAAATGATCATGCTGGTCTTTTCTATACTTGCCTACCTATTTTTTTCATTGTGTAGTATTGATTACTTCCCTTTGAATATTTTTTATGTTTCCTGTATGGATTACTTCCCTTTGTCTAATTTCTGATTTTTAAGTTTGGATTACTTCCCTTTGATAAGAAAATTGTAATCACTGTGGATAAACACAGACACAGTCTACAGATTAATATAAACAGTGTTGTATATCTTTTTCGGTTGTAACATTTTATTGTAAGTCAATTTAATAATACTCAAGAAAAAAAGCTGTATATAGTTATTATCGTTTTCAATCATCTGGGTTTTTGAAACTTGTAAACATGTAAATACTGTAATTTTATTTTCTCCAGCATTTTTTTGTATTGTCCTGCAATAAAAAATAATATTTTCATGTTTTCCAGCAAAAATTACCAATTTTTTCTCCATTGTTTATTGTTATATTGTCTTTTGTATCATTTTACTAACAAAACATGTGTTATTTTGTTAACATTGTAAGTATACTGTAGAATCAGATATTTTTGCAGGATTAAAATTTCTCCAATAAAATATTTATCATATTTTATGGTGATATTCATTGCCAAGTTCTCAAAGTGCTTTATTTCATTTTTATTGTACAAAAACATCACAGCATAAGAGCCATGTTCCTGTGGTTAGTGTGTTGAATTTCTATCCAGGCAATCTGGGTTTGATTCCTACGCATGGGAGGTCATACCCTTTCATGAACATTTGACAACAAGTTTCATTCTCCTACACATTTAGAGAACTTGCTGGTACTGTACTGGTTAGAATATAGTCCAGGAAGACTGGTTTGGTGAATCGATTGCTGTATATCACTGAAAAATTGTTGAGAAACGGCTTCAAACCCAAATAACCGAACATAAACACAGAAGACATCAATATAATAAATAAATATGAAATTTGTTAATTTCTGAAAATTTCTGTTTCTTCAGTATACATGTATATGATTATATGTTTCTTTTGTTGCTTGTGTAGGGGGAGAAGCCAATGTAACTGGTTCATGATCTGTTTCTTATAAAAGGGCATAACTTCAGGTAATGTTTTTTATGTCATTTATTTTTTGGAGAAAATATCAAATTTATTGTTCGAAATCTCATTTATTGGAAGATAAGATAAATAAATTGTTTGAAAATATTGCAATAGTTTTAGATACTTAGATTGAAAACCAGGTTCGAAATGCATTAGGTTTGTTGTATGTAATTTTAAGTTGATACATGACACTTTTGTGAATATAATGCAAATATATAAGGAGTCTTAGTTTATGAAGTTTGGTCTGTCAACTTTGTGTTTGTAGGTTCAAACCTAGCACACATCTACACCATACCAGCTTTGATTATTACAGGACCCTTCGCATATCATATCAGCTTAATGCTTTCCTTTTCAACTGAGCTGAAATGTGTTAGTATTTGTAATATCATACCAAACCAATTACTTGAAAACTTAAAAAAAAGACCAGAGCTGAAAACTGAGCTGTTTGAAGTTCTTCCTAAATTTCAGTTGAATAGTTCTTACACTACAACATATAAACCATTTTAGGTTGGCAGTGAAAGTTAAGTGTTGAATGCATGGCATCTGAAAAGATTGGTCTGAGCTGAATCTAAGTTGTTGGAATTTCTTCCTAAATTTCAGTTTACACCAATGTCTACACTACAACATTCAGACCATGTAAGGTGATATATTGTAGTAGTGAGAGTGTTTCATGCATGGCTTTGGTGTTGTCTATATACATGTACCGAGTATTATGTGTATATGAGTGTCTTGTTCATCAATGCACTTAATATATACATGTAAAGGCTTGTATTGTCATTTATGTAAATCTTGACTCATCAATGTTCATACATGTACAGTAAAACCTACCCTAAAAACCACCTCAACAATAAAACCACCTCAACAATAAGACCATCTCAAACTTGGTAGTCTATTGTACTTTGTTTGCTCTTAATGACATGAATAGTAATACCCTTTTAAAGGGCTTTAAGGATGGTCTTATTATTGTAGTTTTACTGTATTTGAATGGTGAACAATACTTTGATTTTTTGTCGAGAGAACAGTTGAACAATAGGACTTTATAAAAGTGCTCCATTTTGATCTTCAATTATATGTAGTTCATGCACTATGAATACACATAGTGGGCGAGTCATAAATTCACCCAATTAGTGAGGTGGTCTTATTTTCAGGGTTGTCTTAAAGTGGGGAATATACTGTGTTTTGATAAATGTACAATTTGACGAAAAGCAAACAGAAAACATTAATAAAACATGTGTAAGATGCTATTTTAATATAGCATATATTCTAGCAAGGTGATTGAAACATACTTAATATGTGTTTATAAATTGACTTACTTTTTTATGGCTGTAAATTTGCATATTTCGTTTTCGTTTCTTGAATAAAATATTTTCTTTATGCTTGTTTTGTGTTTTGATTATCAAACTAATTCCCGTTTATCCGGAGGCTCACTTTTGGACTGAAGTAGTGATGAAATCATTAGTTTTAGGCTGGGGTGTTTGAGTCTAAGTGGCAAAAGAGAGTTCTTTCAGCTTATAATAGCTGCTCCAAGAATGCTAACCTGTCCGCATAACAAGCACATGGATGTTTACAGTTTAACCTAGCTTGTGATAGAATATGAACTCATGCCCATCAGCCAACGAGTCAGTGCTTCATCCATAGAAGATTTACGAGCAATAAGATTACTATTGTTGCTGACTGTTACCAAGCAGATTTATACAATCACATCTTGGACGCCATCTTGGATTTATGTTACTTTTTGGGTCCACCTTAAATGTGGAAAAATGATTTTGCTGCTCTACTACAAACAGAAGCTGGGAGTACAATAAAACCTGATGCATCTCAAAATATAATTTCATGTCCACTTTCACGGCTCAACTCTTTATTGAAGGACACCTCAATAATGAGACCAGTTTTCAAGGGTGGTCTTATTGAGGTTTTGATACACTTGTACTTATTGCTGGTAGCTCCAGATATTTCAACACATGCATATCCAGATACTATAACAAACAATTGGCTATTAATTAGTCCCCTACCGGTTTTTGACCGCAGGGGACTTTAGGTTTGCCCTCCGTCCGTCGGTCCGTCTGTCAGTCCGTCTGTCAAACAGTCTGGATCCTGACATAACTCAATCAGTTTCCTAGCTAGGTTTATGAAACTTGGTATGTGGATAGGGGGCAATAAGGGTATTATGTACGTCTAATAATATTTTAATTCTGTCAATAATTGTGGTTGCTATGGCAACTGAAACATTGAAAATAGCTTCAAACCGATAGGGGACTTCTGTATTGCTTGCAATTCTTAATTACTTGTTATACTAGGTAGAACACTAGAACCTCAATAATACCACCAATAGTCACATTACTATGTTGGTTTTAATATGGAGGTTTGATACAGAACAGTGAACAGCAGTACTTAGACAAAGGGTTTACTATATAACTTTCATTATTCCAATTTCTGAAAAGTGACAGACGTACTATTTGAGAAAGTATACTGGGCGACACTGACAAGTTACCACTTATATATACCTCTGTATTTTGTATACAATATGACCTATCGGTACAAAAGTTTTATAGTGTGTGCATTTGAATATAATTGTTAAATAGGATAGCTGTGACTACACAGTAAGGTCAAAACATAGTCGTTTTCGGCTTTTAAAGAGTCTATAGGGTAGTTACTTTTCGTTGACGCCACGCACGTAACGTGCGTGGTTGACGCTGAATATAATTAAAGTTCGAGATGATTGAGCTTTTACTGCATAAATATTGTTACAACAATACCAAAACTGCTGATAGCTAATTACTTACAACAGCAATCCTGTTTAAAAGGAGTCTTTCTTCCCATGAATGAAGCAATACTGGAATGGCCTGTCAACCACATTCACTGGCAAATAGACATACTGTGACAAGCCTACTCTTCACTCATCGGTGGCTGTCCTGCCTCCTCTCTGTTGACAGCAGCTACATGTATTTCACGTGTCTACCATAGTGTGATTAGTATATTGACAAACTTTTATACTCGGCGGTTTAAAGAAATGACTGTCTTGCTTAAACCATTAATAGAGCAAAGACCTCAACTTACATTATAGTTCTCTGATAGGCAACACCTTCCAGTAACATAATCAAGAAGAGGTATGTGGTTTTAAAGGGACTGCCTCACATATTGGTGTATTGCAAAAATAAAATAAAATTGTCAAATATTCGCGTAACTTTGGTATAGTTGGCTGTATATCCCATAAACAACCCCACTGACATCTAAAATAGCTTGAGAAACTTCGGCATTTTGTAGTTACATGTATTTAGTATTTTTACATCCAAAATTCTATAGGGTATTAATACCCTATAGAATTAACACTACTATTACTTAAATTGCCTGAAATTTGTTCGCATTTGATGAAAACGAACCAAATACCACACTGACGTTTACGCTGTAGTTTGTTGATGTTACAGATCAATTACGTGTGAAATACATAATTCATAAACATGTTGGAAGGAAACTAGGCACTTTTTTTCAAGAAAAAAATACTCAGTGGGCGATATCGAGAGTGGTTAAAATTGCTTATTTGCACAAAATCTTTCATAAAGCAACCGTCAGTGGCTTTCTATTACATCAATACTTGGTTAGGTTGGAAAATCGCGATATACAAAATTTTTGGCCACACCTGTGAGACAGCACCTTTAAGTGACGAATTTAAATATTAATTACAACATGTGTACTTACTTATATAAGTATGTAGCTCTAACATGGAGTACGCTTCTGGAATGGGGGTGGCGATTTTTTCTGAAACAAGTCCTTGCAGCTTTTACTGGTACATTTGTATTAGTATGCCTATTCATCGTTCTCAATCGCTGCTCCCTACAGAGCTAAATCATTAGTTTACTCGTACGACAGAATGCATCTTTACGAACTCAGTATTTTCTCCTTAACATTACAATTTTATTGTATGTAAGCTTTTGAAAAATCAATATCCTTATTCTAAACGTGCACTGATCTTTAACGATTTAAAAAAAGAAATTCTGGGTTCATAATTCTTAAATATTCAGTAACGTTTACATACGATGTACTACAAAGATTTTGAAGTCAAATGAATCCATCTAACATAAATTACAAAATTGTATTACAAAAGTTTTTTTTTTAATTGGGATCAAAAGCGTATTTCGCATTTGAATGTTCATTTTGTTAATCTTTATCATGAATAATAGGTACATGCAGCATTTCTCTTCAATTTATTTATTGATGTGCAGCAGTATTTGTTACAATTAAATAATCTCTTGTTTGGCTCATTGAACATGTGTGCAAGTTTTCTCTGTATTATCAAAGAAGTAGAATCACGGATCACTGGACTATTTTCATGTATGGTAGACCTATAACAGCTTGATACCACGTGTAAAGAACCCTCGGGCGATGTGCACGTAATCATGGGACCGCCAATAAACTCTTTAAACGCTAAACAAGCGGCACGTTTTGTCCTGCAGCGATCACTCGCGCGCCGTCATTTAACAGGTCTTGCAACTACGTTCATGCCGATCGTAGTTACGCGAAATGGTGTCACAGCATCGTTAATGACAATCATTAACGTTTTAAACAATCCCAATATGATAATTTCCAGCGGCTATTTGCAATACACATATTGTCTTCCGCAAAACTTTAATGGCAATACCATTTTCGGACACGCGCACGACGCGCGGTCAAGAAATATGAGTGGTCGCTCGGGTCAGTGTAAAAATTATGAGTGAAAAGCTATTCATAAGAATACCCCATATCACGTGTCATGGACTTCATTTGTTCGGAATGATCAATGGTGTTATCTTTGCTTAATGAATAAAAATTTAATTTTATTCATGCCAACCACACTAGGATAATGTTACACTCTTGAAATTATGATAACATGTTGGACCATTTCGGGTCATTATACACGCGCGGTCTTTATAATTAGAATTAACTTTCAGAATAGATCCTGTATCCGTAAAAATTCAACTTCATAATGGAGATCCTTGTCAGAAAATAGCACTATTGTTTTGTGTGTAAACAATAAAATATAGCTCTGGGGCCCCGTCCTTTTGTCACGGCCCTCTTGGTCCGATCTCCAATAACACACCACGTGAACGCACTTAGTGCTAAGGGTTTATGCGATATTAAAGAATAACGATGATTTTATAACCATTTTACTGATGTTATATTTTATCTTATAACGACTAAAGCATGTTAACTGTTATCAGATACGCAAAGTTACGACGTGGTTTAACGTGCCACTTACGTCGTTGTTAGGGAGATTAAAATCAACTGCGGGTCACAAAATAAAAGCTTCTCGCATTTTATTAACCTCTATAATGGAAACAAAGATTTTTAGTTCGATTTTTCGTTGCTTCTAACTTTATTGGTAGGTTGACAATCTCAAGAAAAAAGTTGGGATAGGACCTCTCATTATAATAAACTTTTTTTATCACAGACGTCTTTTGTAAATATGTCAGAATACATGAGTTCACAGTTCTTGCATAAAAATGTAGGGTGGTGCGAGAAAAACACATATTAAAAGCTAGGCTGTATATCGCCATTATTTGAACACCAAACATTCGTTTAAATGATTAAATTGGGTAGTTTTTGTTAATAAATACTATACAATTAAAGAAGTTAACGGATGAAAACGCGTTTTAAGTCATTTTCACATTGGTTTTACACGCAAATGACATTGACCATTGAAGATTCTAAAAATATTTTTGTTAAAATGTATTTTATTGTGTCTATAACATTAAGTAAAGTTATTTCAAAATGTTGCATTATATTCCTGTTATTTTCATAACATTGATAATAAGCTAGTACTGCCAAAATGAATGCTTTCTTGGATTTCTCGAAACGCCTCCACTGACAATTTATGTCGGCAGTCTCAGATACTACAGACTTTCCCGAACATTTTGGTATAGAATATAAGATTTTTAAGTTTGGCGATAGTCACCCTACCATGTATATTTATTCTTTATTTCATTGATTATACATGCTGATGTGAAAAAATAAAGTGTACATAATGATATTGTATTACATAAATGGGCTAAATGACATAGCCGTATAAAAGAAAACTTATATGTACATTTTCGTACATAATTTATAAATTGTGCGAAAAGGTTCTAGTCCAATAAACACATGCATGTATTGTCGGTACCTGTGGACAGATGATTTTAATTTGTAAAAATCGCCGAAATCTGGGAGACAGACTCTTCTACTAAGTCAATACTGTATGAAACTTTTGTTGCGTTCGTTTCATGTCTTCATTTATTTAATTAAGAAGCACAGTTGCACTTAAAAGAGTTTCAAACGTTGCTCACAATATTTATAACTGTTTTAATCAATGACCAACTTCAGTTTTGATCTTGAATCTTTGGATGCCGCGCCTTATGAAAAATAAATCTGCCGAAAACACACGCTGCCAAATTAAAGTGTCCACTTTTCAGCTTTAGAAATACTAATGGACGGTCAGTTTTTCGCTCAATTTAATTTACTTTTTGGCTGCATTTTTGTCCCTTTAATTAATAATATTCAAATAAGTGTTCTTAATTTGTATTGTACATTTACGACAAAGTCATTTCGGGTTAAACGGTTTTCACTTGTTTCCACCTCAAATGTCCGTTTGACCCAACGCCCAGCTGTGGTCAGCTTCGGCCAAATATGCATCTTTTGTCCAGTCTTGACCTAAGGTCATTTCTAAAATATAATTATAACTTGGCACGCGCAAGGGTGTGTAAATATGGTCAGCCAGCGTATCAACAATAATAAAGTGTCATTGGACATTGTATTGGTATGGCGGCAAGAATGATAAATTTTGCGCGGACTTGTTTCAAGTACCACTGTTGAAACTGTTAAGTGAACAATATGTACGTAGCCAGGCTGATTACAATTTGTATACGTTAAACCTCAATAATACAACCACCCTCCATTATTAAGTTGGTCTTGACAAAGGGTTTTGATCAAGATCAAAGCAGTCGGAAAATGGACCTGAAAATTGTGGTCTTAATTAGGAGGTGCTCTAATTTTTACCGGCGGTCTTTCCAAAAACGTGAAGGGTGTTTAATGATTGCATAATGTGACACGTAATTTTACTTACTGGAACGTCAATAATAATTATTATGTTTTCAAACTGTAATTAAGTGCAACATTTAGACATCCTCATACATACCGCGACCGTGGCCGAGTGGTTAGGGCGTCCGCCTTCGGAAGCGGGAGATCGAAGGATCGTAATTTCAGTACTTATATTCTCATATCCTTTCAGTTATACAATGTAATATGTTATTGTAAGAATTCATATGCGACAAAATACCATTTTGTTCGTTTGATACTTTAATTTCTGTTTCGCTTGTTCATTGTTCTGTAACTTGTTGAAGACTGACACTACGGAGGTTGCGAAATGGACGTGAACGTGACTGTATGACGAAATGCACAAATATCATATAATCACGTAGTCGTACACGTTCCTGTTCGCAACCTCCCTATTGTCAAATAAGTTTCCTCTAGAAAAAAATATGTACTAATAATATTAGTCACACGTGATGACGGCATTCAGGGCGTCGTACCAGTATTCATGCAACCTTCTGGTATTATACGGTCTACAACACATAGTACGACTCGAACTCACGAGTTACCCTCCCCTCCCTCGACCTAGGTTCTCCAATCAAAGTCAAATGATGACATGTTTATTCGCGAAAACGGATGTTGTAAAGTTTATTACCATCATAATCTTTATTTTAAGGTCTCTTGTTTCATTTGTAACTGCTGTCTCACGACCGAACTGACTAATGCACAGATACATTTATACATTAAAAATCGGACGCCATATTTTTATATAGAATATCTCGAAACAATGTCGCGTGCAAATTCTTTGTATGTAATCTTTTCAATGATTCCAAATCATTTTTCAGTGACAGGTTTATATTTTATAAAGCGTGTCACCGAATAAAACCCACTCAATAAAACGCAAGAAAAATGAAGAATTATCCCTTAAAATATGACTCTTGTGGAAAATTAACCCATAAAATTCCGTCAAACTGTTGGCTGCAGCCCTCTGTAACGTTAAAAAGCAAGCCGTCAACAGGCATAAACTGTCACGTGCACACTTGGTATGTCATTTTTCAACTGCAAAATACACAGTAGTCGTATTTTTATTACGGTATTTAAAGCTAAAGTGTAATTTAATGATTACTATTAACTTTGTCAGGCCTGGGGTCAAATTGACCGCTATGACCCCAACCGGAAACCTAACACCATGGGTAGTTCACCGTATCCTCGTTTCACAGCATTAACCTTATAATCGAATCAGGCTTAGTGGTCACCTGATTTAACCGACCACTTGTATTAGACAGCCAATATTTTAAAAATCTTAATTTACAGTCAACTGTCTTAGGCAGCCAATATTTTAAAAAATCTTAATTTACAGTCAACTGTTTAAGGCAGCCAATATTTTAAAAATCTTAATTTACAGTCAACTGTTTAAGGCAGCCAATATTTTAAAAATCTTAATTTACAGTCAACTGTTTAAGGCAGCCAATATTTTAAAAATCTTAATTTACAGTCAACTGTTTTAGGCAGCCAATTTTAAAACATCTTAATTGACTGTCAACTGTTTAAGGCAGCCAATATTAAAACATCTTAATTGACAGCCAATCGTCTTAGATAGCCAATATCAAAACATCTTAATCGACAGCCAATTGTCTCCGGCAGCCAATATCATAACATCTTAATTGACAGTCAACTGTGCCAATGTTAGAACATCTTAATAGACAGTCAACTGTTTAAGGCAGCCAATATTAAAACATCTTAATTGACAGTCAACTGTTTAAGGCAGCCAATATTAAAACATCTTAATTGACAGTCAACTGCTTAAGGCAGCCAATATCAAAACATCTTAATTGACAGTCAACTGTTTAAGGCAGCCAATATTAAAACATCTTAATTGACAGTCAACTGTGCCAATATTAAAACATCTTAATTGACAGTCAACTGCTTAAGGAAGCCAATATTAAAACATCTTAATAGACAGTTAACTGTTTAGGGCAGCCAATATTAAAACATCTTAATAGACAGTCAACTGTTTAAGGCAGCCAATATTAAAACATCTTAATTGACAGTCAACTGCTTAAGGCAGCCAATATTAAAACATCTTAATTGACAGTCAACTGTTTAAGGCAGCCAATATTAAAACATCTTAATTGACAGTCAACTGTGCCAATATTAAAACATCTTAATTGACAGTCAACTGTTTAAGGCAGCCAATATTAAAACATCTTAATTGACAGTCAACTGTGCCAATGTTAGAACATCTTAATAGACAGTCAACTGTTTAAGGCAGCCAATATTAAAACATCTTAATTGACAGTCAACTGCTTAAGGCAGCCAATATTAAAACATCTTAATTGACAGTCAACTGTTTAAGGCAGCCAATATTAAAACATCTTAATTGACAGTCAACTGTGCCAATATTAAAACATCTTAATTGACAGTCAACTGCTTAAGGAAGCCAATATTAAAACATCTTAATAGACAGTTAACTGTTTAGGGCAGCCAATATTAAAACATCTTAATAGACAGTCAACTGTTTAAGGCAGCCAATATTAAAACATCTTAATCGACAGTCAACTGTTTAAGGCAGCCAATATTAAAACATCTTTATTGACAGCCAATTGTCTTAAGCATCCACTATCAAAACCATTTTTACTGTTCTGGACATTTTAACGGTTTAATCAACAGATCCGCTCAATAATATGTACATAGAAACCATTGTGTATTAGCTTACTAAATCATGTGTTCATAGTACAGACGTAGGAAAAAGGGCCACCGCCATCTTCGCTCTTATTAACTCATTCTGCTTGACAAAGGTTATAAGTTTGTAAATAAAAATACGTATTATAAACTGCGGGTAAACATGTACATTGTAATATAAAAATATAAGGGCGAATTTATCGGCAACAAACCGGTTTTGGTTTTAGTTTGATGATTTCGAATTGGGTTCAAACTAGTTTGTTTCACTTTGAAGTGTAGCTGTACTCATGTACATGTAACAAAACAAGTTCAGACAACTTCGGCCCCATTCCCTTATCCAAAAAGTATACTTTTCGTCTTTCTGATAAAAATTATCTCAAAAACAATTACATCATGTAGATCTATATCTCAAGCACCAACATCTTTTCTATATCTATATATCAATGCCAAGCGAAGACAGCCTATAAATGAAAACTAAACAGTATAACTATTATTACAAATCACCCAAATGCCTTTAAACGACGCGGAGTGTCCTCTTCCATAGGCCCCGGTCCAGGTCGAGGGCCCTGACAATTTTATTGTGACGTTATTGAGAATTGAGAATCTTCATTTTTACATGATTTTTACTTTATTATTTGATTATATTCTTTAAATGAAAAACATCCAGCTTCTGGATGCTTTCCCGGCCATTTTGTTGATTTGGCACTCCAGGGTGGTTCAGTAAACTGTATGTTTGACAAACTGGTCTAAACCACCAGGCAAACCGTAACTAGTTGCGTCCTGGTTTGTTGAAAACAGTAGCTGGTTCATTAAACCGTCAATTAACTAAAAACCGGTTCGTCGCTGATAAAATCGCCCTTGAAGATAGTTACCCAAAATATAAATAAAACTTAATCAACAATGTCTAATACGAACAAAACGAAATAAAGAAAAAGTACATGGAAAGTACTAATATAACGAAAAATTAATTATATGGTTTGCAAGATTTGCGATAATGTGAAATGAAATAAGCCCACAAGAAAATTTGACTTTATGTCGAAGTTCTTGGAAGTCGATTCGTTTTCAGGACGGCGTACGTTCTTTTAAACTCAACCGACACGACCCACGGCAGTTAACATGGGTGTTGGTTGTTCTTGTAAATTTTTAGACAAGACGCTGGTTATTTGAATACGCTGAAATGTATAAAAACAACCTTGTGATCCTGTTTTATTAGTCTTGATCAAATGTTAGGAAAACTATTCTTTTCTTTGGTTGTTGTTAAAAAGTTTCAACGTGTGCATCTGTCTGTACCTTCGGTTTACCGCCACCTTTATACTATACTTGTCAATATTCTGCAATAATAACTCGCAAGCGTAACAATCGACACATGTAGACCTGGCATTATAAAGACAAATAATATTTTAGTCATTAATCATATTTTCTTAACGGTTAAGTGGCTGGGTGGATGAATAAAACGGAGGGCGTTAGTGACACCATGCGGCCGTCATTGCCATTGGTTAATTATAAGACAGGTCCCCACAGCCGTCCAATCAGAACCTGGAGTTAAACCATTTCCTCCTGACACTTAGTTTATAAATTGCGTCAAAAGTCAGATAAGTCATTACTCTTTCCTTTTCTTATGTCTTCTTTGAACTTCTTTCTCAAAAGTCTAACCAGGGTATGCGTCTGTATACGTATTCTATTTCTCTCTGATGTTTTCTGTCTATCTCTTCATTTTAGTTTTGTCAGCAAACTATTTCTAGCAGTATATGATTTCTTAATTACAAATGAACATAGTATATTGAAATTCCAGGCAAAAATTGAATTTGAACACCGAAGTCAACGTAGGAGAAGAACTCTTTAAGACTTTGTCTTCGATTCTAATCCTCCCCTCGTAATAATTGTAATGTTCTGTACACATTATGTTGTACGAGGGTCATCCGTAAAGTTCTAGAACAAGACTTAGTATCATTGTGTAAATATCCGTCAAAACATAATCATAAACATGACATTTCCTAAAACTTATATATATATTCATGATTTACTAATGAAATATTGTGCGAAAATATTAACAATTCACAACTCTGCATTACTTTGAAATTATATATAATCATTGTTACAGTGCGCTCCAAATAATATTATTAAGTCACGTGACGTCTCTAGCTTATCATTATTTTCAAAATACTGTCCATCGCATGCTACGCATCTACGATGTCGCTATATCTAACTATCATAAATCTACCAGTTTCACAAACATGGATATCTTGTTAAAATTATTTGTATCTCTATGTGAGTTTATTAGAATCCCTGGATCACGTCCCACATATATCCCCTTCCATACGGTGAAAAACGTCGAATATTATTGGAGCCAAGTCTGGTCTATATGGACTGTAATCGACCCATTCTTATCCAACAGAACCACACTTACCATCCGTGCCTTAACCATAAACATTTGAGCACTTGAAGGGGATTCAAATTTCTTTGTAGATGCATATTATGCCTTGTTACGGTACTTCATAGTCGTAAGAAGCTCCGTACGGTTTGACGTCGACGTCTCTGACAGTGAGGGTCGAAACACTGGTGCGAAGTGTTCTGTTAAACAACTTTGTTATTTTACAATATATTGCTTTGAGATTTCAGGACAAACATCACGAGTAATATAATATATTTCAAGTCATGAGGAATCTTGGGTAAATGATGCTATTTACAAAAGAGATACGGTAATTGAATGATGACGAACGAAATAACATTAAGTTTTAAATTTGGACTGTTTCGCAGTTCGCTACCGGCATTGCCTTAGCAACGATAACTTACACATACGTAAACTCCGCAACATTAATTTGCCACATTTAAATTCATAACATGTCATTCTACCAGTACCTGGATGAATTTTAAAATTGTAGTCAATCTTTTACTATGTTTTTAGGAGCTGTACTAGAACTTTACTGACGACCCTCGTATTTAATGGGAATAAATATGTTGAAACTTTTTAATACAAGAACTTAAATGGAGAAAACTCAAAATTTTGATTCTCCAAAATGCTCGTACATTGTATCAAACAATTTATATTCTTTTTTAAATTACAACACTCTTTATGTATCAGTCAATTTGAACCACGGCCCCAACCCCGGGGAAAGGCGAGAAATAGCGGGGAACAATGTTGAATATTGCACGCGAGATACTGATTTCGGCGCAATGTTTAGATCTAGCTTATGAAGCGAGAGACTTGCAGACATTTTAAACAAGACGTCCGCACAGTCTTAGTCTTCATTAATATGCAACTATATTTTGTATTATATTTCTAAATAAGTTTTAACCCACTTTCAATCAATTTTAGCTAGTTTTTTGGGCTTGATTGTCTATGTTTGCGGGTGTAAATGGAAATAATTTCAGGAAAAAAGAGTAGACTGATGAGTTGCCTCCTTTCATTATACATTAGACTATTAAATATTCAATGCATCACAATTAGACTGTTAATTTGTATCGGAAATGTTGGAATTATCGGACGCATGCGCATGACACCTTTACAGCAACACCGGAAGCCAGTTGTTCAAACAGCTCTTCATGTGATTTTGTAATAATGATGTCGTTTGCAAATAAAACGCCCGCTAAATGCTCACATAATGTATGTATAATGAGTAGTCACGTTTTTACACATAGCTCACATATGGTTAAATCGGTCGCTGGTCTATTAATTAGGAAGGAGATTCTTGCCTCAGTCACGTCACCTGTATTGATCAATGAACATTCGATTAAACAAATCACCAGAGTCGAATCGAGCACAGCTCCCATCATGCATCACGAATTAGATTGATTTATTTCCGGCTTCTAGAGAATTTGTGTTAACAAGTAATTAGATTTAGTAATTCATATTTGATGGAGTAAAAACATCGGAAAACGTGTTAGATTAGATTTTAAGTCAATGAGCTTTATTATAGAGAAACTTGATTAGCATGTGCAATCTTCATTTAAAATGTTGCACGAGATTCTTCAAGATTCGTAGACCATAGTTCGAATGCAATTTAAAATGCATTTATGATTTTCGTATCTTGAATTGCGATAAGCGGATTCTTGCTCTTCAACAGAACGCTTAATTTGAACATATGAGTGGTAATGGCTATTGTATATAACTTTGCAATTGTCGCTTTCTACGAATTATAATTCTTAAAAGCATTCACAGTTTCAATGAAATCGGATGCTGTTTAAAATTGTTTTCTTGATTGAACCAAATTTCCTTGCATTGCGGAGTCCCATCGTATTTTTCTGTAGTATGTCTAAACTTTGCCGACTAGATAATATATTTTTTTTATTTTTTTTTCAGTCGGCACTTTTTAGCCTTTGATATTTTGTTTTGGGGTCGGTTATCTTCGTTAATGGGTACAGAACAGAGAAGGGAACAATAGGATCGGGAGTTGTCTTCTATAAACATCTAAATCGAACTTCATATAAAACTTCTATAAAATAGAGTTTTGGATAATAAGGGGCTAATTATATGATAGTTCGAGACAGTTAATGACGAGACATCCAGATGTCCTGGGTTCGAAACTATCAAATACACGTCCTCGTATATGAAAATATTCACACTGTGACTGGTTCAACAATACAGGGTAGACAAGTGGTCTAGTGGCAAGAGCTACTGACTGCGGATCCGAAGGTTGTGGGTTCGATCCAGCCTCAAGCCGGATTAAAACAGAAATGCTTTTCGGTGTTTCTCACCTAACATAACTAAAATTACTAACATTACTTCGGACTAGACTTTAAAAACCGAGGTCCCGGGTATGATACATTACATCAGGCACGTAAAAGAACTAGCGATGCTTCTGGAACTGGGGCATCTTCTGTATCATGCACTGTCCCCCAAAACTAAAGTGACTAACCTCTTCTGGGGGCCTCGCGAGGATAAATAAAAGCATACAAATCGAAATCAACAATACAATATAATGTTCACCAAATTATTTGATAAATACTTGTAGTCCTAAGCCGCCTCGATAGGCTAATGGTATTTAAACGTTCGAGTGTAGAGTGGCTGCGTCATGCCTACGACGAATTAATAAGGCTCCCCTGTTCCCATTGTTTGAATCTCAGCATTGAAAGGACAACTGACTTCTTTTATTTCGGGTTTATGCAACAACACGTGATCAAGGTGTTAGCCGAATGCACTTGATTTAAGGAGATATAATCCGCATATCATTGATCGCCGCTCCTCGTGGTCGGGGTAACATTCGGTGATATTTTGCGGTGAGGAACAAAATCTCACTAAGGTCCGAATCGGCAAGAGAAGAAGGTGGTTCCTGGCTGTAGTTTCACAACTGCTTGAACCAGTGGTATGAGATATCCGGCAGATTAATAATAAATTAAGTTTCGAGAGTTGAATACTAGACTGGACAGTCATTTGAAATGCTTTTTAAATAATAAGCAGCTATACTACAGTCTTGCGGACGACCCTCGTAATTTTTATATATGCCGAACGTTAAATAGAAAATAATCACCAAAAGCAATTAGTACATTACATTTGTATTCGAGCCCGGTTTATATAAAAGATATAATAATGATAATTTACCGACGTTGCAACAAAGATTACACAAATCGTTTAAAATTGTACATTTATTATGAGAATCAAATTTGTGAATGATAATGATTTTTCTCCAGTTAAGTTCTTAATTTTGACTTTTGTCGGAAGTTATAACTAAGGGCGAATTTTTCGGCGACAAACCGGTTTTGGTTTATTGACGGTTTTATAAATCCGACATTTTTGTAACAAACCAGGACGCAACTGGTTTCAGTTTACCTAATGTATCTAAACCAGTTTGTAAATACGACCTAACCACCCATGTAGTGTGGTTTGGTCGGTTGGTGACTATACGAAAATGTTCCATATTAAAAAATGGCGAAAAACATGGTGAAGTTAGATGTTTTTTTATTTAATTAAGACAAAACATGCCAGGAAATTGAGATTCCTAATTCTCAATAACGTCACAATAAAATTGCCAGGGCCGTCTCTCTAATCGGGGATTGGGGCCAGGGATTTTGGTATGGGATGTTGCCGATAAATGCACTAAAAGTCAAGAGGAGATTGTTTTACTCCAGGTTCTAATTGGACGGTTATGGGGACCTGTCTTATAATTAACCAATGACAATGACGGCCGCATGGTGTCACTAACCCCCTCCGTTTTATTCACCCACCAAGCTACTTTACCGTTAAGAAAATATGATTAATGGGTAAAATAATATTTGTCATTATAATGCCAGGTCTACATGTGTCGATTGTTACCCTTGCGAGTTACAATTTTCAGAATATTGACAAGTATAGTATAAAGGTGGCGGTAAACCGAAGGTACGGACGGGTGCACACGCTGTAACTTTTTAACAAGAACCGAAGAAAATAATAGTTTTTCTAACATTTGATCAAGACTAATAAACAGGGTCACAAGGTTGTTTTTGTACATTTAGCGTATTCAAATAACCAGCATTGTTGTAAGCACGTCTTGTCTAAAAAAAAGTTGCAAGAACAAGACAAATGTTAAGTGCCGTATATGGGCCGTGTCGGTTGTGTTTAAAAGAACGTACGCCGTCCTGATAGCGATCCGACTTCCATGAACTTTGCTATGAAGTCAATTTTTCTTGTATTGAATTTCACATTATCGCAAATCTTACAAACCTTGTAATTAAAACAATTTTATTTTAATTCTGATCCATGTTTGATACCGCAAAATTTCATATTAATGGCGTTTTCTTTGAGCAGTAATTTATTGTGGTAAAAATGCAATACACGATCGTACCGTTACTATAGCAAGAGTGATGTTTTTCAATAAATTACTATCAAGATAGTCTTTGAAAAATGATGTCGCCCGTGTCAATCTGGCGTGCAGAATGAAAACATTGGACTCCGCGATTATTACTCAATTGATCGCCCTTCATAAAACTTTTATTATTAAAAAACGTCACATGTTTGTTAATAATAAAAACGCGATTCATAATTAAATTACAGTTAACAAAAGGTTAAAGAAACGCGGTTTTTAAATTGTTTCCAAACACATAACATTTCAAACCTGTAACCGATACCTTTTTGTGATATTTTCATTATTACGCCTTTTGACTTTTGTCATCATTTTAGTAATTGCAAGATAGCACCGTTTGGAATGATAATCACGCGTGACCTCGGCGAGATTTCCTTGAAAAACTCATTTGTTGTTACAAATCCCGGGGTACTAACTTATTGTGAACATAATTTTGTAATAAAAATGACGAATTTTTATTAAAAAGGAAATTTACGGCATTTTATGTGATTTATTACAACCGTATTGATATCATTTTTTGGCCGACATTAAATTCTTCGTTTAAAATGCTGAACAGCATTAATGGTTGCATGTGTTCTCCAAATAGATTTGTCAATTTCTAACATTTATTTAACGGGCGCTTTGTGCGTATTTGCGGTCAAATATCTTCTACAAGAATATTTTATTTCATTTTTAGAATAATGTACCTCCATAGAGCGATCAGGCTCTAACACAACTTCTATTCAACAACATTATCAAACTTTTATATGATAACAATTTTAACAAAAACCATGTGAATACAACTTCGCTTATCCTTCCCTCTCAAGCGCAACCAATCTGCGTGAGCAATTAATTCTATTTAGCAGCATCATTACAATGTTCCGTAGCATATATTTCCCGATTTGAACAAAATTCAAACGTACAAGAAACGACAATAGCCGATCGCCAGAGCGGACGTCTCTTAGAAAATTACTCCATGGCAAGTAGCACTCCCAGTACAACCTAAAGACAGTTACCTATTCACCACATCCGAAATTTGTATTCCCTATCGGAACGTTGCTCTAGACTAGGTAACATTGACACGTGACTGCAATATTGTGTTGTGTTAGTTCCTCATACGAAGATGACCACATAGTGCCGTACAGACTGCAGGGGCGGATCCAAGATTTAGTGTTAGGGGGGGGGGCGTGAAATGAAAAATGAGCTGGGGTCCAGGAGGCCGCAAGGGCCCCTGGTGGGTGCAGGGCAAAGCCCTGCTAGGGGGTCCAGGGGGGCGAATCACCCCGGTAGCTCCTCGATTTTAGTAAGAGAATCAATCAGAATCGCAAAGTTCGACCTGAATAACGGGGCGGCAGAGCGTCTATCGAAGTGTCTGTGGTTAGTGGAAAATGTTAATTGCGCGCAGAAAGCAGAACAAAAATGACTTTAAATATGTGATTTAGTGTGATACAACAAATGAATTGACTTCACTTTGGCGATTTTAGGGGGGGGGGGGCGGATCCCCTTGGATCCACCTATGGACTGTATCATAAAATTGTTAGTGAATCGTAATTTAGTTTAGATCGAATGAAACAAGTTCGTATATCTTATGTTTATCACTTTAGACACCTCATTACTGATGTTATATTTAACCACAATTGTGCCGAGTGTCTAGCAAGGAAATTACTTGTGTCATTTTAATTTCGTATCGGTATATATACGGATCGAACCAGGAACCTCCCTTACGATCAACCACTGCAGTATCGAGTTCTCTAGAGCCGATAAAAGTGCAGAATGCTGTGATTCACTCTCTAGTCGCGGGTTATTCTTCATGACAAAGTGATACCAGCACACCCTTTTCTTTGTGCACAACACTGAAATGGGGAAGCTAACTTTTTCTTTCATAAAACAGTGGAGATGTATGCCAACAGAAATGAGGTGTCGAGAGTGATTGCTACATCAACCTGTACACTTAACACAACATTTATTTATTTATCGAAATGGATGTTTGACTTATAACAATTCTTCAATAAAACCTGACTGTACGACCAAAGAAACCTACGACGCACTTGAGCTGTCCAACGCAAGGTGTAACTGCCAGCAACTAACAGTACCTTGACACAAGGGACCATAAATCAGTCTCTACGATTGGGAGCAGTAATTATTTCTCTGTAAATATTTCTTTCTTTTTTTAGAATTTCGAGTACTACAAATTTGTCACCTAACTTGAAATCGTTTCACGTTGAGAGATGTCATCTCAAGTGTTTTATACGAAGCGAAAATTGACAGTTTTGATTCTAATTCAATTATTCTAATAGAGCACGTATGGGACGTATTTTACTAAAGCTGTTTTGTTAAAATGACACTTTCAATGTACAAAATGAAGCCAATTCAGACAGGTTGTATTCATGCTAGTCCCAAGGTTACAGTTTTTCTTTAGTATTTTGTATTAAAGTAACATCACCCGGACGAGGAAGTCAATGGATGATTTTGATTAGTCGATTGTGAGGCGTGCACCGCCTTGTTGCACAACTGTGCATGACACTCGGCCAATTAACATTTCGGCGATTGAAGGGTCACTCATATTCATCTGTCAAACGGTGTCGGTTTCAAATCGTGAACAAAACCCTAAATTGAAAAATCAACTAATTTGGAGTATCTCTCAGCCACTATTTGTTATGTTTTGTTCGGCTGACAACATGCCGCTTCATCCGCAAATATTGCGCGCATGTCAAACGCCGTTCTTGACAAAACTGACCGTCAGAATTGTAATGTTCTTGGTCAAGCGAGCAAAAGAATTGAATCAACCTAGAGATATTGTGTCACCCATTCCAGCAAGAAATTAGAATATCAGTTTGTATAATTTTACACGATCGCCAGCAGCTACAAGTTCATTGCATGAAGCGATTCCTCACTTGTTAGTAATCATTTCCATGTTAAAAAGCCAGCTTTTATCACTGACATTTGGTCTTCCCTGCAAGACGCATACTTTCTATAAAACGTTTTAAACATATTGGTGTCAGGTTTCGTATTGATAGAGACAATGGGCTCTCGACCCGTGACACGGGATCGAGTGTACCCCCTGGGGCGCGCACATGTTAGGCTTAAACTTGAACACGTGATTACTAGATAGTGGACTCTTCTCCCGATATTTTCCGATTCGACATCTCAGTTTATTAAAACGATTTTTTTAAATCACGGGGAAATAGTCCGAATTGTAGCTAATATGTTGATATAATAAAATGTTAATCGACTCATTTATCGTAATGGATGTTTGACTTTTTACGATTCTTCAATAAACCATTAACGTTTAATGCTCAAATGATGTTGGTAATATAATTATGCACTGTAGTGACATATTTTATAGTCTATGTAAAGTAAATAGGAATAATAATGTAAATAAGCTAAAATTTAGTTTTATGATAACATATGTAATTTTGTTGTTGTTCAAAAAGTAGTAATTTTGGTCTGTATATAGTATGTATATCCAACGCACAGTCGCTGCGGTTCCGGTGTAGTAGGAATAAGAGCGGTATCCGCCTCAACTCGACATTATTAACGAAACATCTTCGGGGTCGACGGAAAGACACGAGCAGTTACGAGTGTCACCTCCGGAACCGGAAGTTACAGATCCAATCTGTGTCTGCGACATACTATCGGTCGTTTATTGGTGTACTCTAGGTTCGTTTAGTGGTTCGTTTAATGTTGTACTCTAGGTTCGTTTAATGTTGTACTCGAGGTTCGTTTAATGTTGTACTCTAGGTTCGTTTAGTGGTTCGTTTAATGTTGTACTCTAGGTTCGTTTAATGTTGTACTCTAGGTTCGTTTAGTGGTTCGTTTAATGGTGTACTCTAGGTTCGTTTAATGTTGTACTCTAGGTTCGTTGAGTGGTTCGTTTAATGTTGTACTCTAGGTTCGTTTAGTGGTTCGTTTAATGGTGTACTCTAGGTTCGTTTAATGGTTCGTTTAATGGTGTACTCTAGGTTCGTTTAGTGGTTCGTTTAATGGTGTACTCTAGGTTCGTTTAGTGGTTCGTTTAATGGTGTACTCTAGGTTCGTTTAGTGGTTCGTTTAATGGTGTACTCTAGGTTCGTTTAGTGGTTCGTTTAATGGTGTACTCTAGGTTCGTTTAGTGGTTCGTTTAATGGTGTACTCTAGGTTCGTTTAGTGGTTCGTTTAATGGTGCACCCTAGGTTCGTTTAGTGGTTCGTTTAATGGTGTACTCTAGGTTCGTTTAGTGGTTCGTTTAATGGTGCACCCTATGTTCCCAGCGTACAAGGGCAGATCCAGTATTGATTTCAAGCGGCTACGACTGGTTATCTACATATGAGTGAAATACTGTCCCTGTGAATTTTCAACCCATACTTTAACCGTGTGCAAGAAAATGTTTTGACAAAAATATACGACATCGATATAAAAACAACTGTATGACAGAGATATAAAACGATAGCATGTATAACCACAATGTAAAATGGTTATCTGAACTGCCAAAGTCGCACACATTGCGTGGGCTGTGAATTTATGTTACCGCCAAAAATGACAATCACGCACGTTTGTTAAAGTCTGAATGTATAGTTACGAACTGCATTTTTACCTGTGATGAGCATATCCGTGACTTGAGTGCACTGTCTTATGATTCTCCTGAGAGTGCATTGTATAATATTTACGTCAAATAGGGGATTTGTACAACTGTGTGAAGACTGATGAAAATATATTTGGTGAATTAATTGCAGTTAATGATTTCCTACAATATAACGTACATGTTTACGGGTATAACAGTTTTCGATTCAAACGTAAGTATATTGCGTCTTGTGTTCGACTTGTCTATTGGTTACTAGTTTGTAAAGCGCGTTTTGTTTGGTTAATCAGCGTTTTAAATAAAAATAAAATATACCAGATTTATATAGCGCCCTTTTCATGCGAACGCACGTTCAAAGGCACTTTACATTATTCTGTTGCAGCCACAAGGGCGCAAGTGCATCCTCTACCAGTGCAGATACAGCGTGATCTGACCAGAGGGATAGACTGAGAGAAAGCCCCTGAAAGGAGAGAGAGACGTTAGATACGGGATGTCAGGCGCTGCAGAAGGGCGCCTAGCTCTTATTTCGAATAGACAGCCTGGTTCTTTAATGTGCCCGGTGTACAGCACCGATACACAGCTTCCTGACACTTCCAGATACTTTGCAGTCCACACGGCCAGATATAGCGGGAAATATTATAAATATTTCAGAAATGTCAAGTTCCGATGCCAGGGATTGAACCCACGACGTCTGGATTGACAGCCCGATGCGTTACCACTGAGCTAAATCCGCTTATACAATCATTCTCGGGATAATATAGACGGGCATTGTTCCTACTTCTGTAAAACATGCTTACTTACGAAAAGTAAGCGGGAACTCACGATTTACTTACGAAAACAGAAACAGTAAAGGCAGTGAAATATCCCGAATTATTTCAATTACAGACTGATATAACCAGTGTGTTTCATTTTTTATTTTATTTTCAACAGTATATTTTATTTCAAATTGATGACATGAAACCTCTTTAAGAGCCTTAGCCCCTCAGAACGTAGCAGGTTTTGTTTGGTTTAGTGACATCATTGTGAGCAGGCCTATTTTAAGCATTTAATGTACCGCGAATAAAATGATTATAAATTGCCGAGTTTCGTGACGTTAGTATGGTTTAAATGTCCCCTAAATTGGCGTTATTCCCTTTTAAAGTATCTCCCTATCCCCTCACAATGAGGGATCACATTAGGAAACCGGTACTAATCTCATGTACAATTATATCTTTATGACGCAGGGTAGACTGCTACAACGGATCAACATCTCTTTTAATTGTAGAGTTTGTATTTCATAAGCCTTTGAGTCAAATGTTTTTATGCGAATATATATGAAATTCTATACTTCAATGGCCATTATTTCGTGTGTACTCGACGAGCTTTTATATCAAAATTAACTCTATGTACAAAGCGTCTAGCTAACATAGATGCATCTATCGGTTTCATGCTATTACCTGCCTAACAATGCTATAAAATATTTAAATCTCAAAACTTTGTCATAAAAACTATTAACAAAGCGATTACAAAATAAACAAATACACGAATGTTTTGTCAAATGGCGAATGTTGCTTAGAAACAGTCTTACAATTCAATTAAGACGCTCCCTTTTATGGAAAATTGATACCAGTCTTTCATTTGAATTTATTATAAACTGTCAGTGGTTTTGAGATTGAGTTTTTTATATATTATTTTTTATACATTTATGATTTTTATGTTTATTTATTTATTTTTTCTATATGTAATAATATCCGCCTATTATGCTTTATCAACATATGCCGAAATGCATTCAAATTAGTGCAACGGCCCGACTGCGTTGTTGGTAGTATTCAATAGCATGCTCCGTATGATGGGAAATATCGATAGATCAGCGCATGCGTCAACTTCTCTGGTGGCGGGAAATTCAAAATATCGCAGCACTAGTTTCTGCACATCTTAGGGGTTTTCTGTCGTTTAATTAGGGCTATAAATGCATTTTGCCATAAAATATTTGATTTGAAATACAATGGACTTTATGTGTGCGTCGTCTAGTGGTTTGCTTTGATTTATTTTCGCTAAAATGTGTCTGAAAAGCTTTGCACATTGCCAGCGTTGTAAAGCAAAAGAGACCTGTGATCCTTTATGCGAAAGTTCCCTAAAAACCGACACCTGGTTCAATTTTTCTCATTTGTTTCAAAGCTTTCGAAGTTCAATATGCCAATCTATTAAATTCTATACGTAGTGGAAATGAAAATGATTCATTAATCACGCAGAACCGGATTTCAAAACCGCTTCGAATCTCCCACCTGCATTGAAAAAAGGAGGAGAATTCAGAGTACAACCGCAGTTGCAGAGACAAATTTATTAACCTACGATGTTTTTCCGCAAGTACTTTATGCCTCATGGTGCGTATGCAATCAATTTATAAGAGTTCTTGCGAGATAAGAATCAAACAGACGTGGCTCTGCAGCCATTGCACGTGTATGGGCGACAAACATGGCGCGCAGCCTCTCAGACGCCCCCCAAAGCATTCCAATCTGCCAATCACGTAAGATAAGCTACAATGCTCAATGACTTTGTTCAGTCATACCTGCTGTGTTTAGTTCCAATTGACGTCAATATGTTCCGTCTAAGGTCCAAGGTTCAAGAGCGTTGCACATGTTTAGCGACGCGTTAAGGCTCATTTAGTGAGGATCTCCTTTCTTTGGGTGTGCAGTCGCATTGCAGCCTTGTTGCAAAGGTCATTTAAGTGGTGTTGATTATATCGTTCTGATTGCAAATTCGGTAAAAATACGAGTGTTTGACGAGGCCATTAAGCTGAGATTGCATTACGATCATACTCAGCATACACGAAACGCTGGTACAGTTTGTTTCGTACCATATGTTATCATTAGTGTTTTTGTCCACTTAGCTTGAAATGCGGTTCCACTGTTCAAGAGTGACGGCAATATGGCATCATATTGGACCCGAGAAGTCATGCACTTTGTCAAATGAGATCAAGTAATGTCATCATTGAGAGCTATAATAATTTGAACATTCAATTGTTCCATGTTGCTCTGGTCTACTGTTACATGCAGCTTTTTTGTCTGGCATGAAGGGTGGCCCAACCATTGCTTACTCGCATTACCAACTAGAACAAGAGCAACATACGAAAGCTGCTTCCCTGTCTGCTTATGTTACTAATCACCCAAATGTTATCTAAATTGGTTAAATGAAACGTTAATGTTTGCAATATCATGCATATCTCTTTTTGTCAAAATGTGACATACGCCGATTGTCAACACTGGCTTCCCTTGTCTTCATTGTCCTTCAAGTTCTAAATATGCCGCATATTGCTGCTCTTTGTCGTTATATAAACAACGAACAAGACAATGCGCACGCATAATGGGTAACCAAAGATACGTACTGGGCAAACGCATGGAACATAGACCACCAATTGCAGCCAGGACAACACACTACAACTAACAGCAAAAGAAGAAAATGTCCACAATTAGAAGTGCTGGAAATGCCAACACGACATCACACAATAGTTCGGCCGCAGCATTGTAACAGTCACACGCATAATTGACGCAAGGGAACTTCCCACCCCGCCCCACTGATGGTATTGCTGTGCAATAAAATTATATTATTGTGTGTCGTGCACGTTCCGCCGCACTAGTGTGTTAGTATCGTGAAAAACAATTGTCCAATGGTACCACCCTATTGACATCATTGACGAAACTGAATCCACGGTACTTGCCTGAAGCTATACTATGCAAATGAGGAGCATACAGGCTCTTTTTGATATTTTTACATTTCAAGACAAGACAATCTCGATCTATTGTTTTCATATATCGTGTAAAAACAATTGTCCAATGGTACCACCCCATTGACATCATTGACGAAACTGAATCCACGGTACTTGCCTGAAGCTATACTATGCAAATGAGGAGCATGCAGGCTCTTTTTGATATTTATACATTTCAAGACAATCTCGATCTATCGTTTTCATGTTTCACGACATTGGTCAATGAAGTAATTCAGAGTGCACTTACCAATTATCCACAACATTTCAGCAAAGACCGTCATTACCTTACATACCGTATACGTATTGTGTCTGTGGTGACAATATTTCTGCTATATCTGCGATTAAATATGAGCCCGAAGAAATAATATCAGCAGAAAATTTAACATCTTCCATATTTGTCTTTATCCGACTTAATGGCCTCAGGAATATACGGAACAGTATTGAGATTATACGAAGTTAACATACACCATCCCATCGTTCTGGAACCAAACTGCAAATACAAACTGTATATCAGAATTTTACTTGAAAAACCAAATCTGCAAATATTAGCAAAAAGGTGATGGTATATGTGTGTTATGAAACGTTGGCCATTAAGTTACTATGATGGGAAATACATAAATGTATTGAAACACAAGTTGCATTCAACCTTCTCACAGCGTACGTCCATTACATTACCTTTACCCTGCTCTCACGGTTTACCACGTGATGATAAAAACGTCACATGACATTTCAATATGGAGAAGAAGAAGCCGTGTTAAAAGAAGTTCCTAAGTATTGTTTTATTGATAAAATAGACCCTAAATAAACAGAAACATACAAAACGATGACTGGCGATATTATTAAACATTAATCAGTTGATATATGATGTGACCAAAATTGATTGTGATATGGTAGGATGAAGTAAATTCCGAATTAAAATGTCAATGTTCCTTAAGAAAGCCGATTAACTATTTAAAATGAAAACTACGCAAGGAACTAGATTATTGATTTATTTATCTTTTCTTCGATACTTATTCGACTAAATCACCCGTAAGGCAACATTTATTCTAATAGTGATACTATCTACGATCGTGAATAGTAAAACAACATAAAAGTAAGCACATTGCAAAAATAAAAAATAACCAAAATCGGTTATTTACACCCGTTGAGGCAGTGATTACACTGTAGCAAAATATATGTAAGCGCTTTACAAAGGGAAGTAACTACTGTTGGGAGTTTGGACATGCATTACGCATACAAAATACGCATGATTCACACTTATCTTTCTAAACAACAACTTACAATATCGAGAATGATTAATATAAGTTGGAAAAAACTTTTTTCACAATCGACCTTTAATAAATGAGCAGCAATATCATGTAGAAATTTCAGATTCAGCCAAGTTGCGATGACATATCGTTTTTCACTAAACAGTTTGTTTGGATAGTAACAACTTACTATAGCGCGCACAGGATAACGAGAAAGGCGGGGAAAAGTGGTATATTCCACAAAAATTAATCATATGTTCACGATTTATCAGACCTTATCTTTTTACTATTATAGTAATTTGCAAAACCAAGTTTGAAACAGTTGACCAAACCGATTAATGTTTGTAAATATCACATAATTCTGTGCGCACTATAACAAATTGAACAGTGAAGGGAGCACTCTTCTTCAGAAACACCAGATCACGAAAAGCACAAAAACGAATCATCACAGAAGTTACAAGCACACCACAAGACTGTAGACTATTCACATGTAATATGAACACCACCTATTTCTTTAGTGTCGTAATTGCATTTTTAAGATTTCAGAACCGTACTGATTTATAAGAGCGTGATTAACGTGCCAGAGGGAGCATTGAGCATGCTCTTTCATGTTTTTGCTTTATGAATACAACTTCGCAGTTTCAAGTCAGTCAATCATTGGGCGTTTTTGCATTATATTATTAAAAAACAACGGACTTTTCTTATTGAATGTGTGTTAATCGTTTTCTCGTATAAATGTATTCGTTCTTTAAAAGAAAACAGTGACATTACATAACGATTTTCGTCAGTAAAATCGATTTAATCGGAACGTATGAATACTGGTACATTTGTATATGATTAGTGCCGAGACAAATTCATGCTATTTTGCGATGCATTTGTATGCACGAAGTTCAAATATAGTGAATGTGTCACGTTAATTCCTGAAACCAGTCACGTCATTTTAGTCTTTTTTTAGAAATTCATGTTTAAAGTTTTAATATTTATAATTTCGTAATGGTACTACAAAATGACATGAACATTTATAAGCATGTATTACATATTGCATTGTGTCGCTCGAAACGAAACTTCGTGAGTCAATAGGCTTTATTTTATGTTTTGCTTAAAATATTAACAAAATGAAATTTACGTTACGGGTGCAAAATAAGCATTTGTAGCTAAAGGTTTAATTTCAGAAGACATAAGAAACGGGATTATGGAACGGAGCATTGGCAGACAGTCTTATAAATGCGCTAGTATTCGGATAGACATACTTTAACCACAGATTAATTGAAATATTAATAACGTTGTTCAATTTTGAAGAATACATATACATGATACATTGACTCATTCGGGCGAGTCGAGATTGATCACAAGGAAACATTGATTTGTGAGGAAGAGGAAGCAACTAGGTGCATTAGACTATCAGCGTGACTATGCCTGATAAAATGAGAGTCCATCAACTCTATGATCCGTGTTGCAAAGTTACGGTTATTCAATAAAATAGTCACAATCTACACAATCAACGAATTAGGCAACATAGAGAAACCGACCACCAGACATGTGTTCAGCAGTTCTAAGAAACGAACTTTTTGTTATCTTTTTGGGTTATTCAATTTATAGTGTTGGACAGACTTTTATTGGGTCATGGTGATAGGTGAAAGTAGGAATCTAGCTCTTGCTCTGAATGTCATTGACTGACTGAAGCAGCAGGCTGTCGGAACGGGATGTAGTGAATTTTTAGCTTGTCAGTATTTCTTGCTCTGATGTTTCGGACGAGTGGTGCATTCCCTGTCCGATTATTGTTACTAAGTATATTATTGTAGTTGTTTAGTATCATTTTTATTGGTTATTGTGGCGTGAACTTGTGGTTTTGATGTTTACTTTTTGTACAGGGCGATCATTAATATATGGAAACATAAATAACTTTAATAACTTTGTCAAATTTTATGATAGAGAAGTGGTTTGACCCTTGTTATAAAGCTAATGAGTCCAATGTTTTTTTTTATATGACTTATAAATGCATGTGATATAAAGGTGACGTCCTTATCGTCCTTGATGCTGCCATACATTTTCATTGATTTCACGAAATTTGGCCATTGTATCATTTCGCCGACAACCATACATTTACTTGGCCTCTACACTCACCAGACTTAAACCCTTTGGGTTTCTTTTAATGTGGATGCATAGAGGGAGGAATGTATACTCCAAAACCAGAAACAATATTTGTTTGAAAACTTCAATACAGTGTAAAATTCGTAGCATCGGTGGTGTAACATGCAAGATTTCAATTGGTTATTTTCGATGCATTTTGGGACTGGTTTTGCAGAATAAAGGGGAACGTTTCGAACTTGTGCTGTGAAAAAAGTATGTGACATTTGAAAATGATTTATGTGTAGAAAAAAACTTACATAATTATGTATGTTAATCAAAGGTATATAACAATATATATTATCTTAACAACTAACAAAGTTATTAAAGTTATTTATGTTACCATATATTAATGATCACCCTGTATATTCCTCTGTGTGCCTTTCATACTCTACAGCTATTTCTGTTTCACTGTCCGTTTTTATATCACCCGTTAGAGGTTCTGTGGACACAGAAAATACCATAGAGGGGCTATGGGAGTTAAGGAAAACGTGAATGCAACTTGTTAAGAAGAACAGGGAAGTAGTGTGGATATCACAGGGGATCTAGATAAGATAGTAATGCGATAGAACTACATGTATAACAAAATGAACAAACTCATCAAAGACGATACAAATACGAGTAACGATAAAACATCTTTATGTCGGTAGAAGTGATCGAATAGAGAAGGGAGGCTTAAATGAAGACCTTGTCATCATGAACTTTACAGAGCAATATGAAGGTATTTCATGACCCTAATCATAGAATCATAGATAATAAAAGAAGGACACCAGAGAAGAATATAAAGGACAACAACCGTGTCACTACGTCATATACATATAGGTGGACAAGTCGTCTAGTGGTAAGAGCTACTGACTGCTGATCTGAAGGTTATGGGTTTGATCCCTACTCCAGATGGATTAAAAAACAGAAATGCTTTACGGTATTTCCCACCTAACATAAGTAAAATTACTGTCAGTTTATGTTTATTCCATAGTAATGTGAGTTAGTTTACTGTTTAAAGAGTGCCAAAGCGAAAAAACGATACCAAACACGCAATATAGCCAAACACTGAATTACGGTGTTCTGGAATTAGGGTGACGGAATGTAAAGCGCCGAGAATAATTCGTTACTAGTTCGCTATTTCGCGATGCATAAATATGTGTTGTCACACATCTTCATAAAGTATATCGAATAACCTTGATGAAATAAATCGAAAAAAACCTGAATTCTGTAAATGTACTACAAGTACATGTCAGTGCATGTAAATATTGCTTCCATTTTAATAAAACATACTATACAAATTTTATTTAAAATATATGTACAAGAGCATTTTGATATTTTGAATAAAGCTTTTATATCGCAAACACATGTAAAACTAGTATAATATCAAACATCTACATCTATGAGTATGTTTCCGTTTCTTTTGTTGTAAAACAACATTTTTACAAATACATTTGTCATAATTTGTATCGATATAATCAAATATGGTTAAACAAGAATGTATCGATACTGAATTTTTATTTCAGTTAAAATCTCAAAATGCGAAATTGGCGGTTGGTCCTGTTATGAGATTATAAATAACAGAATACTACTATCGCATGAAATGTCGGTGCGTCAGTGCTTTGATGACGTTTGCTGTTTACGGTGACTTGTATGTGAATGTTTATTGAACTTGTAACATAATTATACCTGTAAGTTGTATTCAGGCTACGGAATAAATAACGTTTTATCATTTCTTTTATTTTAATACATGTAAAACCATACACTATGCGTATATGTTTCGACTAAAAACAAATGTTTTTTCATATATGTACACTTTTATTGATAATTTATGAAAAGAAATGTTTAGAAATTTAGCTGAAATAGAATCTACAATGTACGTACATGAAGGCAAAAAGCGTCCGACCTATGTTTCTAAAAATGTCAAAATGTCATGCAATCGTTTTCACAACGTGTCATAAAAATTGTTTTAATCTGACCTTCAGGTTACTTAATGTAGCCGTTAATTTTTCCGTTAATTTCACTCATTTGCTTTACTAATGCATGTACTTGTGAACTGACGCGAAAAAATTATGAACTCTGACCTCAAATCTATAAAAAAAATATGCCACTACGTGCAAATGGTATTTTTCGCGTAATCTTTCACTATCAATTGTGAATAAGACAAATACAATTAAAAAAAACACAGACGTAATATTGGTTTCAATTTTTATGACACGCTTTAACTGAACATTAGTTCAATTCTGCCCGTATGTCTAGCAAGTATTTTCCATTATGGATCGAAATCCTGTATTTACAATGAGTGATAAATTTGCAAACATCGTACGGTTTTTAAAACGTGTCAGGCGTGTTTTATTAGAGCAAATATTTATTTAAAAAGGTTGCATCTTTTTATTATCCAAACACACACGATCGGTGTGTGTAATAATACCGCTTGCGGTAAAAATGCATCAGAGATATAGCTCTGATGTTCGTCCATGCATTCAATATAATGTCATCGCTATGACAGCCATTGTTTATGCTAGTGGATTAATAATTTTACGATTTATTATCCAGTGTCTACTATTCCGGAATCCTGGCGTATAACCCTAACCAGCGCAGAGTACGTTATTCACTGAACTTTCCCCCGACACTATGTCACGTGAGTAATTATGACTATTGTATCATTCCGCGGGATGCTCTTTAAAGTGATACGCCCTATTTTACAATCATGTGTAATATTGAGCGGATTTATTAGTATGTTGTGTCACAATTGCATTAAAATAAGGGCTAAATTTACTCATAGGTCTCCGGGTGATACGCTTTAATGACCATCCGACTGTAAAACAGTATTTGGCGATGCTTTAAAAAGTGTTACGAAACCTAAGTACATGTACTACGAAAGAGGGATATTGACTTTTTTGAACGAATTCTTATTATAATTATAATTACTGGAAGCGCTAAGCGCTACGCTACGCCAAAGAGGTCTTCCTCCGGGAGTTGTATTCTTACCATTATAGCTCCTTGTTATAGTGAGGTGTATTCAAACAAAACAAGGTGTCCGTACGAATACATCTCCCTTATCATACCTAGACATACAAAACAAGGTGTCCGTACGAATACAGCTCCCTTAGCATGCCTATACATACAAAACAAGGTGTCCGTACGAATACATCTCTCTTATCATTCCTAGTCATACAAAACAAGGTGTCCGTGCGAATACAGCTCTCTTATCATACCTAGACATACAAAACAAGGTGTCCGTACGAATACAGCTCCCTTATCATACCTAGACATACAAAACAAGGTGTCCGTACGAATACAGTTCTCTTATCATACCTAGACATACAAAACAAGGTGTCCGTACGAATACAGTTCTCTTATCATACCTAGACATACAAAACAAGGTGTCCGTACGAATACAGTTTTCTTATCATACCTATACACACAAAACAAGGTGTCCGTACGAATACAGCTCTCTAATCATACTTAGACATACAAAACAAGGTGTCCGTATGAATACAGCTCTCTTCTCATACCTATACAGTTAGAACTTGATACAACGACGCTGTTCGTTTCCAAGAAAAATGTCGTTGTAACGAATATGTCAGTATATCGGATGTCGTTATATCGAGTTCTGACTGTACATACAAAACAAGGTGTCCGTACGAATACAGCTCTCTTATCATACCTAGACATACAAAACAAGGTGTCCGTACGAATACAGTTCTCTTATTAACCTATACATACAAAACAAGGTGTCCGTACGAATACAGCTCCCTTATCATGCCTATACATACAAAACAAGGTGTCCGTACGAATACAGTTCTCTTATCATACCTAGACATACAAAACAAGGTGTCCGTACGAATACAGCTCCCTTATCATGCCTATACATACGAAACAAGATGTCCGTACGAATACAGTTCTCTTATCATACCTAGACATACAAAACAAGGTATCCGTACGAATACAGCTCCCTTATCATACCTAGACATAAAAAACAAGGTGTCCGTATGAATACAGCTCCCTTATCATACATATACATACAAAACGGATTTAGCTCAGTGGTAACGCACTGGGCTGTCAATCCAGAAGTCGTGGGTTCAATCCCTGACATCGGATTTGACATTTCTGAAATATTTGTAATATTTCCCGCTTTATCTGGCCTTGTGGTCTGCAAAGTATCTGGAAGTGCCAGGAAGCTGTGTATCGGTGCTATACACAGGGCACATTAAAGAACCAGGCTGTCTATTCGAAATAAGAGCTAGGCGCACTTCTGTAGCGCCTGAAATGCCTGTATCTAATGTCTCTCTCTCCCTTCAGGGACTTTCTCTCAGTCTGTACCTCTGGTCAGATCATGCTGTTCCTGCACTGGTAGAGGATGCACCTGCGCCCTTGTGGCTGCAACACATGATGTAAAGTGCCTTTGAACGTGCGTTCGCATGAAAAGGGCGCTACATAATTCTGGTATATTTAAAACAAGCTGTCCGTACGAATACAGTTCCCTTATCATACCTAGACACACAAAACAAGGTGTCCGTATAAATACAGCTTCCTTATCATGCCTTTACACACAAAACAAGGTGTCCGTACGAATACAGCTCCCTTATCAAGCCTTTATGCACAAAACAAGGTGTCCGTACGAATACAGCTCCCTTATCATGCCTTTACACACAAAACAAGGTGTCTGTACGATCACTGCTCCCTTATCATGCCTTTACACACAAAACAAGGTGTCTGTACGATCACTGCTCCCTTATCATGCCTTTACACACAAAACAAGGTGTCCGTACGAATACAGCTCCCTTTTCATGCCTATACATCAATTCAATGATGGAATAAAATTGATTTTAGAACGATATGAAGTATGTTTGGCATGCAATGGCGATGGAGAGCAGTAGGTGACGACTATAGCATTCTTCTCTCTTTACCAAACTTAGTTTATTTGTAGTGATAGCCAACGAAACATATTCCCTCATCGGCATAATGTCCTTCCAATGCCCATTTAAGTAACTGTCAACTTTAGGCGGAGTCAGATGTGCGCATGTCTCTGAGAACCCCAGCCTACAATTACGTGTGTTTCAATTTTACCATGGAGTTACTGAAAAGAATGGTGTATGCACTGGCAGACGGAAGGCGGACGATACGGCGACTACATTCTTCACCTCCAGTGAGTATAAAATTATATGGATCCATAAAATGTCTTTATACGTGTATAAAGCAGTTATCGAACTTAGGTTGCACGTTTTGTCATGCTTCAGGGGTCCGATATTTAATTTTCATGTTGCGATATTTGGGTGCCAACAAGTTATGGCATCTAACTACATGTATAACTATATTTTGAGTGTTTTTGCGTCAATCGGATAAGCGAGATTGTTGTACATGCAAGACTGGGCTTGGAAGCGTCAATGGGTTCACTCATGTGTTAGAGATTTCTGAAAAGTTTGATGGATGTTGAAAACCCTTTCCTTCTAGTATTACAGGTACAGTTGTATATGAATTTTCCGTCTGATTTTGTAAGCATTTTGCCCTGAAACCCATTTGTTTAGAGCTGCATTTCTAGCTTTTGCTAGTTTTGCTAGTTTTGGAGATTTGTGTGAAGTGGGTGGGACGGTAGTAGATTAGCCTCCCTTGCTTGCAAAACGGATTGTGCTCACGCCTCGTCTCAAATGGCCCAAGGTTCGTAATTGAAGTGGTTTTCATGGCCCCAAGAATAATTCTTAGGTCTTAATTGGTAACTTGTTCAGTTTGGCTTTACTGGTTATCCATGAGGTAAAAGCTTTTTGCAGCATAAACTACCCTTTCTTATAATTATGATGTAATCCGAGTTCAAATATAAAAAAACGGACCCCCGAAACAGAACAAAAGTTTCAACCTAAGTTATATAACTGCTATATATACAGAAACTTTATGGATTCATATAATTTTTAACTCACTGGAGGTGAAGAATGTAGTCGTCGTTTGGTCCGCCCTTTCGTCTGTCAGTGCACGCACAATTCTTGTAACTTCTATGTGGAATTTATACACACCTAATTGTAGACTGGGGTTCTCAGAGACATGCGCCCATCTGACTCCTCCCACAGTTGATAGTTAAGGGCATAGGAAGGACACCATGCCAATGTTAGGGCCTATTTCGTAGGCTAACAATACAAATGAACTTAGTTTGGTAAAGAGAGAAGAAAGTTACACAGCGTATAAACGACTGTATGTCAAACTAGGATGTCGTGATTGGATTTAAATGATTGGAGTAAAAAACACAACAAAGTTAGTAGAATAATGTAAAATACTAAGGTTATATACAAAAACATAATGACAAGTTGTACATATTTATTATTACGATTAACTTTCCTAGCATACACTTTATTGCCAAATGTTTGCCCATATTATCTAAAATCAATGAACATCGTTTGATTTTTGTGAGAAAAACATACACCGACTACTTTTACACATCACTTATATCATGATCACTTGTATCACTTTTGGCCTCTATCTCAGTAAAAACACAGTTTGAAAATATTAGAAAACATGCAAATTATATGTTAAAGGGACTGCCTCACGTTTTGGTGTATTGCAAAAATAAAATAAAATGTCAAATATTCATGTAATTTTGGTATAGTTTCCTGTATATGCCATAAACAACCACATTGACATAAAAAGTAACTTGGGAAACATCGGCATTTTGTAGTAATTTAGCATATTTACACCCAAAATTCTATAGGGTATTAATACCCTATAGAATTAGCACTACTATCACTTAAATTGCCTGAAATTTGTTTAAACTCGATAAAAAAGAATTGCGAAACGAACCGAATACCTCACAGATGTTTCGGCTTTAGTTTGTTGAAGTTACAGTTTAATCATGTTTGAATTACATAATTCACAAAACATTTTGGAAGGAAACTCTGCGATATTTTCAAACAGAAAAATACTGAGTGCCAAATATCAAGAGTGATTTAAATTGCTTATATGCCATACATCTTTCATAAAGCAACCACCAGTGGCTTTCTATTGTATAAATACTTAGTTAGGTTGGATAATTCCGTCATACAAAAATTTTAGCCCGATCTGTGAGGCAGTACCTTTAATGTTATATCTGTTATAATATGTACAATTATTGAAACGAAACGTGCCCAATCACCATGTAAATGATGTTTAAAAGTAGCCAGTGTACATTTTTCTCACAAAAAGTCAAACGATGTTCAATGATTTTATGTAAAATGAGCAAATATTTCGGAATGAAGGGTATGCAAACGGTAGGAAAGTTAATCGTTATAATAAATATGTACAACTTGTCATTATGTTTTCGTATATAAGCTTAGTATTTCAAATTATTCAACCAATCTTGTTGTGTTTTTTTACTCCAACCCTCTAAATCCAATAACAACATCCTACTTTACATACAGTCGTTTATACGCTGTGAGTTATAGTCGTCACCTACTGCTCTCCACCTCCATAGCATGCCAAACATAAATACCTTATGACAAAGACTAAAACTTCATGTCGTTCTAAAATTTTTATTCTATCAGTCAATTGGTGGTTAGGCATCATTAGGGGTCTGTATTCGTAGGGCCACCTTGTTTTGTTCGAATACACCTTCCTATAACAAGGAGCCATACTCGTTTGAATACAGCTCCCGGAGGAAGACCTCTTTGGCGTGGCGTAGCGCTAAGTGTTTAGAGTCATTATACATGGGTTTAACGCGGACACCATCACGAAAATAGTATTCAACCTATTCAAAGATATATGGAAAAATGAAATTATCCCGGAAGGCTGGACAAAAGTCAACATCGTCAAACTACCAAAGAAAGGTGATAAAAATGTGTGACAACTGGCGTGGAATCACACTTCTGTCGACACCCAGTAAAGTATTCTGCAAGGTGCTGCTACTTAGAATAGAAACATCCATTAACAACTAGCTGAGAGACGGGCAAGCTGGCTTCGGGAAGGGAAGAGGCTGCAAAGACCAGATTTTCACACTTCGTAATATCATATAAGAATGCATTGAATGGTGTCTACATAAACTTCATTGACTTAGGAAAAGCATTTGACAATATTCACATAGAACCGTTATGGAAAATGCATCTCTCTCATGGCATGCCATCAAAATACATCAATACCATCAAGAAATTCCATGACATACTTGAAAGCAACATCATATTAGACAACACCACTTCTGAATAATTCCGAGTAGAATCTGGAGTCCGACAGGGCATTATCTCAACCATCATCTACCTAGTCACAGTGGACTAGATAATGAAGCAAACAACAGCTGATAAACCCCGGGGTATACAATGGACTCGCCTCTCCTACCTGGAAGCTCTTAATTTTGAAGATGACCTAGCCACTCTATCTTCAAGCAGGACAAACATCCAAGAAAAAAATCAACCGACTTAACAAGTTTGCGTCCCAAACAGGGCTCCATATAAGCACATCAAAGACCAAAGTTATATGAACGCGACACCTGAAGCCCAAGTAAATGTGGACAACACACCACTTGACTATGTTGATGACTTCACATATCTTGGCAGCTTGATCAGTAAAGATAATGCAGTACATAAAGACATCAAATAAAGAATTAGAAAAGCTAGAAACTCCTTTTCCACCTTAAGACCAATTTTGAAATCAAGTCAGTACTCGCTAAAAACTAATATAAAGCTATTCATCATTAATGTAAAATCTGTGATGCTATACACGGTATGAATCCCGATACACCGCACTCAGTTCCGTCAGAGAATTGTTTTGTTTTCATATGTCTCTGACGGAACTGAAAACCGATGTAACGCTCTGACGGAACTCAAATGTCATGTATCCTAAGTTCCGTCAGAGCGTTATATCGATTTTCATATGAAAACAGAACAATTCTCTGACGGAACTGAGAAGCGGTGTATCGGGATTCATACCGTGCTATATGGATCAGAATGCTGGCGATTAATACAAAGTGACATGAAGAGAATAGAACATTTTTACAATAGATGTCTACGCAAGATATGTTAGATTTTGTGGCCAAATAAGATCTCGAACGAAGAGCTATTCAAAAAAACTGGATGCTGCAACATCTCCATCGAAATCAAACGGAGAAGGCTGCTAGGTCATGCATTCAGAATGGAACAGTTTCGACTACCCAAGGTTGCTCTACGATGGACACCTCCTGTGAAAAGAAAACCTGGCAGGCCCAAAACAAATTGGCGAAGAACCCTAATAGCCGAACTTACTGAAATGGGGCTATCGTTGGGTGAGGCACAGAAAGAAGCCAAAGACATGTCCAAATTGAGATGGATTATTGCAGCCTTATATCCCATCGGGGACCGACAGGATTAAGTATTAACTTTAAAATTGTATCGTTTACACCCACCTTATTATACATGCGAAAATGAAACAGTAAAATATATGAACGTTAGATGCACTATCGTTATGTATATTATCATTTATTTACATTTATATGCCATCATTAGAACTAAATTATATGTTTGTTTTTGTCTATCACTGGCAAATCGTAGTGAACCAGATAATACTTGAATGGACAAAAGGGAAAACATTCAATTAGGTAGTCAGGATCGGTATAAACGGGAGAGAACTTTTGAAAACAGAGTCGGATTTCTGGACATACCGGCGCGTTGTCAGAAACCAACTTTCTGTTTTTATTTACAATAAGCCCCATCAGCCCACCAGGGATTTCATTCCTAAGTGAGGTCTTCATATAAGCTGTCTAGTATCACTATGTCTCATTCCTTAGTAAAAACTGATTTTCAAATTTAATTACATTTACGATGACCCCCAACAACCCAATTGTCAGTCACAATATGCGCCTTCATACAAACTACCTAATACAATATCTTTTTTACTTAAGTAATTAAGAGGAAACTGAATTTCTATATTAGCTACAGTAACCTTGACCCCCATTGCCTCCACTTTCATCCCCAATAAGCAACTTTACACGAACTATTTATACAACAAGTATCATCAAAATATCTCATTCCTAACAAAAGTTGTTTTTTTGCATAAACTTTTTTTTCCATTTTCCATTGTAGTAACAATGGCCTTGACATTGAACCCGGCAGTCCCAGTTTCAATATAGTCAGTATCAAATCACAAGCTACTACTACTACAGCAAGTTACATTACAATATCTAATTCCTAACTAAAGTTACAGAGCAGAAACTGATTTTCTATTAAAGTAATGTTCAGTGACCTCTGTAGCCCCACTTTCAATCATAGGTGTCTTTGCATCGGCTTGTTATACAGCAAGTTTCATCACAATGCCTCAGGCCTAAATAAAGTTATTGAGCAGAAAGTGATTCTATTTTAGTAACAGTGACATTGACCTTAAGGTTTAAACCCAGCGATACCACTTCCAACTAAAGGTGGCTACTAACACAGCAAGTTTCATCACAATATCTATTTCCTAACTCTAGTTATCGAGCTGAAATGGATTTTCTATTTGAGTAACAGTACCCTTGACCTTGACAACATCAGCCCCACATTCAATATCAAGCGGCGACTGTACAAAAACGTGTATATATATATCCATTTTAGCAACAGTGACCCTGGCCACATCGACCCACTTCTATCTAAAGCGGCCTCTTAACATTAACAGTCTGTACACCAAAAGTTTCTAGTAGTGTGTCAGATATTTAGAGAGGTGTTAAGTGAGTAGGTAAATAGGTAAGTAAGTAAAGTTTAACATATTTACAATAATGCAATCTTCCATACATTCTCGTTCACCAAAGTATTCTTCACCTGTGTTATCATAGTATAGTAGTCTGGGAACTTGACTAACCACTTATGTATGAGGATGTCTTCCATATGGGCCTCAACATATTTACATACATGTGCACATGGGTACACTACATAAGGACAAGTTATATAAGACAAATATACATATAAATAACACAGTATTAGATCTAATTCCATAGAATATAGAAAGACAAAATTATTTGTCTGTTGTATTGCATTGCTTAACTATGGGTATTTCCATTTGATGTCTGCATTTTGGAATTTATGTTTTGAGTCTGATGCTTGTACATCATTCCATATTTTTAGTCCCGAGTAGTCAAGTGAATTTCTAGAAAATTCAAACTTTGGTACGGAGCATATAGTTCTTCATTTGTTACTGATCTTAGATTATATGAATGAAGTTGATTTAATTTTGAAATGTTAGTTGCTTGTATTGTGGAAACTGATAATCATAGAGCGATTTGTACACAAGAATATATTTTTTATATTCAACTCTTTGGTAAATTTTTTATCCACTGAAGTTTATTGAAAAGAACCTCAGAGGGAGTGTCAAGGTATTTTACGTCAAGTATAACGCGACCTGCCCGTTTTTGGAATTTAATGCTTTCATCAATGAGTATTGTGTCTGTGTTAGCTCAAATTGTACAGCAATAATCTAGGTGTGGGAGGATGTAAGCATTAAAAAAATAATTTTCTTGTTGGTACATCTAGATAGTGTTTGGTTCACATGAGTAGATGGATACATTTTTTATTGTTTTGTCAATGTGAGTTTTCCATTTGAGTTGGTTATCTATATTGAATCCAAGAAGTATTTCATTTTCTAAAATTTCGATATCATGGTTCTGCAATTGTGATTTGATCTGGGGTGCTGAGTTTGTTGTTGGTGATATGCAGGGTGTTTCATAATAGCTGACCCCATTACAACCGAATGCCATGAGAAAATGCCTGATCTCATCTGATGTTTTCATATACCAATGGAAAGCTAACATTTGGAAGTTTTATTCAATATACATGTATCACATGACCATGTTACTATCGATGCAACCGGGGAATTTAGATTCTTGAAAAATGTCATTTTTCGATAAATGTCAAATTAACGTCCAAATTGAATTTGTATCCCAAGTTAAATTAAATCGCTTGTAAAGTATGGCATGATATAAGTAGTTTTAAAGTGTTTATAAGCACACTTATATATTGATTTAAAAGTTTCATTCATTTGTGATAACCTTGAAACTGATGAGTATTACAGTTGCTTTGGTTATCAGTTGCTAGGCGACGAAAGAACCTATCACAAAAGTAATGTTTCGCTGCTAACCAAGTAAACAAAACACGTGACTGTGTTTTGGTTATTATTATTCTTTCTAGATTGTTTTAAACTCATCTTTTGCATATGGTTGTTCATTGTAGAATATATACTTCAAAACGTTGAAATTAAAACAATAATTTTTAAGGCGAAACTTTTTTACTTTTCTGTAACTTGGGGTATAACAGATTTTGGCGTGTCACTGAGTATTTTGTTTTGTGTAATATTCTTAAAGACTGATGTAGTTGTATCATTACATTCCTGTATGTTATTGCTGTTCTTGGAAATATTTGTGAAATATGTATTGAATACTTCTTCTGATTTGTTAGGGTCGGTGATTGGTATCCCGTTATCAGCATTTATGCAATGTGTTTGGTGGCTTTCAGTTTTGCCAGAGATGTATTTTCTATTTCTCCATAGTTTCTTTGGTTGTTTGCTGTTACTCTGAATTTCATGGTGAACGAAATCTGTTTTTGCTTAATGTGAAAGTGATCTTACTGTTGATCTCTTAATTTTTTTTAATCAGTCACATTGTTGGTATTTGTGGTATTGTCTCTTTTGTGTATTGCATCTAATATGTCAACATTAAACCATTTTGCTTTGTTTTGTTTTTATGTTTAACACGTTTTTTTATGTTCGGTGCATGAGTGTTTAGAGATTGGAGTAATAAAGTAGTGCATGTATCAAGTCCATCATCTGGGTCAGTAAACACGTTTATCAGTGACCATGGTTGTTGTGATAAATCCTCAAGAAAAGTTTCTGCATTGACTTTTTTCATGGATCGGTAGTTGATTGTCAAATGCATTGATCCTTTACTGATTTTCTTCTAAAGCAAATTGGGTTATGATCACTGATGGATGAGTGTGGTACTGCTGTGTATGTGATATTATTTGGATTGTTGGATTACAAGTGATCAATTATTGTCGACGTATCTTGTGTGATTCTCGTTGGTTGTGTGATGAGTTGTGTGAGGTTGAATGTATTCAAAAAGGTGTTGCATCTTGTATTTCAACAAAAAGAGTATATACAATTGTAATTAAAGTCACCAAAATAAGATAATGTCTTTGTTTTCAATTTGAAGTTTTTCTTGGATAGCTTCCAATTTATCTATCCAGAATTAAACGTCTAGTATTTTCACGAATTCAATCACGAATTAGAATTTAACTAACTTCAACTTATGCCTATCATCATGACCCTTTCTAAAATGGCAGAATTTGTCTATATGATAACTTCCTCTAAAATAAAACATTAACTCCCCATGGGCGAGACGCTTTTTTCCAACTACCGCTCCGTAGTCGTGAATATAGCCTCCAAAATATTTGTCTGCGCTATTTTGTTTTGCTTGGCATTGAGCTAATGAACACCGCAATTTTCTGAAATTCTGCATCTAACATTTTCGAATTAATTCGACTGAAAGTTGCTATCGATACTTACAATTTCGTTGCCATACAACTTTGGGTTATTGGATTTGTCCTAGATATCACGGAACCAATGGTCATGGCTATTGCAGGTTTCGACCATTTTGGTTTAATATTTAGTGCCAATTCACATAAACAAGCAGGTAAACGCATATCAAACTTCATATGCCAAATATTACTGATTGTCTTCACGGACATTGGAATTCATAATCTACCAACGTATCCTTCTGTAGGGGCAATATGTCTTCAAAAAGCAAAAAAACAACGCCTTCTACAAGATGGTTGATTTTCGATAGAACAATATTGCAAATGTGATACAAAATGAGCGTGTATAATACTTAACACATTTTCGTACATGATACAATAGAAGTAAGTCGATTTTATTGTGCTAGTATCACAAAATCTAATGTTGAGTTGTGTTCAAATATATGTGGAACACCTCTCGTAACTTGCCGATAGATTTGAACGTGTGGAGATGCCAACGGTGTTGCCGGTGCCAACATGGCGGTACTAGTAATAGCTATACTTGTTCTTCGATAAGTCGAGTTAAAATGGGCACAGTTAAAGGTATTTGGGGTTTGAAGAGTAACCAATGAGAAATGTGGCCGCGTGTAGTTATCTATAGTTATGATCACACAAGTATGTGTTCAAGTTTGTAGGATTAACTGAATCTTAAAATAATCGCATTGAGTAAACATTTAACATGCTGCACTTAAATATAAATTGTATGTTGTATCTTTTGAACATTGTTTTATACAAGTACATACATATGTATGTGTTTGATTACTGACCATTCCTTTATACAGTTTCTTTCTTATACTCAGTGCCTCTGATATGATTTGTTTACTTTGATACATGTACCAGTTTTGTGGTTGGTGAATTATTGGGGGTGATCACTACGTTTGAAGTTGTTGTGCTTTTATTTGGCTGTTTCTGGGGTCCGTAGATTTAGATTGAATACAGGGTGTTATGATTGTAGCAGTTATGCCATTGACGTTCTTGTTCTACCATTATACTCAGTTTTCCACTCAAGGACTCGTAAACTTGTGTGATTTCTTTTTCAGAGTCATAACGAATCTTTCGCCCCCTTAACTTTAAGAGTTTCTTATCTCAGACTCGAGTTCTGTTTAGGGACTTGGTTCAATTGTTTTGTTTTCTGTTTGCTTTTTTGGGTATTAGTTTGACTATTAACAAGAGCTTTCTCAAGATCCGGTTTTATATTTTACAACCGCTCTTTTAGTTCTTTGGAGTTCATTTATGTCATCTAAGAGAATACTTGGTTTGACTATCTGGGTCACTTTTCTTTTGGTTTGGTTTAAATATTCCTGTATTTCAATTGGTTAATAATTTTCTGACTCTGTTGTATCATCATTGTGCAAGCCACGTTTGTCAGGACTGCACCCGAACAAACCCTTCTATGAATGCTAGTTTTGACTCATTCTAGTTTTCTACAGATCTGCTTCCAAGTACATCAGTTTGGCAGGCTATACGTGTAGCATCAGTGTTGACATGAGTTTAGTTAGATCTTGGCAAGGTATACCATAAATCATATTATTTGGGGGCATGTCCGTATGCTTAGTTTGCATTTTTATTTGGAATTCGTTTCTGAAGGGTGTATAACTCATACCCTGGTCCGAGCACACTCAAAGGGACATAAATGTTTGAATTCTTGCACATCATTACATCACTATACAGGAGATCGTTGTCTGTTGTTGCTCTCTCATCGTCTCTCTGTGCAGAAACATGGTCCTAAAAGTTAACATTTCATAACTTTGCACCGATCTATACAATAGCTTGTCTGTGCGTCACCTGGGTACTGTTTTATCAAAGCACTTTCGGAAATCATAAACGCATGATCAAGTTTAAATTCTTTATCATTTGTATACAATTATTAAGGGTGGTAAATGGAGCTGTAATACTCATAATGATTCAGTTAATGAACTCCTACAAACCATATCCCTCACCATTTTGCAGTTGTTAAAAAATTATAAAGAATTTAAATGTGGGCGTAATTTTACTATTTTTGAAAGTGCTTTGATAAGACAGTACCCATGGTACTGTTTTATTAAAGCACTTACGGAAATATTAAAGTTATGTTCAAATCTAAATTCTTTATAGTTCTTTTACAACTACTAATTGGGGAAAATGAACTTGTGATACTAAGTATGATTTAGTAACTCAACTCCTGCAGACCGTATCTGTCCAGAATTTACAGTTGTTAAAGAGTTATAAAAAAATTAAATTTGAACGTAAGTTTACGATTTCCGTAAGTGCTTTGATAAAACAGTACACCGATGAACAAACTACATGATTTTACAATTAACATTCGACACTACCTGCACAAATACACTTTTCTTGCTCTTTTTATTTTTCTGTGCACGTGGATAATGTTGCCATGGGAAGTTTTGGGATCATTTTATTCTCAGAATCGCCTGCATAACAGATGGAGCCAGTAAATAATGTGTTACTATTTATAGAATATGTCATGGACACGTGACCGGCGATGCATATTTATACTTAAGTCGATGAAGCGTAACGTTGCCACAAGTAATAAGCAATAAAATAACTATTATGCAAATGAAACATTGGCTACTAATTGAAAAAGCAGAAGGCATGACAGCATATACATTTTGTACTTTTACACTTAGTGAACTTGCTGTGTTATCCGGTTGGGGTGTTTTATTGCTGTATCTATGTCATTCAGCTGTAAACTTGACTTTCAGCTTTGTAATACTGTTGATGTCCTACTTTTTTTGGATTTCTGACGGCTAAAACTAGGTATTGAAGCCGTTTTACTTTTGGAACTGGGTCATTCAGCCAGGACATTCGGCTCTTTGATTACTGAAACTAATTCATCATACTCTTCAATAGCTTGGTTAATTGTCTGCTTTTTAGGATTTCGGACGGCTTAAACTAGGTATTGAAGCCGTTTTACTGTTGGAACTGGGTCATTCAGTTTGGGCATTCAGCTTTTTGAATGCTGAAACTAATTCATTCTACTTTTCGATAGCTTGGACTTGGTCGTAACTTTTACTTGTTTAGTTAGGCATTCTGTCTTGTATGTTTTTAATGTTTTCTGTGCTCGGCTGGTTAAGTTGAGTGCTGCCTTCCCTGTCTGACTTAATATTATCTTTTTGCAACCAAAACGCTCATTCATGCTCCGGAGAACCTCCTTCAATGTCTGTAACAGCTCCTTCATGTTTGTGCTCCCACACTTACTTGTGTTATAAGTGGGGGCATATATCATTGGTGCTGTCGGTCCGTACGTACGTCCGTCCGAACGTAACACAAATCTTGTGTGTTGAACTCCTCATAAAATGTTGGGTGGAATTCCTTCAAACTTTCACAGGTTAACAATCTTAATGTATTGATGAACGTCAAGGGTGGACTTTTTGCTGTGTCAATTTTTACCAGATTTATGGCCCTTTGTTCTTTTTACTTTATATCCCATAGTGAAAAATATTGTGTGTTGAACTCCTCACAAACTGTTGGGTGGAATTTCTTTTACCGATTAACAATCTCAATGTATAGATGACCATAAAGGATATAATTTTCGCTGTGTTTTTTACCTGAATGATTGACCTTTGTCATTTTTAATATAATCATAAATAATGATGTTACCTCATCCAGCTTTTCCCCTCTTCTTTCCCATTTAAAATGATATGTGCTATAATGGGGACACCCGTGTCCCATGGACACAATTTCTAGTTCGACCTGAACTGCTCCGTCATGCTCCGGAGAACCTCCTTCAATGTCTGTAACAGCTCCTTCGTTGTTTGATCGGAACTCAGTTCCGTCATGGTCCGAAGAACCTCATGATCAATAGCCGCTTCGATCAACATCTTAGAAGTTTGATTTATCAAAATAAATACGTGTTCTTAGCCTAGTATTCTACAACCAGAGCAGTTTTTGTATAGACAAGTCATCACTTATGTCTTATAAACATAATCGTATTTATAAGCTCGCTTCCGGCATGCGACTTTCAATGTTTGGACAGTCTCTTTATTTCGGATATCGAATGATAATACCTTTGACAGGAGTCATGTTTACTAGTTGTCATATTTTGGCTTATCATTAACTTTCTATTGTAAATTTTAAACCAACTTTCCTAGAATTCTCCATAACGGAAGAGTTTGCTATGTACGTGACTGTCATCTTTATCCTGACCGTATCCACAAATTTCAGTGTTGTATATGTGCTACTCAAATCAACGACTAAAGTGATACCTGGTTTCATCTTAAATACTTAGCTATATGTCACGTGATGTCTATAGTTCCATTACCCCAATACAAGTTGGCTTTGCTGCAAGTACATGTGGTCTGTCTAACTTCTCTACAATAGTGTCTGACTTTGTCCGTCTCACCACAAAAAGTACGCGTACAGCATCCTCACTGGTCCTCCAACTACAACAGACAGTACCGTATTTTCTACAAGCTTTATCACAGAAGCTCTCTTACTTGGGTTACCTAATCACCCAAAGGTTTGGTTAACTGGTGCTGAATTTAGGGCAGATGCTATCATGTACAATGGTAGTGCTCCGCAAATTATCGATTCACTGTACCGGCCAGTTAGCAATGGCATACAGAGGATGAAAGATGCTTCGCTATACCGGGTGTGAGTGACCATGATGGAATCTTCATCCAGGCCAAAACGAATCATACCATGGTCAAGCCAACTACAGGGAAAAGACTGCTGTCGAAAAACGTTAATACTAATATCATAATTATCAGCGACCAAACAATTCGCAAAAGACTTTATGACAAGCGATGTCTGTTTCAATCAACCATGTATCTCTAGAAAAGCAAACGGACTGTCAATAACAAAGCAAAGGGCATACGGCAAAGCCAAAAAGACACGGACTGTCCAAGATATACTAGATTAAACAATGAAACACGATAGGAATGTAAAACAGCTTACTACTTTTTATATCGTCAAAGAATTGGTCAGTGGAGTTAAAAACCTCTAAAATAGTTCATGCATTTCAAAGGCAAGATATATGATGGTAGTGATTCAAGGACCAATTGTTTCCTCCCACCTAGAGATGAACTACTAGTAGTTGGTGATCCAGAGGTAGTCTCGCGTGTATCGGTGTTATACATCTGACATGTCCAAGAACCAAGGAATGTACTAGTATTCGAAAAGAGCTTGCGTAGCGCACCCGGATTCCTTGTATCACAAACGTTTTTTTGTCTCTTCCCTCGAAGCCGGAGGTTATTTGCCTATTAGGGAGGGACAAAACCAGATAATCACGCACTTACGACTGTCTCAGTCAAACGCAACCATACAAGGGCCAACGTTATCATTCTGAAAGACCTGTTCTCGAGCGAGCGTCTTTACGACAGAAGATAAGTCAACGATTCCACTAATGCAAAGCGCACCAGACATGCCTGCATTCACCCTATGAACCAATGTGTCATTCACAAGGCAGCTATACACGACACCTGAATGACTATGCAGAGGAGATACTTTGGTATACCAGGCATCTCTCCAACAGGGCGAAGTACCAGCAGACTGGAGAATAGCAAATGACACCGATAGTTAATGTATATCTGGCAAATAAACGGCGGTCATGAACAAAGTTCAGTTTAAATGGCCCGCTTGCTTCAAAGAATGCATGTAAATACAAAATATGCGAACACATTGATATATAATGCCATTAATAGTTTAGATACGAAACAATTATAGCATTAAATACAAAACTCAAAAGAGCAAAAAGGAGAAAGCACACGAATAGCAGAGAACGAAAAACATTCATGATACGAACAAATTACCAACCCTGCATGCAAGTGAACCCGATCAAAATGACGAATACAGAGTTTTGACGACTATTCAAGTGTGATATTAATTATTATTGTTGGTGGTTCTGGAGCTATCTGATCTAGAATCATTTTCTGGTATTTAATGTTATAAGGCGAAACTGGGGATAAGAAAGAAAACCGCGAAATGCACAAAAATAACACTCGAAAATGAAAATAAGCACTTACTACAAGCATAAGCCACAAGGTCAACTACAAAAATATAACAAAACAATTAAACTAAACAGATACAAAAACACAACGATTGGTCATGCAAGTCAGGCAAATATATCCACAGCAAGAGTCAGAAGTCTTATCTAGAACGAATCACAAAAACAACCTACAAAGCAACACTCAAAACAAGTCATGCATTTTAGAAAGAAGCAAAAACAGCGCAGCCTTATGTTGTCTTCCGCCTTGGTACGGACAGTGACAAATGGCACTTGAGGCTTAAACATTATTTTTACGGTTAACCAAGCCTCACACCTACCCACACAGACGACCCTATGGAACAGTCAGCACCAATGTGGAAAGAATCCCACTTCTTTATGCTGGGTCTTGCTACAAGCCCCATTCAACAACTGACAAATCCTATCTATAACAGCTGGACAGACCTCTTGGCCTTATGCTGCCAGAGGTGCTCAACTCAGGCTAGGTGGATAATATGACCGTTCAAATCCCTATGCAACTGAAGCAAAGCAATGGCAACAGCTACTAAATATTTTCAAGGACCACTTTCTTGAACAAATAGTTACTTCACCAACTAGAACAACAGAAAACACACAAGTATATGCAGCCTTCTCGGCCTATTCTTCACCAACAACAGTACAATGATAAACAAGTCTGAGACACTTCCTTGTATTGACGATCATGATGTTGTATTCATCGAAACCAACCTGTGCACAATGAAGATCAAAAAAACACAACGAAAGGTGAACATATACAACAAGGCAAGCTAACTACAAATGAAGAACGACCTTGGTGAATACTATGAAACCTTCACCGAAGAGTCTAAAGATCTTAACATAATCGATACATGGCCACTATTTGAAAATAAACTGAAAGAACTCATAAACATTCACATACCTTCAAAACAACTATCGGGAAATAAGATCAACCGACCCTGGATAAACAAGACTGTGAGATCACACATGAAGAAACTGAACACAAGAAAAGGTCTGGGAAACAAAAGACACAAATACCTACGAAAAGTCCAGAAGAAGACACAGAAAATAGAACGTCGCGAATACTGGAAATGCATAGAAGGTCTCAAAGACCACCAAACAGATGGTACTGATCAGAAGCCAATAAAACAAAAATGATTCTGGAATTACATCTAGTCTAAAAGATCAAGGAAAACTTCACTGTGACTCGACATACCAGGCTAACACCTTGACCAACCAATGCAAGTCAGTCTTCACACCGTAGGACAATGAGCCGGCCCCAGACATGGAAGGCGATCCATATCCAACAATGCCAGACATACAAGTGGATCTGCCAGGTATAATCAAACTTCTGAAACAACTCAATCCTAACAAAGCTACTGGACCTGACATGCTGTCAGCAAGAATTCTAAAAGAATGCACAGAACACTTTGCACAATACCTTTCAATAATCTAAACTAAATGCCCAATCAACATCGAAATACCTGATGTATGGAAAAACTGCTAACGTCTCGGCAATGTTTAAGAAGGGAGATCGCTTCAAGGCCAGTAACTACTGACTAGTGTCCCTTACCTGCATATCCAGCCAACTCATGGAACACATCATTGTTAGCAACATGATGAGACACTTCGATGAACATAACATCTTGACTGACAGCCAGCATAGTTTCAGGAGGAGAAGAAACTGCGAGATTCAGCTGATCACCCTGGTTGACGAACTTATGTCATACATGGACATTGGAAAACAACATGACCTTGCCATCTTAGACTTCTCAAATGCCTTTGACGAAGGCCAAGACAAGTGTTTATTGGCAAAGCTGGACCACTACGGGATCAGAGGAAATGAACTGGGCTGGAACAGGTCTTTCCTTGGAAACAGAACTGTGGTTGATGGTGCAACGTTCGATACAGCGCCAGTGATCAGTGGAGTAAACCAGGGCAGCGTCCTCGGTCCTAAATGACATCCCCTGTCAAGTTACTTCGAAGACTAGGCTTTTTGCAGATGACTGTGTGGTGCATCGGCAGATAGACACCGCAGATAGGATCTAACAAAACTAGCTGAGTGGGAGAATTAGTGGGGTATGTCTTTGCATCCAATAGAGTACAACATACTAAGGGTAATACAGAAAGAGAAGCTCAATCATGTCAAGCTACACACTGAAGGGTCACACTCTAGCCACCGACAGTGTGTCCAAGTACATTGGAGTCAACATGACTGGAAATCTCAACTGGAACACACATATTGACAAGACCATGAAGAAGGTTAACAGTACCACGAACGCTTGTGTTCTTGCGCCGAAAACTTCGTATATCAAATGAAGCAGTGAAGTTTAGCGCCTACTTCTGGCTTGCCAGACCACAGCTCGAGTACTGCACACAATCATATGGAATCCCCATACAAAGAGCCATTCTTACCAGGTAGAAATGGTACAAATGAGAGCTGCGAGGTACGCAACTAATCGCTACCATAAAACCAGAAGCGTCAGTGACATGTTAACCCATCTAGACTGGGAGACACTGGAGAGTAGAAGGAAGAACCCACAATTGACCTTATTCTACAAGATAGTCAACAACATTGTTCCTGTAGACCAGCATCTCTCTCCAGCTACATCATCTACAAGCATCAGATCTTCTCAATCCAAAAGAATTACTGCCGACCTTCAGCCAACTCATCATAATTATTACAAAACTCGATCTTTCCGAGAACCACATCATCATGGAACAAATTGTCTGCAGTAATCACAGAGGCCCTCGAATTGGCATCTTTCAAGCGGGTGTTGTCAACCATTGATATCTAAAAAGGCGCGAGTCAGCTGAAAGTAAATCATCGACGGCTCCCAATGCTAGGCCGTGGCTAGGTACCATAACCGGAGAGGTCTTGGAAAACGAAAAGAGGCAGCTGCTCATCACTATCTTTCACTTAGATGTAGATGTATACTATATATAACCTTATTTAGCTAAAACTAATTTATTTTATGTCGATTGTGAAAAAACAATTTCAACTTATATTAATCACTCTCGACACCTCATGCCTGATGTTATCCATCACCACCAGGGTATGAGAGAAGAGAAGCCAGTTTCCCTTTTTTGCAGAGCGTCTAGGTACCATTTTTATTTCGTCTTTGGTATGACGCGGCCAGGGATCAAACCCGAGACCTTCCGAACTCGACGCGGACGCTCAACCATTAGGCTATCGAGGAGGCGGTGTATGTATTACCCTTTTTTATAGTAAAAATTATAGAAAATTACAAAAATAATTTTGCCACTGTGCATTGTTTGTTAAACTGTGTTCTTTTTATGTATCCCTTTCAACTTTGAAGTCAACAAAAGGCTGTTTCGTGCCTTTAGAAAAATCATGTACATTTTGTTTATACTGTTTCTTTGTGTGTTGCTTTGTAGATAATACTTGTGATGTGTAGCCATCCATATTATTTGTTCTCTGCTCTTTCTGTCGTTTTGTTTACTGCCTTATACGGCTTCATATTTTTCTTGTTCATTTCTATAGAAGTCCTTTTGGCGCATACTTGTAATATGTGATTTTTCCTTTTTCATAATATGTTCTTTTTCGTGCCTTCCATGCTTTTTGTGTTGCTTCTCGTTCCTACTTGAGAGCTAAGGTTTGGCATTTCAACATAATCGTTATGTATACATTACTGTTTTGACTGGGTCACCTTCATAAAGAACTAGCAATTATGTGTTTGGGGCTATATTGGAGTCATGCTTGGGGTTGGTCTGATGGTCGGTCGGTCGGTTGTTAGTTGCTCCGTACAATTTTTTCCCGCGCTATTCCTCTGCAACCGTTGGTCGTATTTCAACGAAACTCTTCATGACTCATCAGTACCAAATCTAGTCGTACATACCGTCGGCTAACGTTGGTCGGTTTAATTTTAAGTGAGTTACGACCCTTTGTTTTTTTATTTTTCACTTATACATTATGTCCGGGCTATTTCTCTGTAACCGTTGGTCGTATTTCATCGAAACTTTGTATGATTGATCAGTACCAAGTCAAGTTTGGCATGTCGGCGTATCATCGTTAAGGAAAATGCTCTTTGTTTTTTACAAGTCTAGTATTGTGCATATCGTTGGTGAACATAGGTTGGATAAATTTTAAGGGAGTGACGGTCCTTACACGTGTACATCAGCTTTCCAAAGTAGCTGTATATTCTGAATGTCTAGCCTGGTTGTCCATTCCTATAACTATTCAACTGCCAATTTGTGCTATTCATTTCTGCATTTGCATAACTAACATAACATGTGTCCAAATGGGTTGTCCATTCTGAATGTCCATCCTGGTTGTCAAATGTTATTTCTATTCAACTATCCATCTGTACTATCAATTTATGCATTCATATAACAAATAATACCATCTTTCAAAAGTAGCAGATCAATAAACATATGAGGAAATCGGACAGGGAAGGCATCCCTCAACTTAACCAGCCGAGCACAGAAAGCAGTAACAACACAATACACGATGGGTATCCAGAATTAACCGGACTGATGCTATATGTTGCCAAATTCTTAATGTTGGACTGAAACTTTATATGGATATACATTAATGTGTAACTGATTTGTATGTACATGTGTGCTGTTGTAAAACGTTTAAAATGTCTCAAATTTCGTTACTATAGCAACCTACTAATTTGTTATATAAATGCCGAAATGAATATCTTAGATGGACAGTTGAACAGTTAAAGGAATGGACAGCCAGAATGGACAGCTACATTGGACAGTTGGTATATTTGTGATACAAATGCAACCAACAAATAATGACAGTTGAACAGTTATAGGAATTGACTGTCAGAATGGACATTCAGAATGGACAGCTACATTGGACAATTGGTATATGTGTATCATAAATACAGAGATGACTAACATAAATGGGCAGTTGAACAATTATAGGAATGGACAGCTATGATGGACATTCAGAATGGACAGCTACATTGGACAGTTGATATATTTGTTACATAAATACAGAGATGACTAACATAAATGGACAGTTGAACAATTATAGGAATGGACAGCTAGGATGGACATTCAGAATGGACAGCTACATTGGACAGTTTGTATACTTGTGGTATGAATACAGGCATGACCATCAAAAATGGACAGTTGAACAATTATAGGAATGGACAGCCAGAATAGACATTTAGAATGGACAGCTACATTGGACAGTTGGTATATCTGTGATATAAATGCAGAGATGACTATCAAAGATGGACAGTTTAACGCACGGCTGGACATTCAGAATGGACAGCTACATTGAATAGTTGGTATATGTGTGATATAAATACAGAGAATATAAACAAAGATGGACAGTTGGACAGTTTTAGGAGTGGACAGCCAGGATGGACATTCAGCATGGACAGCTACATTGGACAGTTGGTGTATTTGTGATGGAGATGGACAGTTGAACAGTTATAGGAATGGACAATCAGGATGGACATTCAGAAAGGACAGCTACTTTGGACAGTTGGTATATTTGTTATATAAGTGCAGAGATGACAACAAAAATGGACAGTTGAACAATTATAGGAATGGACAGCCAGAATAGACATTTAGAATGGACAGCTACATTGGACAGTTGGTATATCTATGATATAAATGCAGAGATGACTATCAAAGATGGACAGTTTAACGCACGGCTGGACATTCAGAATGGACAGCTACATTGAATAGTTGGTATATGTGTGATATAAATACAGAGCATATAAACAAAGATGGACAGTTGGACAGTTTTAGGAGTGGACAGCCAGGATGGACATTCAGCATGGACAGCTACATTGGACAGTTGGTGTATTTGTGATGGATATCAAAGGTGGACAGTTGAACAGTTGTAAGAATGGACAACCAGGATGGACATCCAGAACGGACAGCTACTTTGGACAGTTGACAGTTGTCCAGCATATTTAAATATATGGACAGCTATTATGAACAGGGGACATTTGTCCAATACTGAATTAGAGAACTATCTTTAATTCTAATTCAACAATGGACAGCTAGAATGGACATTGGACAGGGGACTGCCAGCTTCACACTTAATTTCCTTCGGGAGTACATCCCCGAGGCTAAAAAAATGCTCAGTGAGACATAGGCTTTAGATCTTGTCCCATCCACCTATTTTTTAGTTACGAGGCTTCAATCGCTTCCAGTTGGACGTAGGTACAAGGTATGATTCCAGTGAAACCTCTGTGGTCAGCCATATTACAGTACATGAGTGTTGCACCTATTAAACGACAAAAATAATTTCAGTTTTGAATTTAGAAATAAGATTAGTGTTTAGTGTGTAGAGAAGAGTTCAATGAAGGGTTTCTGTGAGTTTCAGTTGCATTTCTTTTCGAACACCCCTCGTACTAAATCATTATAGATTGAATGATTCGAGATTTCATATATATTGTATTATTACAAAGCCAATATCACAGCATATCGTAATGATACTAAATTATTGAAAAGAACATCCAAACATTTACTGTTTACTGCGAAACAATACGAATAGAAAGTATTAATGGGTCCGGGCGTGCATTTGAGAATGATTAACATGGTAATGAACAATAACCATCGATCGCGATAATGACAGACTTTGGGAAATATTTCGCGGAATATTTTAACCAATTAAATTGCGTATTACAAACAGCACGCGCGCACAAAACGGATATTGCACTTAGGGGAACTAAAATAACATGAGTAGTATAATTTACAGTCAGGATTACCTGCCCTTTGCACTAGAAGTTTACGTACCATAACCCAGTACGTCGGTTACAAGACTCTAATAATAATAATGAATAATTTACTTTACTAGGATATAATTTATACTAAAGAAAATAGTCCTCGGAATGATACGCGTGTTACCTTAATGACACTTTACGTCACTGTCCGCTAATGACGCTAGGAAAAGATATAATTATTAAAATACCTTCTATGTGTCTTTTTTGTCGCCGACTAGGGATACAGTCTTTGGCTAGCGATACGGGCATCGAATAGGGATATGGTGACTGAATGATATACGACCGTTTAGTACAGGTATCAATTAACGAATTACAAATTTGGTTATCCAGGGTGTCTCGGTTTATTTGTAATAAGAATGTTTGTATTGATAAATGTGATACTAATACAGCAAATAGCCAGTAGACCTATGGTCGTCACATCATTGACATTTCCTATAGAGACCTTGCATTGTTTCCTATGTGATTGTTACCAATAGTCCAACATGTTTTTTATTTTTCAAAAATTAACAAGAAAACTACGGCTTCGTCAGGTGAAAAGACAATAAATTCGCTTCTCCTCGAAAATAGAGAAAGTATAGCGCTCATGAAAACGTCTTTTATTACAACGGGAAACGTTAATGATTGGACGCTACCACCCACCACATCGGCATTTATTTCAGACAAGAACAATTTTGTTACAGCCAGCAGGTTTTCTAAACACGCTCCATCGTTTGTGTTTAAAAATCTGTATTTAAATGCCGTCAATATCGTATTTTTCCGTAAACAGTGACCCGGATGTACGGCTTGTTACGGTTTAGTTTTTATATAAATCAACAGAGGCTTGCACTTGGGTTCGGTATAAACAATAACGAATCAAAGGAAACGAATCGGATTCAAACGATTTCAAAGCACGTATTGTCCCATCATGTAACGGGGGTTTTTTCGCGATAAAATAAGACCGTGTTACGGTATTATGAGTCTTGAGAAGTGGGATTTATTTGATTTAATTTCAACAATGTGGTTTCTTTTTGACAATGATTATGAAAGCATGCAATTTAAACTAATTGTCGATAATTGTACAACTCCTAACAAATTCTGAGACGAGCAAATATTGTAACCAATGATTTGATTTTAACCGAACAGATGCATGCTCGCGATTGTTATTTCATAAAATGTTATCTTTCTCTTAATAAAACAAATCAAATGATTTCTGTTCATTGAACCTCGTTCACCTTTTGTTTGTCACGAAGGACGTGGTGGTCCTTAGTATTGTGTATAGAGTGCATCCGTAGCTCAATGGTTAGCGCGCTTGTCGTCTAATCTGACGACTCGGGTTCAAATACGGATCGAGACACCCACATGCCTGCCATATTACAGCAGAAGGCTGACTGGCAAATAAAGGCTATGCTCGGCACATCGGCATGTAATTATTATTACATTTGATTGTCCAAAGCCCGGTTGGTGGAGCAATGTGCCTTTGGACGGACCAGGACAGCTTACGAAGCCAGTCGGTCTTCGAACACTCAGTACTTGATATCAAAACATGTATACACATTTCATATTTGTATGTCTGCTGAAAATTCATGTTTTTCATGTCTGTTATTTGTATATATTTGTTATAAGCGTTGTATTACGCTTGATGATGCAAAATAAACTTTCGTATTCGTAAAACTAAATGCAGTAGATCTTCAGTGACAATATGGTTATTTTTCCTTCAGTGTTGGTATTCACAAACCATCTTGGTGAAAAACTTATATAGTTAGACTTTTAAAGGTAAAACATTTGTACCGCTGATATGTATACCGATTCATATGTATGTATTTTTGCACAATGAAGAATAGCCATGCTTTTACAGATTATAGTACCTATTTGCATAATGCTTCAATTATACGATTGATCTTGTTTAAGTGAAACACTTAAGTTAATTTTATGTTACATGTATTTCGAAAAAAGTTTTAAAAATAAATAAATATACCAGATTTATATAGCGCTTTTTCATGCGGATGCACGTTCAAAGGCACTTTACATTATAGTGTTGCAGCCACAAGGGCACAGGTGCAACCTCTACCAGTGCAGATACAGAATAATCTGACCAGAGGGACAGACTGAAAGAAAGCCCCTAAAGGGAGAGAGAGACATTAGATACAGGCATGTCCGGCGCTGCTTAAGTGCGCCTAGCTCTTATTTCGAATAGACAGTCTGGTTCTTTAATGTGCCCGGTGTATAGCACCGATACACAGCTTCCTGGCACTTTTACCCAGATACTTTGCATTACACACGGTCAGATATAGCGGGAAATACGTATCATAAATATTTCAGAAATGTCAAGTTCCGATGCAGGGGATCGAATCCTATTTATCTACTTTTACTTAGATATTTTGTGAATGCCACCCAGACCAACAACCTCAGCCATGACCTTTATTCCACACAATATCACGGCTTCATACAAGTATCCAATAGAATTGACTTACAAATGTTATCCCCCACATCACGTAAAGACTATCACGACAATACTCACATGCTGTCACTGACGGCCTGCGCACGAATGTTTTGGCAATACATGTATTGGGAGTTTAATTCTTAAGTCTGCCGAAAGTGTTAAAACCCCAGTTGAAGACAAATTGAAAAGTATAGTAAGGCTATCTCAAAATCAAGATTCAAACTCTAAATACAGACCATTTCGATTAGAAAATAAATCTGCTGTGAAGGGTCCTAAGGTGGTCTTATTTTTTAGGGTTTTCTGTGTATGTCTTACTTCATCGTAACGGAACGTCTGGTACAGTACTGTCATTCTCTGTACCAAATCGTTTTAACCGATAGTTGAGTTTTCCATAACAGTAATAACGGAGTAGTCTCCCTTGGGTTATAACTTCTAAATGAAATAGCTGGTGAAGATATTTTTGTTGATTTTGGTATATTCATAAAAACCTCAATAATAAAATGACACTTGGACGCATCGAACACTGGTTTGCCCAATGAGTTTGTCTTTATATTAAGGTGGAATAATGATCAAATCGTGGACGTTAAAAAATAGTTTAAATGTCATTTAAGTTAACAGGCACTTAGATGGTCATGAGTCTATTATCAATGCAAAAAGGGAGGGGTTGTATTTTCACATACAGAATAACTTTAACAGCAATGCTACCCTAAGATACTGGTACGTGTATCATTACTGAGCTGGTATATTGAAATTAAATAAAGAACACATAAAAGTTTTGAGAATTCCTCTTCCGCACTTATCTTTAAATGTAACATGTATTCTTTATATATTAGTATTATTCGATGAAACTTACACAACATAGACTGTGAGTGCCGAGCATAGCCTTTATTTGCCAGTAGGTGGACAAGTGGTAAGGGCTACTGACTGCTGATCTGAAGGTTGTGTGCTCGATCCCTACTCCAGACGGTCACAACATAAATGCTGTTCAGTGTTTCCCACCTAGCATAACTAAAATTACTTTACAGTCTTTTGACGAGACGTTAAGTGAGGTCCTGTGTATGATGCTTTACATCGGCACGTAAAAGAACCAGGGATGCTTCTGGAAATGGGGCATCATGCACTATCCCCCCCCCCAAACTAAAGTGACTAGCCTCTTTTTGGGGCCTCGTCCATATGGATTTCCGGTGACGAGGGTGAGTAAAAGCAAATAAACCAAAATATTTCCGCTTACTGCTAAAATAAGAGTGACTTCACTCGTATTAGAACCCGGGTCACCAGATTGTACGATAAGTGCTCTAACCACTAAGCTACGGAGGCACAAGTGAATATTGACCTCAAGGAGGCCCAATGGGGGGGGGGGGGGGTACTGCATAAATTATACTGATAAAAAGTACATAAACATGCATAGCCTAGATATTTACTTATAGCATTGTTTGATCCTCAATAAGAATTGTATTTTATTAAACTATCGACTCTTGTACATTTTAAATTATACGATTACTATTATAAGATTGCTCATAGATGTGTGATATAATTTACATTCTGGATTCTTCATTTTATTGAATGACCAAATGCCTTATAAATCACGCTTGCACGAACGGCTACAAATGACCAACATACTAAATCCAATGAGGCACAGACATAATAATATACTTAAAAAAGAAGATAATGTGCGACGTACAATAGAGAGCTTGCATTCATATTCATCAGGGTTATGTCAAAATCAGATTTTAAGATATATGCATCTAATTGATCGAAACCCATTGAAATTTTATCTTTTTACAGAGTTGGGCGTAGCATTGAGGTTCAGCTATCAGCAAAAATTCAGCAGTATACGAGGGCTGTTCGTTTAATACCCGAACGTTTAAACGAAACTTTATTACAATTGTATGTTTCAATCAAGCGCCATGGCGATCGACCGGGTATTAAATAAACGGCCCTCATATAGCCTAGACATGTATTTATTTTTTACATTGAGTTTTTTCAAATCCTTAAAGTTACAGTTAAGATGTCGAGTTCCCAATATTTCGGATAAGATTCTGAACTCACATACTGGGAAGACATGAACATATCAAAGTTGCAGAAGGTGATTCACCCATAGAATTTAATCTGGAAAATAAATATGCTTTGCAGTGTAAAAATCTACAATGAAATAAATAAATGCTGTCGATACCTTCGCAAAAAGATTAAAATCAAATGCTTGCATGTCTAGTGAAATAACAAATAAATGCATTAATAATATTATCATTATATATTAATATATAGATCTATTTACATAACTAAATCGAAGATTTATGTAATAAAATTGTTTATTTAGATTCCCTTAAATTTTTTTGTAGGGATACGTAATGTACGCTCATATTTTATGCAAACAGAGTATGGTATTTTATTATTGTTACATAACTAACGGTCAATTAAAGAGTGCACATTTGTTACTTTTTCAACATGAAAGAGAATCGGCTATGACAATTAAATATTTGTAAACAATTTGTTGTATTCAACAATTCTGTACCATACATTGATTCTTTTGTTTAAGTCACCAAACTTAATCAAACTGTGAATTGCCTCTTTATGAAATAAACAAGCTAATGGCAATTAAGTCAATCCCCAGTCAATTACAATACAATAAACTTGTTAACTGCACATTTTTTTCTCAAATTCGCTAATTTTAGAGAAGATAATTACGTTACAGAGATTAAAGTAATTCGCCGACGAAACAACTGTCATCTTTCAAATTATCCCTTATGAGCGAGTTGGAGCTGCTAGACATTTCAAACTTACCATATTACTGTGAAAAAATCTTACAATTTTCAAAAACTGTGAACAAAAGCAACTGATTACGGGCGGTGTTAGTTTTCCATATTTGAAGTCCCGACTATTACCCCTTCAGGCGAATGTAACCGTCACGACCGTATTATTTGCATAAGGCATACGCACACACTTAAAAATCCTCAAAATTTTAAATCCTATCCCGATCTTTCGTTTGATTACATTCTTTAACAAATAAATATTTGTTTATTTCGAACAAAAATATTAAGAAAAACATGTAAAGCCGGTTTCAATTTCAGTAAACTTGACGTAAATTAAGTGAATCTGTAAGAAATGTTATATTTCAGCAAAAAAGAACAAACGCTCAACTGGCGCCCGCTAAAAGTAACTTTTTATCATCTGATTAAAAAACTCTCCCAATAAGAGATAACAAACCAATGTATGAACAATCAAGGCCCGCAGAGTAAACTCAGCTTGAAGTATTGATTTATTGAACGGCCCACATCACCTGTTTATAGTATCTAGTCGAAGTCATTGTTACTTCCCAACTTGTATTACTTGATAAGAATTGTGAATAAACGATAAAATGCGTATTAATGATATTATTTGTCAACATTTCTGTGGCTATGTTGTATATTGAATAAGAAATAAATGTGTATAACGAGGTCTATTTGTACTAAATATGCGGGGTATCACACTGAAGCACACTTCAGCGTAATCAGGAACTGTCCCTGGCGAAAAGAAATATTTCGGGACACCTTTGAAGTTGCCAAAAATATAAACTTAATTCGATTTGCTCTAAAAATACACAGAACAGAATTCATTCGAATATAATTTATGTTGTAACAATTTTTTATACCAATAGTTTCTTCATTAGTATAACTTTTGCAATTACAAATAATATTTTTATACCGAAAGACGACCTACAAGTTCTTTGTTTTGTTTAAATAATTTCTAATCGTCTGTATAAACACCCCTTCTTTAACCAACATCTGTTTTGTACCTGTATTCACTTTTCACTAATTTTGAAATCAGTAACTGTTAATGAATTCAAAATCTTTTGATGACGTTAGGTTATTATTTTTAATTTGTTTAATTTTTATTTCTTTAAGTGCGACCAAAATGACTTTATTTTATTGCTTTATCATACTGATAGAGGGGTATTATCAAAATTGGACGATAAATGGTCATTTCGACCTACGCATGTAAGTAGTTTAGGCGACAAACTAGTCTAGAAATATAGAAATTCTCTGTTTTCGGCTATAATTCGCACCGCGATGTCTATAGCTAAGTATAGATAATTTTCCGATTAGTTTCGTCTCGTGGCAAAATGTAAGGGGGTGTCAATCTAGATCGTCATGATACCGACTTTCGCTTCGATGAAGAAACTGATGTAACGGGCGCAATTTTTCATTCTTCACCGAATATAGCAATACATGTATAGCGATTACAGCAAATTTGGATTTTTTACTACAAATAAAGTATTATAGAGGGAGCGAACGACGGTTTGACTCGGTCACACGCCGTTAGCCAATCAGAGGCGATTATTGATAATTGTCGCGTGTTTGGCACGACCCAGTGCACAGGCGCGCGCTGATTGGTTGACAGCGCAAAAATTATCCCACCTTAATGGCCCATACTATTGTGTCGTTCTCAACTCAATTTGACATTTTATCCTTAGATGATTTTCGACTTTAAGATTGTGACTATAAAAAGCCGACTGTCCAGAGTTCTGGTCACATTCAAACATTATCATTCATTGTGATACATTATCAAATATTGTGCCTTACGACAAAAAAATTATCTTGACTACTAAGTGGAAACATGAAATCGGAAGTTGAAAGCGTGGCAGGCTCCCCAGCCGGAAGCATGATGAGTGTTAGCAGCGCTACAACCCCAGGAACTCCTGGGTCGGGACATTATCGTATACCAAGTGTATCAGCATCCACCGGTTGTGAACTTTCGTCATCGGAATCATTCGACTCGGATTTGGAAAATAATAACATGTTTGGACGCTTAGCATCAACAATATCTGCAGCTTTTGACGAATGTTCCAAAACGATCAAATCTGAGCCGACGGATATCCAGACAACACCAAAGAAGAAAAGATACACGAAATCTCGTGTAAGGAACCGAAGTCCAACTCTTGTGCAGAAGTTAAAAAAGACACGCAGGTTAGTGTAGTTAAGGTTAATTAATGTATAAATTATTCCGAATGCATATAAATGGTGCGCATTGCACTGATTTTAGTGATATTGAATTGATCTGACAATGTGAGTACTATTTGATAAAGATTTATAACATTTTATCCTCTTGAATTTAAAACATTACCGTGCATATATTAAAGTGATCTAGAAATAAAGTTAAAAGATTATTGAACTAAAATTATGGCGCGATTTTCACGTCCGATGCGGAGTCTGAAAATTGCAGTTTGTTGTAGTTATAATTCTTAACAAGATTATTTTTTATTAGTTTCAGCGAAATTCAATTTTGTTAGAACAATTATTTATTAGTGTTCCCTTATATTTCAGATCTAAAGCAAACGACAGAGAACGTGCCCGTATGCATAACTTGAACGACGCTCTTGAAGGACTTAGAAAGATTCTACCAAATTATGAAGATGGTGCAGATGAGAACAAACTTACCAAAATCGAGACTCTGAGATTCGCTTACAACTACATATTCGCATTACGAGAGACTCTTAACGTACTGGATCGAGGGGAACCGATTGATGTTAACGATACGCTCTACTCTGCTCAAATGTCTGCTGCGATGAAAATGCCGACTGCGAGTCAAACTTTGTCAAAGTTACATCAACATCAGCAGCTTCAGAAACATCAACAACACCAGATTCATCATCATCAGCATCAAGCTCAACTTTCTCCTGTTAATCATCAGCCACAGTTATCGCCGGTTGTTCATCATCAGCAGATGTCACCAATTGATCATCATCAGCAGATGTCGCCACTTGATAATCGTCAGCAGCTATCACCGGTTAGTCATCATCAGCAGTTATCACCAGTTGATCATCATCAGCGAATGTCACCGGTTAATCATCAGCGAATGTCTCCGATCGATCACCTTCATCAGCAGCACTTGAATGACAATATGTGTTTACCTTATAGTACTTCAGGGTCTACAGCTGTGAAAATGGAAACCGTTGCGTCACAGAACTGTTTAAGTATGACGTCATGTGACTCTTTCCAAAACCAGTGTTTTTCAACGGGAACCACGACGACATGTCAGGAACCAAACTTTTCGGTGTCAATCGCTCAGCCACAGAACTATGTCTCATCATTGAGTATGCCTTGTTACAGTCAGTTTTCCAGCCCCTTGCCCTGGGGTGGGGCTCCTCATGCCCAGCACGTGTTTTCATACGACCATCCACATTCTCCCGCCAGATTTTCAGACTCTTCTGAAGGATATACATTCGAACTTGTGTGATATGTGAGAGACACTGTGAACTATATGGTGGTATATATATACAGGTATTTATGTGATATTTGTTGATAACTTTTCGTGTGTACAGTCAGTAATATTATGTGCATTATGTGCTATGAAATCCATCGACTCTGGCGTTATTCGTATCATCCTCTAGTTGTTGATTGATTCTTGTACCATGCATTTCAATTTGTTCATTAATTATCATTGCATCGTCTACAACGAATTTTACGTGTAATTCATAACCTCTGTTCCGCCTGATTCAATCAGAGTTGATAGGAAATTGATTACCTGCATTTGAATATAATGAAAATGTAAATCAATTTTAATATTAACTGTTCATGTTTTCTGTCGATTTTTGTTCAAGTTTTTGTTTTCTGCATAATCTGATATTTCAAACGAGAAAATTAATTAAACTGGAAAATTATTATTTAAACTCATCGGTGATCAATCATCTTAAATCTCTGCTAGATTCTATTTTTGGAAAATCTCAGCGCGAAACTTTTAATTTTGCTAATGATACTAAGATAAGCCTCTTTTTAGCATGAAGTCACCCGTTTTCGCGACCAATTATCGATCATCGTTAATTTCATGATTTATTCACGATTATCGCGTGTTTTATTGGAATTGAATAATGTTAAATCAGATCACAAACAAGTAAATCACCTTTCTTAAATCAGATAGTGGAATGTAATGATAAACAACTGATCTCTGGTTTTCCGTTCAATACAATACAGATTCATCATTTTACTAAGACATCAAATATTCATGCGCGTACAGAAAATTTGCTCTCCTTCAAATTTCGCTTTCGATTGAAGGAGAAGCTATTTTCTTGTTTATGAATAAAAATCACGACATTTTAATATAATTTTATACATGTAAAAGAAAGCTTGTTCCTTCGAATTTCGCTTTCGATTGAAGGACAGGCTTTCTTTTCTTTCTTTAAACTTTCATATACAAGTTCTAGTTGGCTTGGAAATTTATCATTATTTTCAACGGTCGTCATTATCTTTTTATTTCGAATTTACACAGGCCCGTATTGTCTGTTCTTCATTAATTTTCGTTTTCGTTATGAAGGACAGACGCTTATACGGGTATCCAAAACTAGTTTCTTTCTCTAAAAAAACTATAAAACATTTTTACTATTTCCTCATTTGATAGTCGATGCCCCCTTTTATATAAAATTGTTTATCATTTATTAGCCGTTTATCAGATTAAGTTTAACATTTTGTCGTATAAAAATCCTCAATTGTGAGGTATAAAGTTCACTTAAACATTAATTTGTACGCGTAAAAACTTCTCCTTTCAAATGGCTTAATTTTATTTAATCACTCATATCGTGTTTATCTAGTCATAGATATATGTAATGACTGTCGACAGACTTCACTTTTTATCACTTTTTTATATCGTATGATCCGTTACCCTACCGCTTTAATTGTTATCTATAGCATCGGTTGTTCTTTTTACAGTCGCCGTATTTCATTCAAAAATTTACGTTCAAGCTTGAATGAAACTGTTTTCCCACGTATCTTGTCAAACATGACTTGTCAAAGTTTATTTGATGGTCCGTTACCATCTTCCCTGTACCGGCCTGCCACTGATCTTTATCGATTAGTTTTCAATTTGTTAAAGTTTTTGTCAGATTATGCAGAAAATTGAAATAAATGAAGCTGATTTTCTTTATGTTGATAAAGCCAGCTTCACTTTAATCATGTTTTAATGTTAAGATAATAATATTGTATCTTTTAAGCGTATTCTGCGTTTCAATATACCGTTTATTGTGGTTTGAGTGTCAGATAATTCGTCCGCATTTTGTTGATCATTTTCATTCACTTTAATGTTTAAACATATCTCCACTCCCGTGATAGTGTGTTCAAACACAATGAAACCTTATACGAAATGCAGCATATACAAAACCATTGTGTCTTTTTTATTACGGAAATATGCTCATGAAGAAACGAGTGCCTTGGATTTTTTGTGTTAATATTTTGTACATTTTTTGTACATATTTTGTATATTTGTCTTGTATATTTTGTACATTTTTACTTGTATATATTGTAAACTATGCAGAGAAATTAAGTTTATAAATTAAACAAAATATGCAAATACCTAACATATGCTTCCCTTTGTCTTTACCTTTTTATTTGTTCCTAAATTGTATTAAAATATGTACACAAACCGCACAAATTAACACAGCAAAGATCATACACATATATTGTATTCTTTGAACACAGTTGTAAACATTGCAAAGATCTACAACTAAACCTCAATAATAAGTTCACTTTTGAGATCCTTGAAAACTGGTCTCATAATTGAGTTGGTCTTATTATTGAGATTAAATAAAGAGCACACCATATGGAAAAGGGTCTTGAAAATGTGGTACATTTTGTATTTCATAATCAACATACACCGTTGGGCAGTAGAACTAGCATTGTTTGCTACATCTAGAACACACACACAGTGATAAGTTACTAGTAACAAGTTCTTTCGAAGGAACATACGTGGGGTGATCCAGAAAAAATAGGATTTTTTTTCATATCATACCGGAAAATCAGATAATTTGAAAATTGTTTTGCTATAAATAATTTTTCAACCTAGTGTTGAGTAAGAAGTTACGAGAAAAGTCTTATTATTACTTGATCACCCCTCGGGCTTCTCGTAGCAACCAGGAGTTACCAATTACATTCTAGTACATGTATACAGTTCTGTACCAACGTATGATCATACCAGTGACACGATTCTAATAAAAAAGACAAAACTATACAAAATGTATGCACGCCTTTTATTTCTCCTAGTTTGGAGAATTACATTACCACAAGTACAAACATCATTGTTACGGACTTCTAAATGTCTTGCCACTTTTTCTAAAAATGACAATGTTACAAAAATGGCTTTAAAAAGTGGTGAAAAAATGAAACTATACAAGTATATATGTTACTTGTACATAGTACATAAAACAACATTTTGACACCATTTTATCTTCAACCGACATGTCGCCATTTTTGAAACATTGTTTCATATAAAAAAGGTTAATTAGTTTTGAAACTACGTATAGGAACTTGGTTTATTTAGATGTACGCAGAAAGCGCGTGGCAACAAGGGTACATTGGTTTATAAACGACGTGAGCACATATGGATTAGTTTTAATATAAGCGGTTATTAAAGGATATTTTGTTAGTCTATCAACGTCAACACCAGTGATAATACACATACACGTACATACAGTAAAACCTCAATAATAAAACCAACGTTGGGTCCCGAAAAACACACCTCATTATTGAGTTGGACTTAATAGTGAGATTGAATAATGAGCAAACGGATGAAAATGGACTTGAAAATTGTGGTCGTATTTTAGGGTGGTCTCATTATTGAAGAAAGTATTTCGGTGAGGTTGTACAGTTACTGAAAGATGCCTAGTACATTTGTATTGTCTAAAGCATATCAAATGAGTAACACTAGCAGTTTCTACAAAGATGCGGATTAACATTTCAAATACACTCGTATAAATCGTTTAATCAGGTCAGTCACCTGTTAACATGGAAATATATTTCTGAATAAGGATGTTATGTTAGATATAATACCAACACAAATCATTAGGAACGATCAAACAATGTTTATGATCTTTGGGAACGATATTGCACGATTTGCTCGTGGAAATTAATATATTCAACGCAAGAACCTTGCAATATATGCATGCATAAAGGTCTGGATCAGGTCAAATTACCCGTGCTATAGCACGAGCAGCTGTACCAAGGAGTGACAATTGTACCGTGAGTGTAAACTCTCTGGTGCGATCACATCTCGTCAACAGTATGACAGTGTTATAAATATAAGTATGTACAATTAGCTCTTCAGAACAACAACTCTCTTGTGCGTACTGTGTTGCTTTGGAGAAGTTGCACGTTATTCACGTGAATTTAGAGTTGTCAATTGCTGTTTATAGTGCGTGAAGCATGTTTCTGTTAATTGTCGTGAAATATGTGAACATATCGCTTGCTTAGATTTAGAAGACTCGTGAATATTTGAAATCTGCATCTCAATCCGCTTCTTATGGGCCTATTGACATGAAAATCGGAAGTGGTCAAGTTGACCAAATTGAAGTTTAAAAAGCTTGTTTTTCCATAAGTAAAGACTAGTTTTCAGATAGTGCTTTCTCAAAATATTGATTTTGTACTTACGACCTGGTAATTCTAAGCTAGCTGTATACTAAGAATTTGACATACGCCTACTACCAACACCTAATTGGTCGTATTTTGTTCCAGATAATTATAAACATGTATATACATCATATATATAGTAACGTTAATCAAATGAAACTGAAAACGTCATTACCTCGCGAAAACTCATGATTTATTCATACGGCAAATTACTTAATAAGTTAACAATGTAAAACAACGACGACTATATATAGCATGAAAGTATTTACACTTTACGGACATTATCATCTTCACTATGTACCTGACACAGGGTGGGTCAGAAAGATCAATAGTATAAATTCACGTCACTTTATCGAGTACAGTCTGACCAGTCTTATGTAGCCAATCATGGAATACCTCCATTCTAATCACCTCGGCCTTTATGCAATGATATATTAACCGGAGACAAACGGAAATGGCCAAACTCTCGCAATTGGGAATACATCCATTATGGCTGCATTAAATAAGTGGTTCTTAAAGACACGAGAACGTAATAAACTGTTGATTTGGACTTAAATTATATGGTCTGTGTAAGACAGATGGTTGTTTTATCCGGGCACAGGGGTGGTATTCACAAAGCTTAAGATTTTCTTAAAATCTTGAGATGTCAAGGAATTCAACATTTGCTAGATTTAAGACAACGTATGCGACTTATTTGTGAATTACAGTTGTATTATCGGCATTTGTAATGCCTTTGACCATTTACACAATATAAAAAATTAAGGCTCAGGGTACTGTTTTATCAAAGCACTTATGGAAATCCTAAACTTAAGTTTAAATTTAAATTTTCGTAGCTTTTTGACAACTGCGAACTGGGGACAGAATGTGGTTTTGTAAGAGTTCTTTAACTGTTTCATTATTTAATATTACATATTCATTTGTCGTAATGAGAAGTTGTTAAGAATTATCCAGATTTAAATTTGAGCGTAATGATTACGACTTCCGTAAGTGCTTTGATAAAATAATACCCAGGTCACCACTCAATCGTGAAAGCTCGGTCATTTCCGTTTGTCTCCGGTTAATAATTGCAATGCATAAAGACCGAGGTGATCAGAATGGTCACTAATACAGACTTCTGCATTGCGTGTGTATGGCGGGAAGTGTTTCTCACTCAAGCGATGTTAAAAATGTCTCTATTTATCAGATCCCGCCCTTTATAATGACTGCTTATTATAAATGTTGAAAGTAAAAAGGAGATCGCATTAAACTAAATTTATGAGATAAAGATTATGTTTTATAGATTTTTATAGCCACCATCAATAAAACTTAGATGTTAACTTTAAGATTAAAGAGAATGTAACGGTATATTTACAAGGCTTACATTTTAAAAAGTAAAAAGGTAATTTGACTGTATCAGTTATGTACATGTATAATCTTATGAAACTGAACTTATTGCTAAAATGCACGGATCTGTATCGGATTATTAAAGCTTCAATTATTTTGATGGACACATAATATATGTAACCAATAATCGCGAATATGGTTTAATTCTATTTAAACATCGGTGAAATTTAACTACAAGTACTTCTGCTTTTTCATAAGAAAATGCACATTTTGTAATACAATTAAGGTTAACATTTATTTAAAAAGATGCTGATGCATCGCCTTTAAAGAGCCTGAAGTACCAGTGTACTGAAAACACTACAAGGTAAATGTACGATGCTGATAAATCTCCTTTAAAGAGACCAAAGTACGATTTTAATGAAAAACTACAAGGCATATGCACGATGCTGATACATCTCCTTTAAAGAGACCGAAGTACTAGTGTAAAGAAAACAGAAGCTATCATATATTGTATACATCAAACTCATATCAGCGTCAATATATTCATCCACCGTTCATTTTAAACCAGTAACTTGTTACTACAAACAACTCATTTAAACGTAATCAAATTTCTTTTAAGTTACTAACATCATTTACTAGAACTGGTCTCATTCGTTTATTTGTTTGTTGACGTGCATTTTTATCCAGTAACTTCTTCCTGCAAACTTTTCCTTTCAACGTAATAAAATGTCAAACTATTTTATACCTGAACTGGTCTCATTTAAGTCTTAATTGTTAGCATAAATAAAGAGTAAAAGAGTGAAAATGTACCTGAAAGTGGTGGTCATAATTAAATTGAGGTGGTCTCTACATGAGGTTTTACTGGAGACAATCTCAAATAATTTTCAGTGGAAAAAGTGGTTCTTTTTTAGTATGTTTATACATTAATTAACGGTAATTCATTACGGCTTTAAATGTAAGAATAGTTTAAAGTAATGGCAATTTTAGAGTAATTAACAAAAACTGGCCAATGTGAGTGATCATCTTGATGTCGTCTGCTTCCTCTAGAACTAAAGTAACACTTTAACCGAGGCTACCTGTCCAGCTTCTTACAGAAATGCGCTTAAATGTCTGGACATGGCTAAAATCTCGTCATTTCGTCTGGACATGGCTAAAACCCCGTCATATATAGGTGTTACGTACTCTGTCCCTGTCAGCGGTCTTGCACGTTTGGGACATGTTCTTCATAAAGTGATTAATTAAATTAAAATGCAATTTATTATCGCGTTATTTTTATTGCCCAGTTTTTTTGAAATACTTAAATGTTTTATTTTTTGTATAATGTTTATTATACTATGATAATTATAATTAGTTTCGTAGAGTTGTGGTAAAGATGTCGAAAACCACCAAAAAATGTTGAAATTTGAAAGAAGCAGCTTTGAAGTATTTTTGTAAAGTAAACACTGACTATCCATCCCAGCCTCACATCTCAAGTTTACGACGACTCAAGAAGATTTTAAGATTTTTGTAATTTGTCGACAATGCACAGATGATGTTGTGATATGATCTACAAATTGACGTATCTTATAAAATATCTTAAATTAAAATCTTATCAAACGGCGATCGTTAACTGTCAACAGGCGTGTTTAACAAACTGATTTTGACGTGCGAAGAATGCAACGGGAGAATTTCAAATGTGTTTTGTTTGAGAAAATATTTGTTTTTATTTTGACGCTAACTACAACTAGTTTATAATGTTTTCTTAACTGAACATTACTTCTAAATTAGAAATATGTAAATATTGGCAGTTTTTTAATTGTTTACTGAAATTGATCGATTTGTTTGTTATTTCATGAAAAGTCGAAATAAATACCTGAGTGTGTTCACTCACAGACAGATCAAATATTTAGATAGAGAAATACCATTAAACTACATATGATGCTTTATGAGTAAATAGTGTTTTTTTTGCCCGAAGAAATCTAGCGCAAATGATGCGCTTCGTTTTTTCTACACGCGCGTATTAATCACCAGTCTGTTGTAGTAATGTTTGTTGCTGATGATATAATGTTTCTTGGCGCATCCTTTGTTTATGGTGTTTAATTTTTTAGGCACTATCATTTATGCACACTCAATTCTCATTATAAAGCAACACGATTACTAATAGCATTGAGAATCTATACATTTAAAATGTCAAATTGCAGAAAAGGGCAAATTAGGTAAAAAACAGAAAAGCAGTAAAGATGAAAAAACTTAAGCATTAAAGATTTTTTGCAGGCATATGTTATATAAAATACATCAAATTCAAATAAAATTCGGCTATAAAACCAATGTTCTGTGGGCATTTTAAAGACACCATCCATTAATAACATGATAGCGATCTGGGATATGAGGTGTGAATCTGACAATGCAGTACATTTCACGGAAGCACCGTGGATATAAAATGACCGCCGCACGCGCCATTTGATTCGCGCGCCAAAGGTTGTTCGTCATTTAAATAACGCTAAAGACAATTAAATTAGAACAAAAATGATACAGTTTTCAATTACTTGTTATCTAAAAACCTATAAACATCCACAAAATTAACAAATGGGACCGAAGACCGTTAAACTAGAACGGGGATGTGCATAAGCGCGTGCGTATTGATAATGAATTCCCAATTAATATCCCATTATTTAGATTTTTCCTGATTCGCATCTCACTGACAGATTGTTGTCTTTGGGCAACTTTTCCTTCTCATAAAGAGATGCTATCGTACCCTACTGTTCATTGGAAATTAAAACAAACGTTGGGTGCATGCAAAGCGACATAACGCGCAACATTTCGCCTTACCACTTAACAGTTCAACATTTCCATAATTTACTGTATACTACACATTATGCTGGAGAGTAATTTCTACCCGTATAATGCGTGCGCATGTGCGTGCGCATGTAAAATATTTCCATCCATATGGGTACTCAACTTGATTACTGCAACTGAAATTAACATTTTTGATACTTAAATTGACCCATTGAATATACAAATGTATAATGCTACTAGTATAATACTAAATTAAGTAAAAAAATACATTGTTGGCAATAACGCGTATAGGAGTCCCCTAATGACTGCCCCTAATATGTAAGACTCCGCTTCTGTGTTATCCTTTATGCATGTAGGGATGCCTGGGATAAGAATATTTGAAGTCTGATACCGATTCCGGTCACAGGATAGGCTGGTCAGGGATACTTGTATTAAAAATAACGGTCGAGGGCCACAACGTCGGATTTTAAACAAGATGCTAATAGATCGTCATAATGCGTCATACTTAAAACGTTATACAAGTGTAGTATTATTCTAGCATAGCATTGACTATAACCCTCAAACGGATACAAGTAGACTACTAATAGTTTAAACATACATGTATATTATACTGTTATTGACTTATGTTGAGGTGAATATGATGTTTTGTTGACCTGAAAAAAGTGATGTTGACCGATGACGAAGTCAGAGGTCAATATCACTTTTTGAAGGTCAACTAAACATCATATTCATCGAAACATAAGTCGACAACTGTTATATTGTATACCATGCCATACGTCAAGGAAATAAAACATATTGGCTCTTTTTAAATTCTAACAACTTCAGCCTCTCTTCAGAAACAAAAGACTACTCTTCAAATGTTCTAGCTAACAATGCTCTTCTTATGTATATGTATGAGAGAGCATTAACGTATTTATTAACGGCGTTTATCATTAATGGCTAGGTTAGAGCCTATAAATATGTATGAGTAGTTGTAGGCCAAATACTACGGGAAATAACGTTACGTTGTCTGGAAAGTTATACCGCAGGAAATGACGTCACGCCATAAAAAAGTAATATCCACCCCAGCCTCGGTTTCGGGAGGTGTATATTAAAAATTATAGACCTCTCGTGCAGGCCGTCTAAGCCAATCAGAATCCTTGTTGCATAATAGGTATACAATATATGCATTCATATGGTCCAACAGGTCAAATTAAATGTGAAGCTAAAAGGTTGAGCCGCGACATATACAGGTGAAGGTAGACTGTCAGTAACCTACTGTAAGGAAACGTTGCAGTTAGAAAACCGCATCCGAACTGAAGATACGAACGATCGTCATAAAATGGAACATAGAAGAAGAATAAAGAAGCAGACGGAAGAAGAAAGAATGAGAAGCAGACGAATAAAGCTAGGATAATAAAGGTCCTCGTGATTCAGTCTGATTGGCACGTTTGCTGGCATATCTTTGAAAACCCCAATATGGTCGTACAGTCCGCCTTTGGAAGGTTCAATTCTTTGCCAAGGATTATCAAAGTCGTTAAAATGACCCTTCGTGGTTCCATTTGCTTGTTGATCAGCCTACAAACGAGTAAATAAGTTCGGGACTGGTTGGTCCAGTGTCAGGATAATGTAACTGAGTGGAATTTGTATGACTGACATACTATGGATAGGACATGAGAACCAAAAAATAAGCAAATACAATAACTGTTTGAAGTGAGATTAAATCAGTAGACTACGGAAGTGTCCGTCTTATAGAAACAGTAGCTACTCAAATCCTGCATCCAGCACACGCTTCACTTGAAGTGCGCATCAAATATGACCAGTTTACTTAATATCATTCCGCGTACGTATACAGCTTTTTGTCAATTACATTACAGTTGATGGCACGGTTAAATAAATAAGAAATGTAAAGGTCAGGTCAGGAAGATCTACAATTACTTTGATGATCACCTCAAATGACATTTTCTAACCAATTTACAAACATTTAAGGTCAATTGTTATTTGTTTGACAATATGAAGGAATTCACTGTATACTGACGGTTGAACTTTATACGGGACATCAAACGCAGGTTGCTGTCATGTTTTTGTGAAAATTGAAGTCAAAGCTTTCGTCTTATAGATGAAAATACTGTGACAGATTATTGTGTTATCATTAAGAAAGTGTGAAAGGAAGCAACGGGTATCAGCTTATCATGACATAGCTTTCATTTTTATTGATGTACTTGGTTCATATGAAGAAATCATGATATTATACATGTAATAGAAAGAAACTGTTCTATAGATAGTGGACTGTTCTCTGTCTGTTTTATATCATACATGTGCTAAGTAGTTTAACGTAGGGCCTGGTCCAAATTCCACGAAAAACTTAAGTTATTGATCAGCCGAGTCTGCTATTTGAAAAGCATATTTTGTTGGCGTATATTTGAATATATTGTTTCCTCTCAGTGAGATGTCAATTTGTTAAACAATACATATTAAGTCCGATTTTTGTAGAAAAATTAAACTTTAAGTCTGTTAAAATAAGCTTAAGGTTCATTGTTATTCATTACTGTTTGATTTATATGAGCATTTCATACAAAAACCACCTACTATATTATTATTTAGCAATAAATTCACAGTTTCTGATATCAATCTACATCACTAGACTAAAAGTATGATCGCAAGTTCAAAATAAGACTCAGCTAAGCTATAACTTAAGTATTTTCGTGGAATAGGGGCCAGATAGGTACCAAAGTTCTCGCACTATCTCCAGTACAGGAATTGCAATAATTATTGAACTCTTTTCCATCGTAACTATGATACCTTCAGAATGTATTTCGTTCCCCTTGGTGTATATGCATTGGCTATAAACATCTGTAATAAATAAAATTTGAAATAATAATACAGTAACCACGTAATTTGTTAGTTAATACTAATTTATTTTAGGTAAATTGTGAAGCAACTGCAAGCCCTACAAATTATAGTATTTATCCCTCTTAATATCATATTTGACAGTATCCATTATTTCAAAGATATTAAAAGACAAAATTATGTCAGTGTCTTTGTATTAATGAGCGCCAAACATAAGAAATTCCGAGTGTCATATTGGAATGGCGAATCCATGGTGGTTTTTGCTGGAAGTTATGTCAAGGGACGTTTACATTCAACATCTTCATGTAAACATATAATTATGACTGTATATTGCAGTTCATTTTAATAATACTTCATGAGATGCAATAAACCTGTAGTTAAAGTTACATTGGAACATATACATGTAGTACTCGAGGCGTTCCATAACATAAAGCGGTAGCAGAAGTAAAGGTAATACTGGTTCATTAATATGCCCACAACCACGGTGTTCGTAATTAATAACACAATTAAATTCGACCTTCAACATAACGAATAGTGATCAAATCATTATGAGATTTATCGTAAGTAGCGATTTTGGTTAACAAAAGAAAAAAGAAAAATAAAGATACGTGTAACCCAAACTGGTTGGTTTATGTTATTTACGGAAGAGCAAGTTAATACTGATTGGTTATTAATTTCCAGCAAAACTGGTTCCTTTAACTGGTCGACGTATGACTAAAATATGTTGGCAGAAGGCATAAAATAATTAAGAAATTGCTTCTAACAGCCTCAGTGTACATTGCACAAATTTGTCATTGTAAACGCGCGGTCAGACTGTTTGAAATAGGGTATGTAAGCGTATCCCGGTATAGAAGTGTGCCGACACTGTTGAAACACTAGAACCCGAGAGACCCTCTTGTCAACTTCAGTGACGAGGGTTATTTGTCACCAGAGGTGACCTGGGATCACGTAAAATAGGGATAATCCCCGGGTATCCGTATCAGTGGCGTTGTAGTGTCAACAAAACTGACCCCTCACTCTCCCTAAAATAAACAATCAAATACTTTAAATTCAAGCGCACTTTTTCCATCATTGGGTACTCGCTGTGTTTGAAAAAAAATCGAATAACGCTTTTATTATTAAGAGATGTTATTTAAAGGTGCAATTTAAGTCTTTATGAAAATAAGCGGTGAATTTGTTGAAGTTGACCAACGTTTTCAATGCATCCGTCAACGAACAACGGGACATTTATAGGCAATATGTCTAAATGTTCGCTTTCCGTTAAGTGGTTGCCTTTTATACTTCTAAATATATGATTTGATTTAATTGAATCATCAAACGACGATTAATTGAATGTTTAGATCTACAAATAGATAACACAACACACACGGCGTGAGTGAGCTGCAAAACACAATTAAACTAAAGCCAGTAAATGTCTATCAGACCCTTAATGCGATTCAGTGCTCGTTTTTGCACTTTTTATTTTGTATTGAAATCTAATTATTTTAATGCATTGTCGTGTGTTCTTGCTATAAATATACCATTATGTGAGAACATTGTACCAATAGTGTGCTGTTAGAATTAGAAATATGGATGGTTTCACTAATAAAAATATAACTAATGGCAGTCGTGTGATGCTCTATGACAGACCGTTAGAATATATAGGTGACGCCGTGGGTTGGGATGATTTCAACACGCTTGTTTGTTTTTATTCATAAGTGATCCCGGTTCTTTTTATAATGATGCGCTTTTAAGCATACTGGCATTGTACTATTATCTTCAATTTAAAACTAAAAGTACATAGAAATATTATTTCCTTTGAATTAAATAGTATGTTGTCAATGTATTTGATTCTGATCATTACACCGTGATTATCTTATCTTTTACGATAATATGTTAATTTATGAAATATTGTATTATTTCAATTATGAGTCGTTTAGCTAACTCGATTACATAGTTCTTCTTTTTTAATTAAAACAGTATTTGTCGTCGTTTCCGTCTCCTTTTCTATGGATGACGACTCCAAAAAATAATTATACTGTACATGTTTAATTATTTGATAATTTTGACGAAAAAACATTAATACAGGATATATGGCAGTTCCAGAAGGACATTTTTTTACGATAAAAAGAATCCGCATATTTTGGCCCTATGACATCGATGTTAAAGTCTTATCAGCAATGTATATAATTATTTATTATTATGTTCTTTATTTTCGTCTCGTTAATGTGCATACAGCATACAACAGAACAGATAAGATATACACAACCACTTAGTCTTAACATTATAAGAGACGCTTGACGAATACAAAAATATTTTTTTAAATGTTGTAAGTAATTTGTGGTGTAGCGGTTATAGCTCGAACTCACGATCACTGAACTGAGCATAGCTGAACACAGTGCTAGGGGCCGCAGCGGCCACACAGCGCGTCCCTTTAATGCTCAATGACCCATCCCGCTCTGAAATGGCCGATGCACCAAGCAGAGCAGGCTTTTATTGAACAGATGGACTATTGATTTCATGAATTTTATGTTTTCGCACGCAAACTTTACAATCAAAGACAAGACTGACAAGGTTGAGTAATGTATTCAGTTGATTTAACTAAAACAGACACTTGAAGATTTAGAATCAAAGTCACCTATTTAAAAATGCAAATATTCTTAGCGTATATTCGATAGCAAATAATATAACACACTCAAGAAATTTCGATACACTCGAGTATGGTGTCAAACAGTCAAAGTGCAAATCAACAACAACATTGATAAAAAAATTCATGCAAAATTTGTGAAAAAATACAACAGTTTTCTCGGCCATTATTTATAAATATAATACAAATGTACCAGCTATAAGTACACTATTTCATGTAAGGTCACGCGACCTTATTTGTGTATGTGTGAAGTTCGCGTGCGAAGTATTGTCCTCTGTCGGCGTACTTCGATAGCAGACGATAAATAGGGAAGATCAAAGAAAATTGATGCTGATATTAATCGCCATTTCTGCTTTAAGAAAACAGTGTAAATAAGAAGGGTAACTTAATTTGTTTAAGACACACGCACCGTCGTTCAACTTTCCAACGGCTAATTATCTCATTTTTTATTTGAATTCGCGACACCTCTGCGTCCTCAGACGTTATAATTATCCAGCAGGCGAAAGTGTTAACTTTTCTGTACAGTCTTATTTACGATTGCTATTGTCTGCAGAGAAGTCAAATGAAGACTTGTTAATAAAGTAAGAATTAAAATTTTCTCCGGTAGTCTATTAGCCATGCATGATGCCCAGCAGTTCACTTGTGTCCGACACCAATCGTCACAATGACCATTGTACTGGCTTGACCGTCCACAGAACGAGTGTGATGATAGTTGCAGTAATTTGATCATGTAGGGATCGTAAATTATTGTCAAGTGTAAATAAATGCCTACCACCCAGAGAGACAATCAGCTTAAATTTTACACCATAGTGTAACTTACCGAAATAATATAATAGACTTAGAAATTGAATTGACCACACGCTATAATATACATAATTTTATACTACTGATAGTTTGATAAAGATCAAGAACTTAAAATTCATGTTCGTCTTACGTTAACTGAACAAAACCGATGACGATTCACATGAGCGTGAATAAAACAAGAGCTGTCCTCGAACAACGCGCTCCACTATTCTCAGTGCCAGCAACAAAAGTAAGCTTTGTATGAGTACATTCTCTTGTGGTTGAGGTCATGATGGTGAACAAGTAGGCAAAGTATCAAAGTAATTATTAGTACGTTTATTGACTTTGAAAATATTTCAGGTAGTAACTTTATTAAAACTTTAACAATGATTTAACAAAGTCAAAAACGGCAAACAGTTTAGACAAAAGGCTTGATCAAGTAGAGTTACCTACTCCTGGAGTCCTGTGTAGGGGTTGAGATCAAGATGATGAACAATACTTAGTGCGTAATGTATTAAAGCAATGTGATTATACACTTTGAAAATATTTGAGGATGTACCTAAACTTTAATTGAATGATTTCTAAGTAAAAAAAAGGGCTGACTTGTTTACCCGGAGAAAATGCTTGATAGAATAAGGCTTCTCCTGTGTAGGGATTGGGGTCATGAAGGCAAACAAGTATTCAAAGGAGCAAAGCAATATATGAATGGACTTTGAAGACATAAGCTGTACCTAAACTTTAACATTAGCATTACGCCGACGCTTAGGTGGTAGCAATAACCGCCCCCTTATTCTTAGAATAGTGGAGCTAAAATGTGGACGAAATATGGCTTGAGTTTCTTGCGCTCTACACATGCCTTAGTGACGTAGGAAACAATCATCTACAAGTCAAATTTCGTCCGATACACATTCTTTACGCGTAAAAACATTCGACAAACGAACGTTTTCCCATCGAGTGGACCTACTGAACGACCCGAACGAATGAGTATTGTATATTTATTCTAAGACTATGAAACCGTCTGTACATGAATGAAACAATTGTTTCCCCTTTCAATGTTTCAAAAATCTACGAATTTGTGACGTCACGAAATTATCATTGTACCTTAATCCACGAAATTTGATGTCCACGAAAATAAATTGTAATTATTGTACAGCTATTTCACAAACAGTTACAGCTTCACACGATTTTAACTGTTTCACGTACAAGCGGCGTTAATTAACAGACACGAAGCAGTGAATGAATAGTTCATTTATTTCATAAAGCCAGTTTCGGAATATCAATGGTGACTTTGATCCGCACAGGGCTTAAAGGTCTTAAATGGTCCGTTAATTCAACAAAATATCCTATTTATATGCATCATATTGTAATATATTCTAATATGAGTGGCCCTTAAGGGTTAAACACCATTTGAAGGGCCCTTTGAAAGTTATGTTTGGGTCCGTTTAGGTGGTATAGAAAAATGGCTCCCCTGCCGCTAGAGGGCGCTGGTGTCCCGGTGCGGATGATCAGAAAATGGCGATGTTGATTTTCAACCCGCCTTTGATGTGCGTTTATACTGGTGACGTTTTTAACACTTTGGCGGAGGTAATCTGTCAAAATGTCGAATTTCTTGCAGGGAAAGTGATTAAATTGAAAGGAAACCACCCTGATGCTATGATCGTAGATTATACAAAATACTACTTTAATAACAACACAGTTGATACAACAGCGACTAATATTGCGTATCGTTGACAATTCATTCATTATACGGAAATGTTACGGATGGTCCGGGATTGCGCGGCTTTTATACACCGCCAATGTTTCGGTACAATCAAAGTGAGGTAAAACGTCAATGAGGTTATAACTTCAACGTTCTTAAGGTCACAATCCGGCCTTAATGATCCCGTAAGCCGATTTCTTGCTATTTAATGACACTTTTATTATTATGTCCGTTTGGTTGAGGTTGGTTTAACACGATTCAGCCAGATCCAATGTTAACCTAAATTTTTAGCACTGTTCAAACCACGATTTAGAAAAATGTTCTTCAACTGAATAAAAACGAATATGACAATAAAAGCGATGCTGTAGACTAGTAGACCCGAACCACGGTATCTAGGTATCTGGCTATTTTAATTTTTTTTGGCGTTACCCTTATAGTTTCCCATTCTAGCATGTTTTGATGCACCTTAGTAATTCCACCTATATTCTCATAGCGTGTCAAACATGGCTGTATCATTTCTTGCGATGCTATACTAGTATATGATAAACTTGTATGACTTAATGCGAGCAAAAACATCTGTAACTTCCGGTCACTGTATTACTTATTGGGAGATTATACAATTTAATGCGTATGACATCTTGCGATAACTGAATGTTGGCTTGTTTTACATTGTGATTCTGCAAGCCATCTTACATGATTCTAATTCTACATCATGGCCAGGATTTGAACAAACAGTGGTGATGGATATGTAATTGGTTTGTAGTGACCTGACATAACGAGAGGACACCCCATGTTTCTCAGTGATATGATAGGTAGACCAACTTGTGGGCGTTTACAAGAACAATGGATGAGGCCAAGTCGATTGTAAAGATGATGCATCAAAAACATCTGCCCCACTATAAGCATAATTATGTAATTATGTTTTGCGCACTGTACTTGAATGCGAACAAAACGCACATCCTGAGGTGGTATTCGCAAAGCATCTCAGCAGAAAACTAAGACGTTTCTTAAGATCTTAAAAACAATTATCAAGTGTTAGCTTAACACGAAATAGTTTACATAGTATTAAAGCCTTATATAAACAGCTAATATAGTCACGAAGAAAAAATGAATAAATATCAAATATCAGTCGCACAAATTTCTAACTTAAGTAAAAAAAGTTTTCAACTAAGATATTTTGTGAATATCAGCGCTGGTTGGTGTTTCACAGAACATTGATGAAGTTAAAATACCAGTGTACGGTACATAATTTCTATTATTCAAAATAGGAGTATTACACTATATAATGCATACTGGTGAAAAGAAATACAGCGCAAATTCTTTTCTCGCTCATTATTTGGAATAAAAATGTAACAGTGTAATTCATGCTGCAAAAAACAACAAACAAATATAGTGAAAATTCTTTTTTCGCGCAGTATCATTTATGTCAATATTTGATCAATGTTTGATTAAGATTAATACAACATGAAGAATAAAGCAGGCTACCCGGGGTACCATGTCAATGTTACGTATTTGTATGTTGACAACAGTCAGTTGACGATCTCATTACATTAGTTATTTATTGTTAATTAATAGATTGGTATTACTGTAAAGCGACCGCTCGCCTTGGTCAAACCATTTGTAAGACGAGGCCAAGCACCCCATTGCTATATGATCAATTTGATGAAAGTTTGCTAAATGACTCGTAAAACAACACTTGCCCTTAAATGTGAATGTCATTTAACAGTATTAAACTCCTTGGTGCGTAACGTTGGCGCAATAACAGTTGCTAACATCGGCTATTCGATTCCATTTATGCAGAAACTGATCTTTTGCGAACCACGTGACCGGTCGTGTGCCAAAAGCGCCATCTAGCACGTGACCTGCGCAATGCCATATTTCAGAGCGATTGGAGCAGAAAATGAAAACCGGAATAGAAAATGACTTGTTTTAGACCTAAACACGAGTCGCGCTAATCTGGTTCTTTTGAAAATCATCAGAAACGCTTTTTGGGGGAAAGTCATTTAGGAAAACGTCTCACCGTTTCTAAGCATCGGATATTTCCGAGATAACGTGTGTCTAATAAAAGATGCGCGGGTCATAAATCAACACTTAACGATGCTGAACAAAAAGTAGGGTTACGTTTGGTTCCCCAAGAGTCAACACTTGATCGGGAACCTGTTATATAACGTTAAGTGGCTATTTTTATTATTTTACCGCTTTTAGAGTACGTGGCTCAATATGAAGTGTGTTTTTCGTTTGCTAATTTACGGAACAATGCCTTAACGGCCTTTTAATCCGTTCAAACGCCCCGGAAGAAGAACATGCCTATTTTTCACGCATCATTTTTTCGCACGTGCTGTCTATAAAGTGAAGTCTCGTGAAACCACGTGAGGGTTCATCATAGTGATGGATGTATATTTGACTAGTCGAGAAAGGAATCCGCACACCGTTACGTACGGCAAACTTTGACCTTGTCCTTTTCAAGACTTTTTAAATGTTTTTAAATAATGGGATACGGTAGTCATAAATGACGTCACTACCGGGTTCTTGGTTGTGGTAAAATGCAATGTGTTCGTCGAAATGTGTTGCTATGTGATACACGATGGCAACGAGAAGGTCTGTTTGTTTCATCGGGTCTTGTTTCGTTTCAAGTTAAGCACAATTAGTTTGGGTAGAAAATCAGTTTGATTAAGTCATGTTGATAATGACTTCAAGAAAGTCTGACATTAAATAAATAATACGAGTAGCTACGTTTTTTCATTCATTGTAAATGCATTTATCATACACTGTTTTTTTTATAAGGGTTTATTCGTACAACGTTTTTTCTTTGTCACAAAGCACTAGTAGTAATTTCACGAGTAACTCATCAAAAATAACACGAGGGTATCTACCAGTGAGTGTTTAAGCTGTCATTTATCCACGTGCGCAATCAATTAAGTATAACATTACGTCTACTGTATTTAAAGACCATCCTAATAATGTAGCCATCTCAAAATCAAGACCACACTCTTCAGATAGAATTTCATTGTTTTGCTCATCAGTTATATTAAGACTTACTCAACAAGAAGTCAAAATGGTGACAAGATGAGTGTCACTATAGGTGTCCTAGACCTACTGTTAAATTACATTGTAAATACTATTCGCGGTGGATTAATTTTCGATGTTTTTGCGGATAGATAAGCTCGAAATTAAATCCCCTCAAGGAATAATTGACCTCAACAACGTAACAAGAGATTTTTCTTTCAATTTAAAATCCACGAATTTTAGAAACTACCATTATATACTATAGTCCGCGAAAATTTACGATTTTACGGTATTTGATAAATCTAAATGTGAAATATTGGTACTTCGAGGCCGATATAACCCAATCGTGAAAGCTCGGGCATTTCCGTTTGTCTCCGGTAAATAAACTCTATTGCAATGAATAAAGACCGAGGTTATCAGAATGCGATATAACCATGATAACTACAGAGCTGAGATGTGACCGTCATTGTGGGGGACTGACCCGAACCGTAAAACACTGAAGGTGAAACAACCATATGACCAAAGATGGCGGCTACCTAACGAGTATCTGATAAACTGCCACCAACTGTTCAAAGATTCGATAACCGATAAACTCTTTGTTGCTTTTGTAGTGCTTCGGGAGATATTATCGATATTTGTTCGATATTTCGGCGATTTCTTAGGTATTAGTTGACTACCATAATTAGTTCATTAATAGAAAATGACATCTTAAAGTTTGAAGTGGCCCTAATCGGACGAAAATTGATCAAATTAATTCAGATTTGGGGATAAAAATAATTTTCTTTGAAATTCTTTGAAGTGTCCCTCTTTGACTCAGTACGGATGGCCAGAACTTAAGACTTCGAATATTGATGTTAAATAGAAAGTACTAATACCCGACTAGTCCTGATAAATAACGGAGATTGAACCCTTAAGGGACACAGCCTTCTCTATTTTTCCGGGGATTTGAAAGATAGGTGTCACTGTTCCTGATTTTTAACATTACATTTTAGTTAAGTCGGTACTTGATGAGCACGTAGAAAAAAAATCGGACAACTGCGTGTAATAAGCGACTTCAAATTATTCAACAATGAAGTCTCAAATTGTTTCTCCACCAACTTCTGGTATTGTGCGAATGAAAAATACTAACTACGAGTAGGGTTCAATTTAAATAAAAACTAATGGTAGGGCATACATTGTTGAGTAAAATGCAAATGTCAAATCTAAGATTGTAATAATAACGACTTTATTTATTGCGGATAATATATTTGACAGTAAATCAATTTTCCAATAGTTATGCTCCACGATGTTGGGCTTCGTTTCAAGAATACGGCATACCAAAGTTGTTGATGTTGGTTCTTGGTCTACTCGCCCCCGCATTTGCCAGGAAAATATTACCGTGTTGCCTCTATATGAGTAAGTCAAGCCATGGAATTTTATTGCCATGAATATATTGCCTTATCAACACTTTCTTATCCAAAATAGGCATTATGACTCAAATAAGTGCGTCTTAATTGAAGCGTTATGCAATTGTGCCATGTTATTGTAGAAGAGTGGTCGATTTCTTTCTTGCTATTATAAGAACATATTATTATAGCAAATACATGTACTGAACGCATATTGGCCTTGGAAATATACCCAGTTGGGAATACTTTGGGTTAAACACGTTTGACTTGGGAAAGAAATCGATCTCTCAGCTACACTCCAGGGTCGAATAATCGTCCATCACATAAGACGACCTTCATCACCTAATTATTTGTACATTAAATAATACTATCGCATTTATAATTACAGTCAAGTGCTCTCCGATGTCTTCCTAACAGTACGGAAGCTTTAATATTTGATGAGCCCACCTGACTTGGGTGACTTGGAAATAGCTGCCCCGGAGGGTTCACCTTAGTATTCTGTTGACGGCACGCGACTTCACGTGCATAAATCAATTAGCAATTACATTATATCCTTTCTATCAATATTTATGTGTATTGTAAATTATGAAAATTACTCTTCATTGTTGATTACCGAAGAATTAACGGGTGACTGTTAACAGTTGTGATTTGTCTATACTTTGTGTGGGATGTTGATAATGTTGCGGCTAAGTGGCCTGCTGGGTTAAGATTAAAGCCAGTGTAATTACCTCCGATTAATTTGAACAAAGCATCAAAGACAATAATTTAACCACAAGGACTTGGCTGAAATGATCGCTGTTGAAAATACCAGGTTATTTAACCGTTACATGAATTGTGGTTAATAAGGAATATTTAGTGCAGTTTTCTATACATGATAACTGTTTAAACTTTACCAATAACACGTATTTTAATCACCTTATTTTAATAATGTTTGTTCAACCCTATCACTTTAAACTTCGGGTGGGGAAGAAACATGTATATGTACATCTCGTACAAACGTGGAATAAAGGATGAAGACGTCATAAGATAATGAAGCTTACGAAACACACAAACTTGTACCCCCCCCCCCCCCCCCTCTAGTGCAAAAGTTTATGAATAATTATCCTCATCCTGATTTGAAAATTGATTAACTGATTCTGGATCAAATTTGATCCTGACATTAATTTCCTACATTTTTATTTTTTAGAACTTTAGGCAATACTTCTCTGAGCATGTACAGAATGCCTAAACCTTTTCTTGTTAACGTGTTCAAAATTTTCAAAACATCATTTTCTGTTGAAAAAATGAATTATTGTACTTAAGACTGCAACTGATCCTGAAAAGCCAGGATCATTGTTTAAAACCAGGATTAAATCTAATAATCTTTACTGCGCATGCCTTCAAATAAATGTAAACTCATATAATTATTTTCACTACATTTAAGAGGTTCATAAATTGGTCGAGATAGATTGAATTGTTTTTAATTCTTTCAACGGAAAAAATATGGCGTTTGTTAAGGTCTGTGGCATGTTATGCAGTATGCATAAGCCTCTCTAGGGTCTTTGACTGACTAATGTTTGGTCCCTATACAGTTCGCTGGCTGTTCTCGCAATGTCTTTATTTGTTAGATCAACATAACGGTATATTAATTACTTTTCTTTAAAACTCAGTTTATGTTAAAAAAGCCAGTAGTCTTTAAGTAGAATACTTAAATGTGTTTAACGGCATTTTCAATGAATTCAATCACACTAAATGGTTCGTAAATGGCGCTCAAGTAGGAACGACCTTTCGGTACTCCTTTCTCTAAAATGAAGAGTTTCAGAAGTTTTGATAATAAAAATTCTATAATTGCGTAAATCGTATTAAAAGTAAACTGAAATATCAATATTGATCACTGATACGTTATCATTTCAAATGTTTTTAAAAGTTAAAATCGCAGAAGTGCATTTTATACCTTTAAGGGCCCGATGAAAAAAGGGTTTCCGACGGGTCATATTTTTGTTTGACCATCCGTTCAATAAAAATATTTACCTAACGGCCCTTAAGTATAGTGTATCGTTTTTCTATATCCCCCAATTCATCGTTTAATCGTCGGATTAATCTGCCGAAGTGCTTTGTTTTCTTTCTGTTCGGTTACGCACCGTCCCGGTAAGACGGATGTTTTTGGTACGGCGTGATACTAAAGTATTGACTTTACACACAACTGCTAATATTACAAGGCTCAGGTGGCTGATTCTGTTAGATTAATGTTTTTCTACGTATGTCTTACATAGTAAATAAACACGTGGAAATTTATTCCACGCGCACGTGCAAAAAGGCTTTGAAACATATCGCTAAAACAAATGTCAAAACGAACGTGCAAATGAAGTAATTGTTGTGACGTCATCATGTAATAATGCCAAAATAACACGGTATTAATTTGGGAAATGTGATCTCGGTACACTCGATTAAACATTCGTTATTATTCTTTGTAATGTTTATCTTAGATTGATGCCTGCGTATCCAAACCCTCGGTTAATGTTTTGGGTAGGTACAAAAAGATATTTTCCTTTCAGAAAGGATCAATTCATAATCCGTTTCAGTGCACGATAGCACGTGCGAGCATGTACTATTAGTTAAGTGCAGTGTACAGAAGATACTGGTTCACGATTCTGATCGTCGACCTCTTTTATTCGAGCTGAGCAACTATTTTGCTCAGATCGAGATAATCGTTGCAATATCATTTTAGTAGATATGAAAAATACTTTATTTTCTTGAAGTATGTATATGAGCTGTGACGTTCGAACCGTAAATGCATTGGTAGGTTTAAAATATAATATACCGAATAAGTTATATCGTGCATTTATGAGTATACATGTATAGTCATAGTACAGTACAACCTTTAAAACTGATCTTCTTATTGAATTGGTGTTAATGATGGGGTTGAATAAAGAGAAAACTGTGAATATAGGCTTGAATATTGTGGGTTTAATTTTGTGTTTGTCTTATTATTCGGGTGGCTAAACAGTTACTGTACTTTTAAATCTTAAAATTGAAACATCATCGACCATACAGTGACATTGTTTTACTTTTAATCATGTTCCAACATGTACTCTGTAAGTCAAACAAATCATTGCTAAAATGAGACCTTGCGAACACGACCAAATACCAGTAATAAGAATAGAGTGACTGTATCAGACATGGTCGAGTAAACATTCAAATGTAAAACTTTGCGATTAAGGAGGCATTACAGCGCATTACATTCGTTTGACAGGATTTGAAAATATAATATATTATGTAAAATGAAGCAGAGTTAACAGTCTCAGTGTGGCTGCTGATAGAAAGGGGTAAAATAAACATTAATCAAACCATACAGCCACCTCAGGACCCTGCATGACGTTAACTGTGTCATTAAGTCATAATAAAACACCCAAACAGTAGTGTAAAAAATCTATAATATGGGGTTAAACTGTAGCATGTGCGATCTCTGTATGGGGTTGTACTGTAGTATGTGCGATCCCTGTATGTGGTTATATTGTAGTATGTGCGATTCCTATATCGGGTTGTACTGTAGTATGTGCGATCTATATATGCGGTTATATTGTAGTATGTGCGATCCTATATGGGGTTGTACGGTAGTATGTGCGATCTCTGTATGGGGTTGTACGGTAGTATGTGCGATCTCTGTATGGGGTTGTACGGTAGTATGTGCGATCTCTGTATGGGGTTGTACGGTAGTATGTGCGATCTCTGTATGGGGTTGTACGGTAGTATGTGCGATCTCTGTATGGGGTTGTACGGTAGTATGTGCGATCTCTGTATGTGGTTGTACTGTAGTATGTGCGATCTCTGTATGGGGTTGTACTGTAGTATGTGCGATCTCTGTATGTGGTTGTACTGTAGTATGTGCGATCTCTGTATGTGGTTGTACTGTAGTATGTGCGATCTCTGTATGTGGTTGTACTGTAGTATGTGCGATCTCTGTATGTGGTTGTACTGTAGTATGTGCGATCTCTGTATGGGGTTGTACGGTAGTATGTGCGATCTCTGTATGTGGTTGTACTGTAGAATAAGCGATCTCAATATAGGGTTGTACGGTAGTATGTGCTATCGTTATATGGGGTTGTGGTGTGATATGTGCGATCTCTATATTAGGTTGTACTGTAGTACTGCGACCTCTATATGGGGGTCGTACTCTATTATGTGTGATCTCTATACGGGGTGGTACTGTATTAAGGGTGATCTCTATATGGGGTTACACTGTAATATTGAGACCTCTTTATGGGGTGGTACTGTAGTAGAAGCAATCTACTATAATATTGAGACCTCTACATGGGTTTGTACTGTAATATTGCGACCTCTATATGGAATTGTACTGTAATATTGCGACCTCTATATGGGGTTGTACTGTAGTATTGCGACCTCTATATGGGGGTGTACTGTAATATTGCGATCTCTATATGGGGTTGTACTGTAATATTGCGACCTCTATATGGGGTTGTACTGTAATATTGCGACCTCTATATGGGGTTGTACTGTAATATTGCGACCTCTATATGGGGTTGTACTGTAATATTGTGATCTCTATATGGGGTTGTGCTGTAATATTGCGATCTCTATATGGGGTTGTACTGTAATATTGTGATCTCTATATGGGGTTGTACTGTAGTTTGTGCGATCTCTATATGGGGTTGTACTGTAGTATTGCGACCTCTATATGGGGTTGTACTGTAGTATGTGCGACCTCTATATGGAGTTGTACTGTAATATTGAGACCTCTATATGGGGTTGTACTGTAATATTGAGACCTCTATATGGAGTTGTACTGTAATATTGAGACCTCTATATGGAGTTGTACTGTAATATTGAGACCTCTATATGGAGTTGTACTGTAATATTGAGATCTCTATATGGGGTTGTACTGTAATATTGAGACCTCTATATGGAGTTGTACTTTAATATTAAGACCTCTATATGGAGTTGTACTGTAATATTGAGATCTCTATATGGAGTTGTACTGTAATATTGAGATCTCTATATGGAGTTGTACTGTAATATTGAGACCTCTATATGGAGTTGTACTGTAGTATGTGCGATCTCTATATGGGATTGTACTGTAGTATGTGCGATCTCTATATGGGATTGTACTGTAGTATGTGCGATCTCTATATGGGATTGTACTGTAGTATTGCGACCTCTATATGGGATTGTACTGTAGTATGTGCGATCTCTATATGGGATTGTACTGTAGTATGTGCGACCTCTATATGGGATTGTACTGTAGTATGTGCGACCTCTTTATGGGATTGTACTGTAGTATTGCGACCTCTATATGGGATTGTACTGTAGTATGTGCGATCTCTATATGGGATTGTACTGTAATATTGCGACCTCTATACGGGGTTGTACCGTAGTTTCTTTACGGAAGCGGCTGGAGCAAATAACAAAAGTTCTATCGAACATAAGGTCATGATCGTTTTTCTGCCCTAAGCTTGTTGTATAACTGCAAATGCTCGGTAATTTTAAATCAATCAAACGCAATAATTACCCTCGACGATACTTGCGCTAATCAAGTGCACTATTTTTATGAAACCGGTACTATCAACTATGAAACGCTAGCTTAATAAACACATATTTACGATCATATTTTTCACTAAGGCTAATTCATTTCATTAATTTTCACTTTAAAATTTTCAAATTTGATATTTAATTATCACATCGTTTATTACTCACGGGGCTAAATCGCGCGTACCAGGGTAAAGCGTTCATTAAAAAACTAGGATCGTTTTCGTGAGTACTTTGAAAATTGTTTTTGACTACTTTTGCATTGCCTTAATTAGTATTAACACATCAGTGAGAGAATTAGCTTTAAGGTTATTACGCATATCGCAACATTAATTAAACACATGAAAGACTATACGCGGCCCCGCATTTTGTTTATTACTCTCCATTATGCTCTGAGAACTGAAAGGTATCATTCGTTTCGATTTAAAGGGCGAAGAGCCCTTTGGACAATTACAAAAACTTTTTTTCAGATTGTAAAATCAATGTGTTGTCAATTTATTAAATGGATATTGCTAGTTTAACCATCAAATTATATGAACTTTGTGTTTTTCGCGACGTGTAAAAAGTACGCGGCACCGGTTACCGCCATATTACATCATGAAACAATTATTGCAATAGTCGCAAAAACCTGTTAGTTTACCTTTTATCACTTTTTGTTGTAACTCATTAAATTTTATTTACCACCTGATGTTAAAATTTACATGTTATCTGGCTCTTAAATTTCCTGAAATGTTATGTGGTGCTTTTTCAGAGAGTATTTGCGCTGAACACTGAACCGCCATTTTGGAAAATAAGAAGACCGAAATTGATAAACAGTTAAGAACGTAACGAATGCTATTCCTGACAACACTTCAAAGAGACAGCTTAATAAAAGTGTTATATGGGTTCTTAATGCATTTTAGCAGCTATAGATGAAGAGCATACAAGACATTTGAAGACAAAAAACTGTAGAAGTGGGTAAATGTGGGTGGTGGTTTCTTCTTGCTGAAAAACGTCTCTCGTCGCTTTCTTCGTTTCGTGCCGCAACATAAGGACATACTCATTTTTCTTCGAGCGTTTAAGTGATTGTGTCTAAAACTATCGGCGAAATCCCATGTGGAATATCGTCATCGTCTTTCAGGAAAGCCCTTATTATTGCGGTACATGACTCGGGACTACATTACGCTGAACCGTATCAATCCGCGTAGAATTGTTACCACGAATTCAACATCAAAAAGATAGCGACCCGCATAAGATGGACTACCTCGCGATATTTCTCAGTTATTAACACGATTTCTTTCGTTTTGATCATGAATATGACTTCCATATAATCGCACGTGCATTTTACCCATGATCCCCTATAATTCATCAGCAAAAATGATTAACAGTTTTCATCCTACGATAACTAGAAACTCATTTAGAAACACATTAGCATCTACACTAATATTTTTCGAATTACCATCCATTGTAAAAAACACAATATGAATCAATACGGATTAAACATCTCATAATAATGAATGGACAAAATAAAACGATATTGTCCATTTTGAGATTGTCTATTGGAGCGTGTGATCAGTTATGTAAGGAGAGTCCATTGTGTCTTCAGAAGCCGTTTAAAGCCCCTGCTTTTAAAATGTCGGCACTTTAAAACATATAATTTAATACCAGTATTACGTTATCGATTCAACATATAAGTTACATGTATTTTACGTCATAGTTTATATTTTATACTAATTTATTTAAGGTCGAGTGTGAAACAAGTTTTTTAAACTCAGTATATAAATCACTCTCGACACCTCATTCCTGATGATATCCATCGCCACAAGGGAATGAGAGTCGAGAAGTCAGTTTCCCTTTTATGCTGAGCATCTAGCAAGGGAATTTCTGGCATCATTTTTATTTCGACTTTGTTACTATGCGGACGGGGATCAAACCGAGACCTCCTGTACGCGAAGCGGACGCTCTACCACTACTAGACTATCGGTGAGAATGTGCATAATGTTTTCTCTTTCGTTTTAATGGTGTTATTCATATCATTGTTTCCGTGTATTTCTCCAAAACATTTGCTCCGTACCTTAGTCCCGGTCGGCAAAGACTACCAAATAAGTCCACTAATATCTAGTTAGTTAGCAGATATTTTCAATGATAAAGACTCAAAGTTTTTAAGGTCTTTGTGATTCGAAATTGATTAGATACTCAGACTGATTAGCTTTATTTGGTTTGGCAGAACTTTGCGGCATTGGCAATGTCATTCGCATCAACTCGGCCTTTATGCATTGCAATAAAGTAAATGTATATTTACCGGAGACAAACGGAAATGGCCGAGCTTTCACGATTGACACAATGCATGTTACGCTCAGCGTACACTAGTATATTTAGTCGTGACCTATACAATTTTAGGGAACGATTGAGGTTCTGTGTGTATGTATTTGAGGAATATCAGTACTCAAAACAATATTTTTTATCAAAGACGAGCCACGGGTTTTGAAATGATTGCCTGTCACATACAGCGTTTTCTACGTCACAACTCATGGACGTGATGGCTAAAGCACTGGACAGTCGAGTTTTTATCGTCTTCTAGTAGAGTGAAAACTGTATGCCGAGATAATGAGTTTAATTCACCAGAAAGTGATCAATGTATCATATTAAAACACACACACAGACATCTAAAGTCACAGTTGTATCAGAACGGAGCCAGCAATGAAATATGTAATACATTGAAACACCATAAAAACACCATCATTCTCAATTCGGGGCCTCTCATCATTAATCACAAATTTACTCGTATAAAACATGTTTTTCACTTAATATAATGTCACAATTTGATATTTCAAAATAATAAATGTCCCTCAACAAAAATTATGACATTAAGCAACGATATCTGTAAAAACAGCAAATGACAAACTGCCGTTTGAGACGTACGAGAGAAAAAACTGGAAGGCGCGTGCCTCCCTCACGTCACCGCATCGATGTTATTAATAATTCACCGACGCTGGTTTTATTTAAAACTTAGATACACCTCAGTGATACACCTGTCGACAGTTGCCCCCCGATCAAAGTCGCACAATCATCATAAACGTCCGTTATTCAAACGTCTTCTTTTCATGCTGTTTTAACTCACTTGCCTAACACATAAAATAGCGCTTATCGTATCCGGTAATATGTGTAATTTGACGAATATATTTCATTATAAGTGACTGGATTACCCACCTTTAATCGCTGTTTATATTATCAATTCATAGTTTTAGTACCCAATTAAGTAATTTAGTACTTTATGTGAACTATTATGTATCGTTATTTTGTTGTAATCTGATTTCGGGTATGACAGATTCGTCCCTTAAACGTGTCGCCTCAAATGTTTCGCGATAGACCGTCTCTGTGATACAAAGTTTTGACAAATTATGTTCAAAGGTGAGCTACGTTTATTATAAAGAACATAAGAGACATAATTCATGTTATACGATCTTTTAACTTTTCGTCACGTAAGGATGACGTGGAACATTGAAACCATTTATGTATAATTTATATTCTTATAATTCGTACTTAATTGTTTTCGTTCATTACTTATCAAAGTTTCTAAAGTTCAAACTTGAGGCAACAACGTAAATAAAGTGTATTTATGTCTTTGATTAATGAGGATAAAAGGGCGCTTTTAGGGGTCGATTGAGGGGTGAGCTCCCCCTTAACCATTGATTCAATGACACCTACTTATTTATTTAATCATATTTCTTGTTTTACAGATCTTACGTTTTGTAATTATACACAATAGTGTGATTTGGATTTTCAGTGTTTTAATATATCTTTAAGGGCAGTTTTTATATTCAAATTACTATGGTTACATAGATTTATATTGTAAATAATTTGAGTTTATAATATTTTAATGAAATTGTGATATGATAGTCTCCTATAATTCTTTTAGACTAGCTTTGTACTGTGATATATGTTTTGTGAATTGTATAGTCATGGAATCATCTGAATTAATTATATGATCTTTGGTATAGTTTATGTGTAATGTACAAAGATGACACTTAAATAAAGATTTTACATACAGAACAAGCTAAATTTAAAGATAATATTTCGACACAAACATAATATCATTATTTAAAAGAAGCAAAATGCAAAAGCAATTTTATTAATATTTTGATGTTTAAGGTGGTTAAAGCTGTTTTTGTAGAGGCTCTACTCACAGCCTTTTAGTGAGACGACACGAACATTATTCAAACGTTATAATTACGACGTAACTGTAACAAGTATTTCATTAATACAGTATTTGATCAATTCTTAATATAAACGGTTCAAATTAGTATCACGTTTTAGACTTATGTTTTAATTTTTTGAATATACATCAAAATAGTAAAATTCAATGTTCACATTTAGAGAAATACAACTGCTGTTTTAAACAACTAACTCCTCGGTTTTTCTGAAGTTGGTTGGCATAGTAACGATGTAAGTGATCTCAATCTAGAACATTTAAAGCTAATATGGATACATTACTTAAAATAGAATCAATAGATCTGTTACTTTTGTAACCTTGTAATATGTAGTAATTATATAATATCAAAATAGCAGATTTCATGGAGACTGACTCATATTCAAAACTTGAAATCACCATAGCGGCTACCCAATAGCATTTTCAGATTTAGAATAAGGTTTCGTTACATAAGATAATGTTTAGTGATGCCAAAGTTCATTGCAATCTGAGCAAAGATAATTCAATATAGGACAACATGAAATTGTTACCGAGTAGAAGTTTATGACTTTAAGCGTTGTTGATTATAATTATGTCGTGATTGTCTGTCCTCGCTTCCCCGTGGATGTTATTAGCTGCTAGCGCTTTAACACACCATGTATAACTCGATATTACGACATAACGACGGAACAACGAACATAATTATATTGTCAAATTACATTATAATATTGTTATCGGCGTTAGGTCATACCCTACGTCGAATGTATATGATAATTTTACCCATCAGACGACAATGTCAAGTCACGTGGCCCAAATAGACACCACGTCGACTGCGGTGGTCTTAAACAGCACGATAATTGCCATCTAAACCTACTGGCTCCGGACCGTATTGTACGTCTGTTAGATGAACGTAAATCGTCATTTTAAACAAAGCAATTTCAAGTTGGTTCTGTCACAACATAAATAGATATTTTGTGTAGCATTACGTCATACAATTGCCAACATGTGTATTGCATAATGTGATAAGCGATGCTTTCAATTAGAACAGTGCTTTACGTAGAGACCAGTCCATTTTTCTAACCAACTAGCGATAATTGATTCCAAAGTCCGCTGAAGGGCATGCCTCTCTATGTGTCAAACGCCATGGTATCTAGACTAGAATCAAAGCACTGTAGTGACAGATATTCATGATTTCTGTATCACGCTCTTCTGCCTTCAATCATGATGTGTTTGTCGTCATCAAGTTTAGGCATTTTGTTTTAAATAAATTCTTCATGATATTTTGAGTCATAAGTATTGAAAGTTTTCCCGGAATCAATTAAATCATTATCAACCAACTTGCCTCTCCGTCAACAATTGACTTGATCTCGGCTAGCAAACGATCTTAATCTGTATGAACATGGCCCGTTTCAATCAGGTATCGGACCCGGGTTTCCCTGTAACGCTTCATGAGCATGTTGGGACTTGGGCAGTTCATTTTCTCGTTCGATTGTAATAAATGTGCCATGTAATTGTGGTATATGATGGTTTTTATGTTTTCTATGCTCGGTTGGTTAAGTCAGAGACTATAGATGTGTGATCTATAGTCCTCTGGTTAAGTTGAGTGTCGCCTTCCCTGTCCGACTTTATATTAGCTTTTGGCTCAATACTTCTCAAACGTCAGAAGCTTTCACTTAAATGCAATATTTTTATTAACGTTTGAGCGTATATACACGCATGTTTTAACTCATCACTCTTTTGTAACATAACTTGATTTCAAAAATAAACATACAATAATACTTGACTGTTTTTTATCGCTTATGTTTCGGATTTTACTAAATACTTCATTACACCTATGTTTGTATCGACTATGCATGAGATATACGAGAATGCAGCTTTTTATGTGAAGACCTTTATGAAGTGGTTGGCACGGTAAAATAGTATAAGTTTCAAAGTCGTTAATCTCGTTTCCCCGCAAATAAAAGGACTTCCAACACAGAACTGTTCTGTGAATATAGTTATGTGGTCCACTTAGCGTGTATAAACCCCAGGCTTAGCTATAGAATGTGAAAGAATGTTGTAAGTAAAAAGCGCTGTTTTGAGAAAACAAGAAAATCTGTCTGAAAACGTATGGAAAAACAAGCTTTTTGAACTTCAGTTTGATCAACGTGACCTGTTCGGATTTTCACGAAAATAGGCCCAAAAGAAACTCCTTATGATGCAAATTTCAAATATATATGGGTCTTATAAGTTCGCGAGTAGCACTTACGACAATTATCATTCCAGCGAAATGTATGTAAAACGTCCGCGCGTCTCTTTGTATTTGAAGTGCAAATGAAAGTTCATAAACCACAACTGTTGTCTGGTCAGATTTAAGACAATGATAAGCGAAATTAACACGTTTGATGATACACAAAATGATAGTTAAATGTAACAAGACGCCAAAAACGACAAGCATCTATTAAATTACCCTCAATCGTAAAGAAATGACAACGAATATTTTATTGCCGTCTGCTTAAATGCTTGCACGTGCCTCGGATTATAGGAAATGATTTCTATCAAAATTTCTCGCTTGGTGTGCGAGGAAATCGATCTTTTGTAAAAGAAATGAAAAACGGTTGATTTTTACACACTTATTCAAATTATTATTTTGTACATGTACGTTAGGCCCCCCAAAACGAAGCACGGTGAAATATACGGTAACATACGGTGGTTTGTAGAGTCAGTTAGTACAGTGAGGAGCAGTGATACACGAGGTTCTGTTTTATTCTTTACTTATTATATAATAAACTATTATATTGATGTCATGACAGGCGATACAAATGAAAAAATAAATTATTATGTATAATCAAAAGAAGGTCTTAAATAGTTACAGACGGTAATACGAGGGTCGTACGTGCAAGAGTTATTTGACGCAATATGTTCCAAAATTTCGAAACAACAGGTTTTTATTACGTCTATAACGAACCGCTCGGCCACGACCTTTTATGCGTAATTTTATAAATCGTTCGATTGATAAATAAATGGATTGACTCGCTGATCGATGTCTAATAATATGAGATTAAAAAGGCCAATTTTGATGACAGATATTTCAATGTGTTTTATGAACGCTGGATTCTTGATCTCGCCACAGGAAGATCGCTGGGGTCACGGGAGAACAAAGGGCTGTAATGGCCCCGCTTTTGTTGCAGTTACACAACGATATACCGTGAAACGATTATATTGCTGATCGGATAATGTATCGACCATATCTAAAATTCATCATCGAAAGTCAATGACGGTTAAACAAAGAGAAATAACGAAAGTTTTTAAAATAACATCAATTACACAAATACGGACGATTGTGGTGCTCCGTAGGGGGCGCTGGTCGGGGTCGTGGTCCCAATGTAAAATGATAGATAGTACGGAGCGGACATAAAGCACAGGTGATCGCCGCGCTCTGACGACTTAATTCTCAAATAATATTATCGATGAGTTAAAACGAAAAAGTCGATCAATGTGCCTTTTTATATCTTTTTAATAGACCTCTGCATCCCGTGGAGTAAAGGTTTCATTTGTGTTCAACCTTTTTCAGGATTTTGTCACATTTCATGTTTTATTCACTATTTCAGGATTTTGTCAATTTCTCGGGATTTTGTCAATAAGTCTTAAGAACTGACACGGCATGATTTATTCGCAGAAATTCATACATTCAGCAAAAGAACCTCCTAATATAATATCGATGCATAATGAATCCTACAAGTCAGGAGTCAGGTTACGCACGGCACCAGGATCTGTTGCACCGGGGTCCGACCAGTTAGTCTTAATTTCTTTGAGGGTTTTCCTGATCAGACTCTTAATCCTGACATGCTAACTACATTCTGGTTCACCAGAGTATTCTTCACCTGTGATACCAGGTAGTATGGGAACTTGACTAACCACTGATATATGAGGGTGGCTACTATTAGATGACCACATTTTTGCCAATTCACAGGGATCCGGATTCCTTAACACCTCTCTGGACCCGCGCATACAATTAATATATCCGCACTTTGTTTTTAATATTTTAATGGCATCTATCGCACTATTATAGTTTTGAATATTGCGACTGAAATAGGCGGCGAGCGTATCCTTCCGTTCGGTTATATGCACCCGGCTTATAGCACTGATAAAAATCTTATCAAGAATATTGTCCAGACAACTTAAAGTGACACGCTGGACAAAGACTGTATTTGTGACAAGTTGCCGAAAAATGATGTTATGTATTCGTGACATTGACAATTAAACATCCTCTAACGTCCCGTTATCGGAACGTAACCATTCGGATGTAAAAATACAATCCATTTTTTCGCAGATTTTATTTTCTTAAGTCGTTACATCGAGTCGTTCCTTGTAACGTTGTTAGTTACCTGGGTGATTTAACACGTGGCACGTCGTTGTCAAGGTGACAGGTGTCAACAAGTGTAAACACCGAAACGTGTTAAACAAAACAGAAGGTCCCTTCGTTACGTGTTGATTTCATTATCCGTATTTAGAGGGACGAGATTCCTTTTATTTCGGGCACTCGCCAAACCTGTTAATCTGCCAAGCGAACAACAGATATTGACAATATCAAAATCTTAGATTGTGGAAACGACACGTTTAAATAAACAGTGTTATCCGTTCTTGATTGGCATTTATCTAATTTACGCCACACTGAAATGATAAATCGTCAATTAGTGAAGATCTCTTAAAGGGAGTTAACCGGCCATAATCGATTGTTAAGAAAAGGTGCAAGCTCGTTAGTCGACACTAAGTTGACATTTGGAAAACCGCATAATTATTGATACTATTAACGTTTCGGTGCATATGTGTATAATGTAAAACGGAAATAAAACACATTTACAAGAAAAGTACCTTAATTTCCCAGACGAATATGTCGATTATAGTCTTAACTTTGAAAAGCACACACACTTTTACAACAGAACAGAACAGAACGGAACGAAACGGAACGGACCAGAACGGAACGGGACGCAACGCAACGCAACGCAACGCAACGCAACGCAACGCAACGCAAAACTAAGCTAAGTTAAGCTAAGCTAAGCTAAGCGACACAACAACAGTTTAATTCAGACATGCATATAACTATCAAAAGAGTCTTCCATTCCTCAGGTTGTCGCCCGATGACCGGTCGATGTTCAATCCGGGATTCCGGTCCGATTAGCCTGACTACAGTCATTAGAAGTACGCCGTCCTATGATCGGGCTGGATTTGTGACATAGGTACATGTATTATGATTATGTAGATTTTATCATTTAACTGTGCTTTATTTCTCATATTCAGAAGTCCTAAAATATTAAACATGCTTTGTATAACGTAATAACATAATTATTCTATGCCAAACACAAGACTGACAGAGCAATGGATGTGAACCGCTTTATATCCTTATTTCTCGCCGGCCTCCTAAATAGAGAAAACATATTGAACAATACGATATCACCATGATCGTTCCATAAGGTAGCAGAGAAAAAGAAATAGAATATTATAAGGGGCAGATTCCCTCAAAGAAAAAATAAAATCCCACTTTCTTTTCTATCCGGGCCCATGTATTTCCAATGTCATCTTATCCCATTGTGTCATCATCGCATCTCAGAAACCGCGGCTCAAGATAAATTTTCATTAGCGTTCCCTTTGACCGAACGAGAGATTCTTCTAATTTCGGCGTATTTCCATTTTCAAAGAGGGGCGTTCCCTCTTAGGGAATGAATCCAATTTATAAAAACTAGACGGTGTCGCATGCATTGTCATTTCGTTAAGGTCTAAACATGGAGTAAACCAGGCACACGTGCGCATGTCGGAACAATTGGCCCCTACCGGCCCCTGTGTCCCTTAATGATTATCATGGTTGTAAAATATTCCAGATCTGTAAAAAACATGTAAAATTAGCCGATGTTTACATGGAGACTAATGACGAATATCAGCATAAAAGTCGACTTCGTCTTCATGTTCAATAACTCACAGTTTCAATATTAGACACTACGCTAATTCATGTTGTCTTTTTTGTCATTGATTAAATATCAACCGAACTTTGTTTATCAACGAAGTAACCTAAACTTTGAACCGGCAGACGACAAAAGTATCCACGTTTTTTTATGTTTGATTAATTAAAACTTGAAATGTCAATGGTAATTAGATTCTAATAACTTGTTAATTAATGCGTATGTTATTGCCACTATATTGGATTGTTATGTCAAAGTTTTGATGAAGTTTGTATGGCATTAAAGTGTTACATTTGTAAAACTTAAAAATGAGTTGTAACAATGTATACTAGAGATTTTGAAAGGGCAAATGTCGAACCTAAAACAGACATAATACGGCGTCTGCTATAAGGTAAGACTAACTTGCTCATTGCTTAAAATTATTTATTGACATATGGTCTTGTTGAATATTTTTGCAGTTTTGACTCTCAATATACATGCGATTGTTATTATGAAACATGTACACGTATGCCTACATGATCTCTCTAGAAATGCTCATTTAGCTGCGGGAGTCCGGCTCTGAAAGAATTTTGAATCTCCAATTAAGTATTTTTTAAAAATCTTTCAATCTTAGAAAAAAAAAATAATTGTACTTGCATTTTCTACAATTAATGTTGACTCTAGAAATATTTAATCGAATTCATTCTAAATACTTGATAGAAGCAGAAATGGCACGGACTCGTGCGTAATTGCGCGTGCGCAATTCAAAAGGAAAACTTTCCGAACAGTGAAAAGTTTAACCAAATAATCTGCGCACGCGCAATTTTTTTTTTGATAATTGAGTGAACGGTAAATTCATTGTACAGACAATTATACGAGCAATGAACTTTCGTAACATACATTATAAAGTAGTTTACGTAATTCGTGGCTCATAATAGCCCGGGATATTAAGCATTGTGTATTTGCATTTTGATGGAATAAATTACAATATCGTTCAATGAACATAATTTCGTAACATGACTTTTATTTAAATGAAATTAACACCTGAACTTGCGCGATAGGCTTGTGTCGAGGGGACAATTAAGAACTTAGATTTCTGTCATCTTTTCATTATGAATGTGTCGGGTTTCAAGTCGTCCCAGGTAATGAGAACCTTTATGATAGTTGGATACGAATAAATTCCTTGGAAAGGGTTTTATTGGCACACGGCCAAGGCTAATGAAACGTGACAAAACACCGGAAAATCAGTATAGGCACCATGGTTTATTTTATCGGTCCCTATTTTCTGGTATTGTAATTACGATCCCCGGATCTAGGGCTGGAGTTACCGCCCACTTGAAGGGGATCCGCGCTCTAAGCCTGTAATTATCTGGAACCAAAGTCCTGGAAGTCACGTAGAATCTTGCGGCGTCAATCCGACATTTCTGCAATACGGGGGTTCCGCTCATTTTCAGGAGAAAATTCAGATTTGCAGGTGTACCAAACTTGGTTGTTTAGAAGGGCAGACACAATAGATGAATTGTTACATAACCAATCGAATCTTTCACGGTCTTGCGAAAAAATGTTGAGTGAGAAAAAATTCTGTCAGCGGGCATTGTATAAGAGTTTTACTGGAGGCAAAATTTTCAAATCAGAGGGACCCAATTGTTTCCCGGCTAATTGCGGGTACAGAATCTGAATATAAGGGGTCAAAGTGGCCCTTATCCTACTAGATGCAACAGAGATGTTACGTCAAACCGAGGGTCTAAAATTAATTACCGTGATATGACTTGATTTCACGTCAAAATGCGGGAATTATCATAACAGAAAATCTTTATAGTCGCAAAGACAAAGTTCCGCCCTAACAATAGTCGGCTTCTTACTAGTAATAACCCGCTAATCATGGTGGATACTTATTCTTTGGGTAACAATTTGAAATGGGTTAAAATTGGGTTCAGCGGCTTGACGTCTTTTCGAAACATTAATGATCGCCGTTCAACGAGTATTTCTAGGACTCGATCGGTCAGGATTTTAAAATTTTCAACCATAAATATCGCACCCTCTCTGATTTTTTAATTTATTCGGATTAATCAATTCGCCTGGAGAACTGTTTTAATTAGGAATAACTTTTCCCGGAAGAACATTGAACTATGTGTCTTGTTTCAAAGATCTTGTTATAAATTATGATTCATTTTCACGGAATGTTAAAGATTTAATTAAAACGAATTTTGCTGACGGAGGTTTTCAGCCATTGATCTATTCTGTTCAAGACTGTTGGTGTTAAATTGAGAGAATTACTTCATATAGCGTATCCATGTACTTGTAATACTTTGATCATAAAAGCTAGTCACTAATTTTCACAACTTGGCATAATTATAACATTTGTTCAAGCAAGTGATACTAATAACATACTATAATAAAACAGCACTGGCGTACACACACAGAATTAAAACTATACAAGTATTACGTTGTACGGCATTTTGTATACAGCTATTGCCCAATCCATTTAGGCAACCGGAAGAGCTTCCATAATCATGAGTGGTCTTCTGAGTTTGTTCAACTGGGTCCCTTGTGTTTGCTCTACCGTCTCTTCCGCTCGATATTTGGAAAAGGTTGCATCAATAGTGGAAGCTCGGCTATTTCCGTTTGTCTACCATAAATACAATTGCAATACATAAAGATCGAGGTAATCAGAATGCCAAGCAGTGTTGCAAAGCAAAATGGCGACGTCCAGTGAAGACAGGCCATGATGCGTTCGATTGTCGACCTCTTCCGTTTGCTTTTGAAAATGCTATTCTCTGCTCGAAAAAAAACCAAACGAACCGTCACTATGTGTTGGGAAATAAGCTTGACCGAAATTATCAGACCAAACCTAGCAATAGTCGGCGTACATGGGACTCGCTTCAGTATCGTGTCATACCAAATATTGGTGATGATACAATGACTGCTGTTGTTTAACACTCAGCATAAAGAGAAAAACATACATGACCTTGTTGTGATGGATACCATCGGGAACTTGCTGATGGGGATTGATATTGTAGGAAAATCACAATCACAACTGATCCTAAATAATATTTTATATTAGTATAGTGCGCTTTAAATACATGTATGCAATCGACCTAAGTATTCCTATATTAAAGGCCTGCTACTGACCACAACATTTAATTAATGAAGAAGACAAATATTTTACCATTAAGCGATACAATGTCTTAAAGATGAAACAAATACACCCTACACGCGCGGGCAGCATCATTCACTAAGACCGTACAAGACCGGCGTTTAGCCATGTCGACCCTCACACAGCATGGAATTATGGTGTCCATTTCAGACGACGGCGGCTGAGAAATCCATAAACAATACTCGCCCTGTGCCGGGTCATTTGTCCGGCTTAAATGAACATAACTTAAATCCAAAACGTCTTCAATCTTAATATATGACCGCGCACGTGCTGTGCACGTGTAAAACTGATAAATGAAATTAAACAGTGTCATTACCAAGAAATGATATCTAATTCAAGAAAATACGAGAAACATGAGCGTTGATATTTCAGAATAGAAATGCATTTAAAATTTAAATGACTTGCCATTGCAGTCAGTCGATGGTCAATTATTTAAAATTGTGATGAATGGTTGTGATATAGAAGTCATTTGATCATTGGTAACGTTACTGTGAACAGCTTAGACATCAACAAAGCACATATTATTATCATAATTATAATCATTTGTTTCACCATTTTAGGAAATTTTAGTAATTCTAAACTTGAATTCTAAAATTTGAAAGTTTCTGTGCCATAACCTAATTTTCCAGTCGATGCTGTTTGATCCAACAAGACCTACAGTGCTTCTCGAGCAATGTTTAACATTCGGTACAAGCTGCATGTTGTCGTGATCCAGTGGCTAGTGCGCTGAGTTATTAATTTGGCATCCGGATTCGATTCTCAGCCGCGATATGTTACACTTTTCATGCAATCGTGACAAGCTTCTCGCCATTTCCCCGCATGTGGAGAAGTTGCTAGTTCCCTGCGGAGGGGCAAATTTGTACTGGTTGACGGATTCAGTGCAGAAAAAATTGGTTACATGTACAAAATACGAGAAAAGGCTACCGTATAAAATGTTACTAGTAAATCTATTCAGTATAAGCAAAAACTTAATGGGTTTTCAATTTTATGTGTTGATAAATTGCTAAAATTATCGTTCATTTCTATCAATGACTATTAAAGCGTAATAAAACATTTGCGTAATAGTCCAAACGTCCTGATAGCAAGCGTAGAACAAGAAAAACTAGCGGTGGTCCAAAGGAGCACGTGTCAGCCATTAAAAGCAGTTTTTATTGCGTGTTAATAACACGTCACCGGCTTGTTGACTATGTTTAGACATCTCCATGAGTTTGTTTGACGTCTAAGTGACGACATTTGATCTTAAAAAATACATAGAATAGCAAGGGTTACCATGGTAACGACTCAAATCATTCGTAAAGATCGGGAAAATAATACTACCTTCATTGTTTAAATTATTCCCTATCTTTCTCTGAAAATTGCATGTTAAAATATAAACATCGCTGATTCTAAACGTCGATGAGACTATAAAATCTTTGCGCGACTTAAATTTTGATATTATCGTCATCGAATATTTGTGAGTTCCCAACCTCAAGGGAACTGTCACATGACGAAAGCCATGCGCTTGTGTTCTAGAACTGTGTCACAACATTAATGTTTTTGTAGCGCCTCATTTTAGTCAAATAGGACGAACCGATACTAAGTTGGCTCAACCCATTTGCCATTTATTCATTACTGGGAATTTTCTGGCAATTTACTAATGGTATGGTCGAATTTTAAAAAATTCACAATAAACCTTCCTTGTATTTATATCCCCACCATTGCTTTTTCGGCGAATCGCAAAATGTTGAATATCATTTGAATTGTTTTCAGAATTAATGTTTTACCGCAATTATACTACACTCAATCAGGACTAAACTTTTAAATATTTCTACTTATACATACATTTTGTCACATACATTAAGGACGTCAACTAGGCCATTTTGTTTTTAGCCTGAACTAGGTTAAAGTGCTGCCTTCCCTGTCCAAAGTTTTATTGAGATTCAAATGCTGTTGTTCAAGTACTACCAAAAAAGTATATAGCATACTTCTAGGTTGTGCTATATGCGTGTTTCATGGAGTGAGGACTTCTAGGTTGTGCTACATGCGTGTGTCATGGAGTGAGGACTTCTAGGTTGTGCTACATACGTGTTTCATGGAGTGATGACTTCTAGGTTGTGCTGTATGCGTGTGTCATGGAGTGAGGACTTCTAGGTTGTACTACATGCGTGTGTCATGGAGTGAGGACTTCTAGGTTGTGCTGTATGCGTGTGTCATGGAGTAAGGACTTCTAGGTTGTGCTATATGCGTGTGTCATGGAGTGAGGACTTCTAGGTTGTGCTATATGCGTGTGTCATGGAGTGAGGACTTCTAGGTTGTGCTACCTGCGTGTGTCATGGAGTGAGGACTTCTAGGTTGTGTTACATGCGTGTGTCATGGAGTGAGGACTTCTAAGTTGTACTACAAGCGTGTGTCATGGAGTGAGGACTTCTAGGTTGTGCTGTATGCGTGTGTCATGAAGTGAGGACTTCTAGGTTGTGCTGTATGCGTGTGTCATGGAGTGAGGACTTCTAGGTTGTGCTATATGCGTGTGTCATGGAATGAGGACTTCTAGGTTGTGCTGTATGCGTGTGTCATGGAGTGAGGACTTCTAGGTTGTGCTACATGCGTGTGTCATGGAGTGAGGACTTCTAGGTTGTGCTGTATGCGTGTGTCATGGAATGAGGACCTCTAGGTTGTGCTGTATGCGTGTGTCATGGAGTGAGGACTTCTAGGTTGTGCTATATGCGTGTGTCATGGAATGAGGACTTCTAGGTTGTGCTGTATGCGTGTGTCATGGAGTGAGGACTTCTAGGTTGTGCTACATGCGTGTGTCATGGAGTGAGGACTTCTAGGTTGTGCTGTATGCGTGTGTAATGGAGTGAGGACTTCTAGGTTGTGCTATATGCCTGTGTCATGGAGTGAGGACTTCTAGGTTGTGCTGTATGCGTGTGTCATGGAGTGAGGACTTCTAGGTTGTGCTATATGCGTGTGTCATGGAGTGAGGACTTCTAGGTTGTGCTGTATGCGTGTGTCATGGAGTGAGGACTTCTAGGTTGTACTACATGCGTGTGTCATGGAGTGAGGACTTCTAGGTTGTGCTACATGCGTTTGTCATGGAGTGAGGACTTCTAGATTGTGCTACATGCGTGTGTCATGGAGTGAGGACTTCTAGGTTGTACTCCATGCGTTTGTCATGGAGTGAGGACTTCTAGATTGTGCTACATGCGTGTGTCATGGAGTGAGGACTTCTAGGTTGTACTACATGCGTTTGTCATGGGGTGAGGACTTCTAGATTGTGCTACATGCGTGTGTCATGGAGTGAGGACTTCTAGGTTGTACTACATGCGTTTGTCATGGAGTGAGGACTTCTAGATTGTGCTACATGCGTGTGTCATGGAGTGAGGACTTCTAGGTTGTGCTATATGCCTGTGTCATGGAGTGAGGACTTCTAGGTTGTGCTACATGCGTGTTTCATGGAGTGAGGACTTCTAGGTTGTGCTGTATGCGTGTGTCATGGAGTGAGGACTTCTAGGTTGTGCTGTATGCGTGTGTCATGGAGTGAGGACTTCTAGGTTGCGCTGTATGCGTGTGTCATGGAGTGAGGACTTCTAGGTTGTGCTACATGCGTGTGTCATGGAGTGAGGACTTCTAGGTTGTGCTGTATGCGTGTGTCATGGAGTGAGGACTTCTAGGTTGTGCTGTATGCGTGTGTCATGGAGTGAGGACTTCTAAGTTGTACTACAAGCGTGTGTCATGGAGTGAGGACTTCTAGGTTGTGCTGTATGCGTGTGTCATGGAGTGAGGACTTCTAGGTTGTGCTATATGCGTGTGTCATGGAGTTAGGACTTCAAGGTTGTGCTGTATGCGTGTGTCATGGAGTGAGGACTTCTAGGTTGTGCTATATGCGTGTGTCATTGAGTGAGGACTTCTAGGTTGTGCTACATGTGTGTGTCATGGAGTGAGGACTTCTAGGTTGTGCTACATGCGTGTGTCATGGAGTGAGGAGAATCGTAGCATGAAATAAAAAAGTGAAATCATTACGCATTTCGGAGGTCAATAAATTGTTTGAATTTGATTTCGTGTACATCCATGAAATCAACGAAGTTTAATCCGTTACAAAAATGAATGATCTGGGAACTCGATCGGATAGATCTACGGATTGGTGCATTTGGTTTGTTTTTTGACGCATTATATCATGAGGAAGGACAGAGCAATGTTCTCACCAGAGACTATCTTTCTGTATGTATGCACCGACTACATACATAAACAAGGCTGTACAATAAGTAAACGCGCGTCAAACAGATAAATGGTGCGGCTGTTGTCAAGGTACTAGAACTCGGTGCAGCAGTTTGCTGAATCTTTCCTTCTCTAAACAAACGTTGTTATTGAGAGGATAAGAAAATCTGCCAGATAAAGCTTTTAAAAACGATTAACAGTATAGAACAACATAACCGAAGTTCAAGAGTATATTAGTGCAAGGAAATGATGAACACTCAAAACACCTGACACCAATCACCTCAAGCTCTTCGTCCCGTCCGGTCTCGATTTGGCCTTCGCATAGTCTCCCCAAATATATTCCCATCTCTGCGAACTCGGTGACCATATTGCCTTCGGTCGACCAGGGTTTTTTTACAAGGTGTAGTAATCGGGAGTGGGAGGCGAATACTGCTTTATAGGTAAATGAGTTTCCTCGTAAAATGAAGTCTTTATTATTATTATTATTCTAGTTATTTCTCAGAAAACCGATTAAGTGGGTGGGTGCCTGATGATTGTTTATCCGTATAAATGTAATATAAATGACTTCGAATTGTTGAAAACATCAACCAAGACGAAAATAAACCGAACAGGAAATCAATGCAAATGCTAGTGTGCGCATAACGTACTAGTACATGTGTACTGTATATTATTGTTTCACTTCCGTAGTAACCATGGCTGTCTAACTCTCCAGTAATTGAAGAGTGATTACGGTCAAGGCAATGATGTCATCACATCACATTTGTCATTGCCTAGAAAACAGCACACACTTCACATACGCCTTCCTCAACAATCAAACATCTGTTTGAAAACGTATCAATTATTCAGGACTGTTGTTTTCTAAATTTGATTCGGTAGAAAAAAATACTACAAAAAATAGAGGGTTGTGTTGATCGATGAGCTTGGACAATATTTTCACCCACTGATAAATTGTGGCCTTCATCAGAGGTGACAGTATTACCTTTGCATAGTGTCACTTCCCAATACTGACCACTTCACAAAACCCTTAATGATGTCACTATATGTATTGACCACCTTGGCAGATTGGAGCACTGACACGTGGCAGTGACGTATACACATGGGTGAAGGGTCATTAAGGTTAAACAATGATGCTGCCACCTTTAGGTTGCCATAGGTACGCAGAAGCGCAGCGGTATTTCTACCAAATAATGATCATTACATAGTAATCGTTGACATATGCATGACAAGAGTTCCCTGTAACGCCACACCACGGTCTATGATTGGTATAAATGATGCCTGTACGCCTTATTTGTCCGACATAATGGATCAGTTGGGTGTTCTTGTGTATTACATTACCCGACATGTCCCCATAATGCACCACAGCAACAATGTCGCAATTTCTCCCATAGAGCACGTTGGACTTCGCACGCCTGTCAGTGGCTGCACCGGTAAAAGAAGATTAGACGACGTGCTGTGATAAATGGGGTGATCTTGAAGACGTGGTTGCAGACGAAACAGGATACATAATGGTCAGTATTGTTTAGGGACAGTTACATGGAAGAGATAATGTGACATGGTTGTGAAAAATGGTGACAAGACAATTGTAGTTGAAATTAAATCAGCATTTATTTAATCGACGAGTTGTTTTAGACAAAAGGATGCACTTTGGTTTCTTTGACGTGCCAAATGTTGGCAAGCCGGACAGGAAAATCAAATTATTCATCTGAAAGTTCGAAAACATAATATTATTGTTCCAGTTCAATAATCAATGACACTACTCGGCTATTATGGAAAAGAAAAAAAACCAAAGCAAATGAAAGTTTTTGAATGGTGATTTGGGCTCGTTAAAACCGCAATGAAAATTTTCAAATTTATCAAGTGTCATAAGGGTATTGAGGAAACCCGGGGATATTTTCAATTTTGTCCCCTAACACCAAAATCACCTGGCGCCAAAACCAAGGGTCAGGAAATGCGTTATTTTCACTGCTCGCTTCAATTCTAGATCCCGTAACAGCTTTGAAATGTTATTGCATAATTATGCTTTGTATTTTTTAAATAAAAGAACAATAATTCAAAGAAATTGTTTCCCAATTTAACCCTTTGTATTTGTTACTCTAATGTATTGCTTGTCCAAAAATCAAATTAAAATTATAGCAATAAGGTTTTTTAATCAAGTTATGCATTTTTTAGAAAGAATAATTTGATGTTCATGACTGTAATTTTTCACACATCTTCACTCCAAAATAAAATTGAGGCGTCATTGCATGCCACGATTAAATATTAGAACTGCAATCACTGATTTAAGCTTTTAACTCGGAGATAGGAACATTATTAAATGCTTTATTGGCCTGAATTCCCTGGGGGTCTACTCTATGAAGACCGAACGCCACATTATAAAAACTTAATATCGGAAAAAATCCGGATTTTTGTCTGGAACAGAGCATTAATTTTGCAATGATCGTATCATTTAACAGTTCATCACATATTTCTGGTTTTTTTGTCATAAATTAAAAGGTTTTGTTTAATTCTTGCATCTGTCAAACTGATTGTGACCCCGCCTGGCTAGTGAAGTTGTTGCCGGAACATTTGAATCTCTCTTGACCAGTCCGGATGCAATACCAAGTTTGTTAGATTGCGTTCTGTCGTGTAATTCACAGTACATGTACACCAGTGTAGGGTCCCATCTTATAATTTTGTAGAAGACAAATTAATCGTTAAACTTAAATTGTTCTCATAAGGATTGGCTATTTGCGTAATACCAATTGGCAATGGTCATTTTCCCTCCTCATTTGAGTATCGGGCCTGCATCTACTTGGGCTATATTCACGGACTTTATCAACTGTGCTGACACACAAGTCGGCTTCGTTCGTTACTCATTGTTACTATCAAACTATGACGTATACATACATTGTCAAATCTTAGCTATTCAAAAATGCGATTTCATTATGAAACATTCTTAAAGTTTACGACCAAATTGAACTGTAAGAATGACAATTACCACGTGCGAGCAACTTCAAAGACAACGCACGAACCAGAGTTCCGTTCGTCTTTGTTCCCATAAAGAAATATGACAAAATATGACGAGCAATCTGAAGCATTGTCATTTAAAAGTCAAAATTTAATATCTAGTTCGATTCAATTCCCTAATTCAATCTTACACTGGATTGCGAACCATCCAAGTATACGCAGTAATTGTGGGGCTTCTGCATGAAAATGCACGCTAGCGAGATTTGTCCTGACAGATGGCGCGGGGCGTCGCAATGTTGAAACGATGTCTCTCAATGCAGGTGCATAAAAACGTGATTCCTTCCGAGTTTATAGAGTTTTTATAAAGTAAGGAGATTAATTCTGGGCGCGAGATGTTTGTATTGTATTCCTCACGCTAGAGTTAATATCTGAGTAAATTGGGAGCTCGAATTTCTTGACGAAATGTGTGGAAATAGGGGTGTTCTAGATGATACTGGCAAGGAATATATGCGATAAATGTAACCAGCCGGGGTTAAATGAGATGGGAACGAATATTCGATTTGTTTTGGAAATCAGCCAATATATGAGTTCAAAGTTCATAACTCATTTGAATAGTCAAATATGATGTAAAGTCATCATCATGTGTATCAAGTCTGTGTTCCGAAAAAAAAGGACAAAGGCATTATTAATCGTATACAATGTATGTAATTTTACTTCATTTTCACTGTACATGTACATTGTTCTTTTAATAACCGACATTGAACCACAACTACGCCCCATTTCGCATGTGTTTCTGTGTTTGGTATGGTCGAAGTCTAGAATCAAAATGTTATTTAACTGAAGGTCACTTATTCTTAATTGCCTTATAAATGAATTACATCAACTGATACTGAGATCTTTCGCCTGTAATACTAGTTTCACTTAACCTAGATGCCGTAACTATTTCGAATTCCATAAAGGAGATCCGTGTGATTCGTAAGTGATTAACTATCCATTCAGCGCTGGTCTTCTCTGCTCTTGCATCAGGTTAACTTATTGGTGGGACGGGGATATCCAACTTGCAATGCCCGGTTTACCAGTCAACACAGAACATTACCACTGGACCACTTGTTCGCTTGTTAGCAACTGGATACATTTTTATGTGCATGCCTGTTTATAACTTCGAGCCCACATGTGGCCGAATTGTTTTGTACAATTTGAGTAGTATGCCAAATTGTTCATAACGACCCGGTTGTCAAACACAAATATATTATTTGTCCATAAACAGTGCCATAAGCACACTCATGGTACAAGTTGTTAATATTTTACTACATTGTTCATAATAAGCGAGAAGCAAAACAGCTTTTCACTTTTGTTCATTAATGGGGACATATTTGGGCGCGGTAGTTTTTTTTCAATTTTGACAAGCACAACACCATTTCATTATCAAGGAGGCCATAGAGCAACATTGATATTACATAACATGAAATGACTAGACACAATGAACTGTAACCTTTCTGATACAAATTAAAACATCATGCATGTTGCGTGTCTACTTGGCAATACGGTGACTCATCATATATGACCTATGAACGATGTAGCACTCTGGGTTCAAACCCTGTCATCAGCAACTGGTGTTTTTTGTTTGTAAATGCAAAATCATGCAAGCTTAATGACGAAGGCGTGTCGACTAAACTGATGATGGGCAAAAATTCTAACGACTAACTTTGGTAGTCTCGAGTCAAAGGGGCAATTAGGAACATTCAGAAATATTAATTACATGTACTAATTATGGAGATATTAGCTTTGATCTAATTATATAATTTGATAAGTTAATGGGTATTTTGTGTGGTTGACCTTTAAGTATGTCGGATCATAACAAGAGGAAGAAATATAGACACGGTGTACATAGTTATAATAGAAAAGGTAACAATAAATTAATACCTGGGATTACTAGTATATCTATCTACTAGTATCTTCCATTAATGTCAAACCCCTTGCGGGGACGTAGACATTTGTCAATGCAGACTTAAAATCAAGAGTAAGAGGCGAGATACAAGGAATCCGGTTGCGTTACCCTAGTCATTTCGAATAGACTCCTTGGTTCTTTAACGTGCTCAGTGTATAGCACCGATACACGCGGGACTACGTCTGGGTCGTTTATACAATCAAACGCTGCGCAAACATTTCTTTAATGCATCGTTTGGCGTTATTGGAACCAGAAAGAGAAAATTAGGAATCACTAGTTTTTGAAAAGCCATATAAATGGTAGAGATATGTGCCCGATGGGCTGTAGCAGTCCATAGATCTCTAGAAAGTCACCAAACGAATCTGGATCAGATTCCCTGGTTTATAAATGTTGTGGTTTTCTAAGACATTAGCTAAGGTCATGTCCTCCAATAAGCCATGGAGTTTGTCAGTGGCTTGCAGTAAAGTAAGTTTGTATTGATTGGTCAAAGACGAACGGTACTCTGTTTCAAGCGTTGCCTTTGAAGTTGCTCACACGTGGTATTTGACATTCATACAGCTCAAATTGGTAGTAAACTTTAAGTCCAAGAAAATTGTTTTATGACTTTTGTTAAATAACTACTGTAAACATTGATAGGTGTTAAAGAACGACTTAAAAGAAATCAGTGCACTATATTCCGAAGAGAATTTCAGAGATCACCGTAATTGTTCTTATGTGTGCTACGTAGATTGTTTTAAAAGTTTAAAATACACATATATAAACGTCATAATGTATTGTTTCTTAAATGTACTACGTAGTTTGTTTTAAAAGTTTAAAATACACATATATAAACGTCAAAATGTATTGTTTCCTAAATGTACTATGTAGTTTGTTTTGAAGTTTAAAATACACATATATAAACGTCATAATGTATTGGTAGATTAGTAACACCTTTACTCAAAGCGGGGGAGTTACAGCGCAGTGATTGGTAGTAAAAAAAGAAATTTCAATGTTTACTGAGAAATTCTTACTTCTTGACAACAACGCCAGTGTCCAAACCAACAACAATTCGTTGTTAAAGTTTCGCATCCTCCCTTATAGTGTGTCCTCACCACAGGACACGCGCCAATGTCCTGAATAGGGATGCATTTAGGGATAAGGGATCAAAGGTCATTTGAAGCTATCTAGAAGACGATGCATCTGTCCAGTGTGCAAATGAGGGCCTTGAGGTGAATTGAATATTGATTGCGATGCACATTGTCATAGAGTCGAGTACGGGGTACTTAAATCGAAATAAATTTGAAACCCTCACATTTAGATCCGAATTACGAATATATTGTCGCTAAAATGGCTCAGTTTCAAGGTTTAGCATTTGTAACACAATACAAAACACCGGACGCCCTTGGCCTACTGCACCATTATAGATACAATACGTGCATATTTAGTTATTTACATTAAAGTCCTATTTTCACCTTTATCTGTTTTATTTAAGTGTTGTCCATCTTTCTATTATTCCGGATGCTGATTTGGTGTCCTTGAATTTTAAATGATTGACATTCACAAGTGGTTGCCCTTTACAATAGGAGTAAAATTGTAGAACTGGAATACATTTTGGAAATGGTCATTTCACAACACAATACAATGATGCACCAATGCCTTGCAGCAATCATCGAGTCGTTCTATCAATAACTATTTACGTTGACACAAATCTACAATTATTTTAAATTTATTTCCATCTAGATATTGACGCCCCGATTTTATCTTCGGTAGAATTTCCTGTTCAATAGAAAATCCCATTAGAGTAAATATGCATTGACAAGCTCTCCATATCTTAAGAAATTGGTCCACCAAACTAAATGTTTAGACCGCCCACTTATTTCTTGTAATGATTAAAAATAAAGCTCTTTGAAGAATAGAAGTCAATGATTTATTTTCTAGAACTTTAGCACGCGTTTGGTAGTAAATGGGCATGAAAAAATAACCATCGGCATAATGCGGGGTCCTTAAATGCGCTTAATGCTTGACCAGTGCCGCTAAAGGTATTCAACGCGCTCGAGTGAACGGCAATTTACGAGCTATATGCCACAAAATTGCATCTTCAGATCAAGAGGTCAGCTTTGTTGTTTAATGTCATAGATGGTTAAAGATGTTTAGAGTGTGGTGCATTTTCTTCAGATGTTGCTCAAAACATTGCATCCAGCGCAGCGGGGTTATGGCTAAACTCGCTCAAAAACGGAGTAACCGTTCGGAAATTATCGAGAACCCTAGTGTGTATCGAAAGGGAAAGTACAATTGAGAAACTGAACACAAACACACCAAAAGGCGACTTTAAAGATATGAAGACTACTTCTACTGATTTACTGATTAATAATTCTAAAGAACAAAAAGGTTTTAAGTATGTTACACGGTGTGTTAAACGGTCATAGAACTTGTTTAGCCTTTGTGGTCGTGGTCAATGTGTCTGCAGCCACCGCCATCATGCGACCATATATCTTATACGGCCAGATTTGGTGTGGCGACAAAATAACATGATGTGCGTGCTGGGGACTTACAGTTTCAAAAAGATGTGCGATAATGCGTCAAACATAATCATCATTGGTAATGAATAGCTGAAGTTGTTTAATGTGAACCCTTCTGCCGCCGTTGAAACTTTGAGTTGTTGTTTTTCATCGTGTGGCGCGGTTTGTCATACCTTGTTAGTTTTTGTGGTGACCGGTTAGCTCATTTTGGAGAGAACCCTAGAATGTTGTTCAGTAGTCACGTGTTCGATCAGGAATCAAAATAATAAATAATGTCACTCAACAGACACCAGTTTGATATGGTGTTAAATAATGACTTTATGTGGCAGTGACCTCCGCATGTGGCCCTAGACGTTTTCAGTTAAACCTAAAGCCAGCAGTATCCAATATGACGTGGCGGTGGTGATGTCAAATAACGTTTGAATGACATCTGCGACGTCTAACAAAAAGGTTCCGAAAAGTTATCCACAAAAACAGCTGCAATGTACCTTCTCTGAAAAAGTAGGATCTGAACACACTGTTTTTTTCATTTCAGTGTTTCATTATGGTTATTTTTCAAAATTAAAAACTCCTTAGCTTTACAAAATTTATTCTACATGACGGTAAAAACTAGGTTGGTATTTCGTTTTATGACGTTAAAACAAATATAACATTTTAAAACATAAATGAAGAGGGTGAAATCGGAAACAGGTTGTTTTATTTGAGACCATATCAGAAGCATTATAGGATTGACATCCTGAGACTCTGGAAGCTGTATCACCATAATATTTTATCATTTTATTTTTAATATTCGTTGTGTTTGTTTTACTTTAACATGGTATATTATCAATATTCCTGTCGACAAACCTCTCTACAGCATTAACCTTTCAGCAACAGCGCACAAATGGCGTATCCAGAAGGATGTTACCCTCGAGAACTTCTTACAACCCGGCATTACCGGTTCAGCATTGATTAGAAAGGCTGTGAAGTCCCTATTTCGTGTCCCTTTATACTCATGTTAATTCTATTCATCCCTTAAATTGATTTTCACGGACAGAAAAGGAAATTTTCACACAGATTTATAATTAGCCAAAGATTACCCGTTTTGATACCATGTTAAAATGCTGACCACTTAACGCTTGTTCAGGGGTATAAAACAAAATGATGTAACGTTCCCAACCATGTCCTTAATGCCCTAATGTAGCCGACAGAAATAATGGACAAGACCTAAACATGACTTCTAGGGGGCGGGGTCAGAAGTCGCATTACTCTTTCACTTTCTAATTTCTGGACGGTAAAATGCTATTTAAATCCAGTAATGTCAGCGAAGCTGGGGACTTGATTAGAGAGCCATACTATTATCAGCAATTAACTTAGAAGATTATTTTGAGGACTTTTCACCTTATTTGGTATAAACCGTTCATAGACGATAACAGGAGTCATTATAGTATTTGGTAATGTTTTCTTTTCTCGTAATAAACACCGGCTAGTCTCTGCATGCATGAAAGCATCAAACGAAACGCTTGCATAAGGTGTACTACGCATGCGTGAATATAATCTAAAATAAATACATCATATCCGGTGAGTACCCGAATTCAATTCCAGATATAAAATAAATAAATATTGGAGTTTGTAATTACTCCGATAGTTCACTTATATATTGGTAATGTCCTTATTAGGAACAAAACACACGTGTATAGACTATCGTTTTCTCAATGCGTTTTACACGGCTTCGCATTGCGTCAGTCAGTATACAATGAACAATTAACCCACACATCAGTTTTCCTGGAACACATTATCACCCAGTACTAACTTGTTCTTCCGCAAGCACATGACAACTTCTCCAAACGTGGAAGACATGACTATAGCCAAATCCATAGGAGAACATAACCTGTCCAGTCTGATAGTCAAGCCCGGACTGCCCGGGTGACTGTCTAACAGTCTGCTGTCTGTGTTAGCCGGAAGCGCTTCATTTGGGGCTTCAAATGCGTTCCTTAAAGCAAAAATATAATAAAACTCACAAAATACAGAATAAACTCGGTTTCCATGAAGCAGAAACCAGACGCGTGTTTAGCGTGTTTCTATACGACACTGAGCATGCGCCGATTTTGTGGTCATGTCATTTTTGTCTATGAACGAAAGTAGAAATATGTCAACAAAAAGTTAAAAACAACGGTAAGTGTTTTATTCTTCCATCGATTTGACGAGATATCCTCGACGCTAAAACACCCTAAGAGGAATGAGTGTAAAGGAAAGTGTAATTGTAGGTGATAACTCGGACTAACATGTGCGTAGTGACGTAACGTCAAAAGGTGAGGCACACTCGCAAATAGTCTGGAGTTCCTTCTCCTGACATTACGTTCTGAGAACGGCCGGGAACCAGAATAACCCACAAACGGCTAGACTTGAATTGCAAACGGTTTTCTACGATTACTTTCGCAAAAGTCGGCCTAGAAAAATGAAAATTATATTACTAAACGCAGAAACAAAATTGCGCATTTCGCAACATACACATGTACACGGAAATGATAAAGGTGCATTGTAAAATTAACGATGCGCCGTTTTGAGCGATATTTTCGCATAAGCGCAGCGAGACTAGTAACCAAAAACTCATAGTCTTATAGGTTTGTTTCCGTCGAGAGAATTCAAAACGAATCTAAGAAGGGACAAAAAGTAAAAAAAGCGAAACTTTTGTATTTTTCTGACTTTATTTGCAATTTTCTTTTGTTTAAAGTCGACTTTTTAAATTATGTGTGTGCGTATGTGAGTCATTTTTAACTAAAAATACGTTCTACAAAAAAAATTAAATATCATAAAATATGACTGTTTTCTTGGAGATTAGATAGCGTACATACAAAAATAAAGTGAAATTAAAAAATCCCATTTTTGAACGTATAAAAATTTGTTCCATGCGAATTTATTTAGCTGAAAAAAAAATATAAAAATACATTTTTACATAAGCTGTGTGAAGTTGGCTCAACATACGACATACGACATTCAAAAAATCGAATGTCGTCCAGCTCGACATACGACATTGGACGACATTCAAAAAATCGAATGTCGTCCAGCTCGACATACGACATTGGACGACATTCAAAAAATCGAATGTCGTCCAGCTCGACATACGACATTGGACGACATTCAAAAAATCATCAAAAATTGAATGTCGTCCAGCTCGACATTGGACGACATTGGACGACATTCAAATATCATCACAAATTGAATGTCGTCCAGCTCGACATTGGACGACATTGGACGACATTCAAAAAATCATCTAAAATCGAATGTCGTCCAGCTCGACATTGGACGACATTGGACGACATTTAAAAAATCGTCTAAAATCGAATGTCGTCCAGATCGACATTGGACGACATTGGACGACATTCAAAAAATCGTCTAAAATCGAATGTCGTCCAGATCGACATTGGACGACATTGGACGACATTCAAATATCATCACAAATTGAATGTCGTCCAGCTCGACATTGGACGACATTGGACGACATTCAAAAAATCATCTAAAATCGAATGTCGTCCAGCTCGACATTGGACGACATTCAAAAAATCGTCTAAAATCGAATGTCGTCCAGATCGACATTGGACGACATTGGACGACATTCAAAAAATCATCAAAAATTGAATGTCGTCCAGCTCGACATTGGACGACATTGGACGACATTCAAATATCATCACAAATTGAATGTCGTCCAGCTCGACATTGGACGACATTGGACGACATTCAAAAAATCATCTAAAATCGAATGTCGTCCAGATCGACATTGGACGACATTGGACGACATTCAAAAAATCGTCTAAAATCGAATGTCGTCCAGATCGACATTGGACGACATTGGACGATATTCAAAAAATCATCAAAAATCGAATGTCGTCCAGATCGACATTGGACGACATTGGACGACATTCAAAAAATCATCAAAAATCGAATGTCGTCCAGATCGACATTGGACGACATTGGACGACATTCAAAAAATCATCTAAAATCGAATGTCGTCCAGCTCGACATTGGACGACATTGGACGACATTCAAAAAAATGGTCAAAAATCGAGTGTCGTCCAGCTCGACATTGGACGACATTGGACGACATTCAAAAAATCCTCTAAAATCGAATATCGTCCAGCTCGACATTGGACGACATTGGACGACATTCAAAACGTTGTCAGTAATTGAATGCCTTGCAGCTCGAAGACGTTAACACATAGTTGAGATGATGTTAGTAGTCAGTAATTTGGAAAATATCGTCTCTGGTGTACACTAGAATGTCGCGAAAATTAATTACATTACTCACCTTTACTAGCAATATCCTGTGTACAGTATACCGCAGTGATGATTACATTTTAAATATTGTTACGGCATTTTGACCCCATTCAAAACAATAATTAAAACCAGTGTATGTAGTTATTTATACCCGCGCGAAATCCCGTTCACAACGGTCCCATGATTGTGTGTACCGTATTATGGAAACATATGCGTGCACATTCTCCGCTGTCGGCGGATTCGAAATGCATGAATGTTATATTCGAATTTTATTTGAATTGTATTCGAATTATCTTAGAAGTATTTCTAACGACATTTAGACAAGCTGTAATAATTTTGGTCATTTCGAATCATCATTCGGAATGTGTTTCAAATATTTAGTTTTTATTAATTCCGACTCATTCGGACCCATTCCGGCTGATTCGAGATTCGTATGATTGGGGTATCAATTACGTCTATCGCAAGCCCGATACCTGTAAAAACTACATACACATGGGTAACGAACTAGTATGTGTTTATCCACGTCCCTATTGTTTCGCTTACCAATCATGATGTAATAGTGTATGTTGAACGCATAGCTAGACTGATTCTGACCCTGTGGTTCGGCTGTGCACTTTCCACTAACGGAAGTGTACACAGCATTACTCAAGTTTTGCGGTCAAACCTCGTAAGTTTTTTCGATTTGTTTTATGTCATTTCATGCGCATTATGAAATGAATAATAACCAAACCAGCATTGGAGACTACATATGTACATAAATATCAAATTGCATCACATATAATTTCAGGTGTATTCGTAAGTAATATGGCGTCCATCTTTGACGTCATTTTGGATTCCCGGGTTCGTACAATATGTTGATAATTCATGCCGACAGTTATATATTCCATATATAAACCAAATCACTGTACAACTTATTGTGATACTATACAATTTAACTTTTATGACTTATTGTGATTGAAATATCCGGTTATTTCCCATCACTGTACGACTTATTGCAATACTATACAAGTCAACGTGTACTCCTTATTGTGATAACCGGAAGTTGACTCGTTTATACACTGTTCTATTAGTATTTAACATTGCTTGTTGCATTTTATTGTCACCTATCCATGAATAGGCTACTTTTGTGCCGAGTGTCACTCGACTCTTAGGCACCGTGGACAGCAACTGTAGATACTAGTATACAACAGACGGACGAACAAGAGCATTCAAAATATTATCTTAAATCCTTGTCAGGCTGCCTGAACATAACTAGTAATTATTGAACAAACACAAGTTTAGATTAAATGTCCGTGACTTTATTAACAGAACTATAATTATAACAAATATTCCAGTTGACACAAGAAAAGTATAAAGTAAAACCAAAATATCCGGTAATATCGCAAAGCAACTCGCAAATATTCCAAACTATTCACGATTTACTGAAAGTACACAAGTCTTAGCGAATCTATAAACTCCCCTAACCAAATTGATTAAGTAAATAAAACTATATTTTGTTTTGTTTCCGAAATTTTGTGCATTGTGTACCGTTGAAATTCACGAAAAGAAACGCCCCACTTAAACTTCTGTGAATAGCCATGCAACCAAAATAACCTCAAATTGCGTTTCCTGATGCTAAGATTAAAGATTGTAAAAACCAAATAAGTTGTTCCGCACATTGAATAATTTAAACTCCTACGGTTGCTAAGCGACTCATCACAAAGAAAAACAATATAGCGGACAATAAAGTATCAACAAATACAAACTTTACATGACTGACTCCTTACATCAGCAAGTGACAATATTCGTTCATTCTACAATGATTGAACAAAAAGTGCAACATTTTAAATCCAAACATGCACACATAAACAAGGTAAAGTCGCGGAAATTGATTACGTTTAGATAGGCCGTTCTGATATGGGTAAATATGCTAGATCTAAATGTAAGTAAGATTATTAGCATAATATAACAGAGAAATGTGCTTTGTCAGTTGAGACGTTCAAAGTTAACATAGAATAACAGAAATAATGATCGTATATTAAATGCACGCCTTAATGTTATTATACATTCGATTTTAGACGATTTTTTGAATGTCGTCCAATGTCGTCCAATGTCGAGCTGGACGACATTCGATTTTTGATGATTTTTTGAATGTCGTCCAATGTCGTCCAATGTCGAGCTGGACGACATTCGATTTTAGACGATTTTTTGAATGTCGTCCAATGTCGTCCAATGTCGATCTGGACGACATTCGATTTTTGATGATTTTTTGAATGTCGTCCAATGTCGTCCAATGTCGATCTGGACGACATTCGATTTTTGATGATTTTTTGAATGTCGTCCAATGTCGTCCAATGTCGATCTGGACGACATTCGATTTTAGACGATTTTTTGAATGTCGTCCAATGTCGTCCAATGTCGAGCTGGACGACATTCGATTTTAGACGATTTTTTGAATGTCGTCTAATGTCGTCCAATGTCGAGCTGGACGACATTCGATTTTAGACGATTTTTTGAATGTCGTCTAATGTCGTCCAATGTCGAGCTGGACGACATTCGATTTTTGATGATTTTTTTAATGTCGTCCAATGTCGTATGTCGAGCTGGACGACATTCGATTTTTTGAATGTCGTCCAATGTCGTATGTCGAGCTGCACGACATTCGATTTTTTGAATGTCGTATGTCGTATGTCGTATGTTGAGCCAACTTCACACAGCTTTTTACATAGCGAATTTAAAATAAGTTGAATAATAAATGAAAAATATATTAACTATTACATAAATATCCCGTAACCACAAATTAAGACAAATTATGACAACGATGGTTATTCCGGCCGTAGTTTTCTTATACATTTACTCGTATAATTTGTTGAGTACAAAAATAATCACGTTGAAAAAGCGCATAACATATTATGTGTCCAATATTTAGATATAACAAATCGGCACTTAATCTTCAACAAAACACTGTTTGACGTCAAAAAGCGTTACACCTGTGTGCTCACCTTTTGACGTTACGTCATAAGTCTCAGGTAATGGACAGTTTCAGGATTCATACAATAATAGTTTTATTTGCATTTGATTAAAAAGGGAAATTTTATTACACAAAACAGAAACAAATGCTGCTTTGTAGTTTTAAGTGTTTAAAATGTCTTTAATCATTGGTTTCAGCGGCGTTGTCAATTGTTTCAAAAGTTAGATTTGAAATAAAATTATTATGATTTTTGGAGATTACTAGTAACGACCAAGCCAGCGGATGACCATTTTACCTGAACTGGTCTGAACCCAATGTATTGTGGGTCGATAATGAACAATATAATATGAGATGATTTGTAGCTAATCTCTTCACCTCATCCGACCGGACTGACCATCTGTTAGTATATTCCATAGTACGGCGTACGTGGATTTATCCTTAACCAAGCCCTAATACGGCTAGCCCTTATTTCAGCGGTATGGACTTACTAAACAAACAGTTTATCCACTGTCATTGTCAATATCTTCTTTTATGTGTATTTTACCGCTCGTAAAATTGTAAAAAGTCATCGAAAAGGTTATATTCATCATTACTTTAGGAATTAAAATCATCGGTATTTCCGCGCTGTTTTTTCAAACAACATTGGTTAACAATAAAGTCGCATGCTGTCCGTCCCGGCACGGGTTCGGTTATTCAGGGCCGTGTAAATTATGACGATTTCAAACGCCTGATTGTTTTCCTTATTTCCTTTCAATGTTTAATTTATTTCTCGAGTTTTATTAAACTTCTCACGCTTAGTTGCATCTGATACGTATTATAAATTGAGAACCTAGGGTGACAACTTATTTCCTGAATACTCTTGCAGTCTCGATACAATACAAACTGACCAGCGGTCAGCGCAGTTTTCATCAAACGTTCGGACCAATTCTCTTCGGACAATGCGCGTGTCATTTCGGACCGGTCAAATGGCGGACACAGGGTCATGGTGCTTCGGATACAGCTTTAGCGGTCAGCGGTCACTCATTTGGCCAAAATTGTCCGAAGTGTTCACCTGCCTACGCTCAAGATTTTAGTAGTCGGAGCTACTTGTAAATTTTATTTTGATATAAAAATAGTTAATGACATTTAATGAAGCTAACATGGCAGTCTGTGAAATTTCTCTCATGTAAATTCTGATGATATTTTTACGCATTTAATGTAACCTATGAACTGCATGTGAGGTCATTTCAGGTCGGCGGCGTAATTGTGATTCAGATTTTATTAAAACTGTTCGAATTGGCCGACATTCCGCTGAATATACATGCATACTTATGCTTAACCGTGTCAGTTTTATTAAAAAAATTCAAGCGTTTTGAACGAGTGTTATTATAATTAAAGCTATCATGGAGTCACAGTTCGAGTCTCGCTATACATATACATGGCTCTTTTTGGTTATATTCGTTATTTATTTTGTGTGCAACAATGTAAACATGCCTTTTTACAATTTACACAGAGTAGCTTTTTATGCATATTCATCTCTTCTTAAAGGTAGGGAACCAATTAAAAGTTGTAAGCTTACAATGAGCGCGCGTGTACTTATAATTGCTAAAATATATGGGAAAAAGTCGAAGGTGCAAACTTTATGAGAAATATGTTCACAGCGACACTCTTGATAGAAGACGATATATACATGTACATGTATTCGTAATTGTACGAAGCATTTCTCGTCCGTTTTAGTGTCCCAACTCCATGTGGACTGATAGTTGCTTGCTTCATTTGTGAGAGTTCATCTAGTATTGCGCCAGTATTTTTCCTGAACCTTTTGTTAGTTGTGCAGGAGAATAAATAGTTCTGGCTAATTATGAGTTAAAATTTGGGCCATTGGTTAGGTCATCGAATCGACGTACATAACTATTTCTTTACGCAGATCTCTAACGTAACTACCCAAGTTTGTTAGGTTTCCTTGACTAGGTTATGACCATTAACGTAATTCAAAAATCTAAAACTACTAGAGACACTAATAGACTGGTACCGACGTTCACCCACGACTCATACATCACACGAACCCACAATAGTTGCAGCGCCTTAATATTTGGTTAGTGAAAAATGCTAAACCGTCTTCTTCTGATGGTATTGTTATCTATCGAAACCACAATGAGATGTTTCCTTAAAAATCCTGGCTGTAAATCAGGAAAACACTTGACTTTTGTGCAGCGGGTTTTTTGTTTCATTCATCGGAAAAGATGCGCGTTACCACTCCTGAACGCGTACGCAATGACGGCAGATTATTTATAGTTGCCAAATTAAGCCATCATTGTGGTTTAGATGTATGGGTACATCCGGGTATGTTGCGCATGTCGTCTGCACAAGCCGGGAACATAAAACTGTCAGCCGCTATAATTACCCATATGAAACAGTTTAGATCCTCGTTTAACCCTTTTTGCTGACTATTTTTAACTGTTGTGCTTTGATTACAATTTACAAAAGCTTTATTGAACATTATATAGTATTTTAAAGTCATGTATGTTAGTTTTAGCCATCTGTGACAAATTCGACAGTAAAATAGAAGGTTTAAAAGTAAGCCACTCAAACTAGTTTTCAAAAGTGCATGTATATAGAGCTTATTGCGTATGAAAAAAGGGCACATGTTAATGTGTTTAATAGCATGTTTAACAACTTTTCAAACCCGAACAATTTTAATGCAGAGATAAACGTACTGAATGTGATTTTAAGTACATGTAGTATCTAAAAAAACTTATTAATTCAGAAACTGAGTCTGCCATCGCTTTAAAAGTGATGACCCTGCAAAAATACTATTTAACATTAGCACAAAAGGCCTAATTTTTCATGGGTTTACTTAAACAAGTGATTTAACGTCAAAAAGTAAGTCCATGTATCAAAAGTTTAATTGATAAAAATTAAATGCGCTATAGAAGAATTCTCTTATACAAAGAACATATGTTGTTAGCCTTCATTATTGTTTTTACATTGAAACTGCTTGTAATAAAGATGTTCTTTACTGATCAAAAGTTCCAACTAGACAATTGTTAAATTTCTGTCGGTATATTATTTTTCAGTTTCGTACGATATTTCTTAGGTACAGTGTGTGTTTCTATTCCAACAAAACTGCTTTATCAAGCTCATTATTCCATAATTATAATGATATACATGGATGTTTTCAAACGTTTTAGCTGATTTAGACTGCTTTTATTATAGGAAAAAAACGAAGAGGTCTTGTTGGAACATTTGCACAGTGTAACTAATAGAGTAACACCTCCCACTCGGACACCAATGGGGTTCTAGAGATGATAAATGCGTTGATGGACGACTTCCAAACCCGTTTTGATAGTTTATGTTCAGACGAGTCAGATACAAATAACACTTTCATATTGCTTCTGAAGAAAGCTGTTTTAAAAAGGTAACAAAATCACTGCAGTGGGCAATATTTTTATGGTTTATACTGTTTCAGGCACACGTGTTATGTATAATAATGTTATTGTATTTAACGACCTAAAGGAAGGGACTTGGTGAAGATCGGAACATAAAGGAAGTGTAAACAGAAACTAGCAAGCTAAGAAAATAACTCAGTACGCCGCGGGCGCCACTTTTTATGAAAAAAAGCCACGAACGAAGGTCTTCAAAAAAGGAAATAAAAAATGTCTCGTTTTTTCGGTATGAGACACGTGCTTATTGAAAGGAGTCGAGTTCCCTAATCATGGTTGCCTAACACCACGCAAGTCAGCTATTGGAGAGGAGAGAAAGGAGACAGAAAGAAAATGCAAATATATGAAGTGTTTGAAGACAGAAATGGACGTGGTAACAGTTAGTCTGTGATGAAGGCAGATTTGCCTCTCCAAACCCATCGATTTTCGTATTCTATCGTAATTATCTCTCGATAATGCCACCAGCAAAAACGATACCCCGGTTTCTGATCTTTTGTAGGGCTCTGCATATCAAAATAACCTTAAGGGCTTATTAAAACGTCACACGTGCTTCAAAAATCGGGCGATCTTCTAACTCTATAGAAAATCTCTGAAGTTTTTGGAATAATGTTAAAATTTGTATGCGTAATTAGTAAATCCCGTCATTTCGGTCAATACGGCTGGTAGGGATTTTTCTATAGGTCAAATTGAAGTTGAATACGCGACGACTAACAAATTAATCTTATTCACCCTCCGCTGAAGTGAAACAGTTTATACTTTTGTTCCACTTCAGTTTACTTCCATGTTTTTTGTTGTGTTGGCGTAAAAAACCCTTTAGGGTCTTGCCCCCATGTCATCCTTATTTAATTTCCATCTTTCATGGTCGAGCTATTTCAAACGGTGAGAAACCTAATCTCCGTTAAAGACTAACAGAAACCCGTCATTTTTGTCAAAGCGATTTGTCAATGTTATAGTCAGCCATCTATTCTACCCGGCAGCCGTACAAGGGACATCAAAACACCCTGCGGATGAAAATAACTCACCGACAACATGTAACAATCTTGCAATAGATTGAATAATCAGTAGGTGGGATTTGATTAATTAGTGAATTTCACGCTGTTATTACAACCGGCTTATTAACATAATAGTCAGGTGCTGGTAATGTTATTACGTGTAGTATGGTACCAGGATCGCCCTCACAGGTTCTACACTTTGATCAGACGTTATCATTCAAATTTCTTAGTTTTATACTAATTTATTTAAGGTCGATTGATGTGAAACTAGTTCTACGAAGGCTTAGTATATTAATCACCCTCGACACCTCATTTCTGATGTTATCTATCGCCACGACGCTTTGAGTGGAGATACTGTCAGTGTTTTCCTGTTTAAATGTTGAGTACAGAGCCAGTGACATACTGGTACCAAACTAGTATTTTATAATGAATTATCTACCACGGTAACACGATCGGATGCGTAGCAGTTAAATCACGAGTGCGTAGCATCCAAACAAGTAAACATGCTTTATAATAGATAAAACACAGGTACATATCTTGAGTCTTAGCTCTTGAGGTGTGACTGTAATAAACTTATTACCATTATTTCTGTCTTGTTATACCAATTTTGATTCGGCCTGGCTCGCATGTTTATCAACCAAAAGATATGTGGCAATATTTTAGCAGACTTATAGTTTAGATTGAGATGCTTAGGGAGATCGATGCCTGGTATACAGTTTTCTGGTTGATATAGACTCCTCATGTATACACATTGGGGTACCGTGAATTCTGTCAAATTCAAATCTTTTAAACTGATTATAAGCGATGGGAAACTCATACATGATAACAGAAGATACATTATCTCTTTATTTATTTTATCAAAATTTCTAAAACACGATTAAGATTATGTTATTTGAATGAAATACGATCGCCCATCAACACCTGCCTGGAGTAGTATCCTAAATCGTAAGTGTCCGAAAATCGGACGATCTCACATTTGCTTAATGGCTTGGTTACAGCGATAGTAAATATGCCAATGTTTTATTTCCGGATTCCTGCTTTGTATTACAATTGTAAATCAAGTTTGTCCAACGTATCGTTTGAGTCTTGTACTAACAAAATACGATGGTATCAATTTTAACGATGTAACATGAAAAACATATATCTTTCAAAATCAACATTTCACTATGAAATATCTGACATACAGTCCCCTGTAATAGGGCCGCTGACCCCTAATTTGTATTTTGATAGCAGTAGTGACTGACTAGCCACCTTGAGTTAATGAACGACCATGGTTTAATTTTTAATGCGGTACGCTGACGCGAAATTGTAGTAACTTTTGTCAAAATGTCAACTTCAATACGTGATTTAGTAATCCAAAGAAACAAAAGAAAACCAAAGAGCATGAGGAACTAACCCAAAGAAACAAAAGGACCGAAAAAGAGGTAGAAATCGCCGAGAAAAAATATGCTCGCTTGTGTTTTAAATGATAAGACCCTGTTCCGAGTTATCGACTTCTTATCATTAAAGAACAGGTTTTACGATTTGAAGATCAGAATTAATAATAAAGGGTTACATTGAAAATTAACATATCTGTCAGCACAATAAGTCGATGGCAAGTTAGAACGAGTTGTAAATCTTATATTGGACAGAACAGAACAATGTTAGCACAGTAATTAGTAATTTTGACTTCGAATAATTAAGCGATATCTAGCGCAAGGCTGGTAAGATCTCGCGATTCAAAGTTACCACAAAATCTGTGATTAAAATCAACTCTAACGCTAAAGCTAACATTAGTGTTTGATATTTTACAGAATATTGCTTTTCTTAAAAAATTATAGCCGTTGATGTGTAGATTGATATTTGTAAGACGTGTGTGTTCACATAACCTATATGCACTGGAAACATAGGTCCTTATTACACCAGGACCTGGCCCCCGATCTTCCGAAGCATCTCAATCTGAACTGTATCTCATCTCAAAAAGTGCCATGTGTATTTATGCTTATTTCAATGCGAGGTAAGACACACACATGACATAACAAAACAGCAACATTATTCTCAGTTTATTACAGTAAGATGTCATGAGCTAGAACTTCAGATTTATCTCAAATACAGACATTGATTTGAGCAAAATCTCAATTTGAGTTGAGATTTCTACTTGAGATGCTTCGGAAGATCGGGGCCTGCAGATCTCCTGATGCATCTCAAGTAGAAATCTCAATTCCAATTGAGATTTTGCTCAAACCAGAGTCTGAATTTGAGATAAATTTTAAGTTAATTTTATTGCAATAAGCCCAGAATAATGTTTCTGTTTTGTGATGCAAGATTTGAGTCCAGCCTCGCATGGAAATGTATCATATAGACACTTGATAATATTCAAGAGGATATCTTACGCAGGCCCCGATCTCCCGAAGCATCTCAAGTATAAATCTCATCTCAAATTGAGATTTTGCTCAAATCAAGAGTCTAAATTAGAGATAAATATTAACCTTGATCTCTAGAAATTTTACTGTAATAAACTCAGAATAATGTTTCTGTTTTGTTATATCAATTAAGAGTACTATTTCACATGAAAACTAATATACTATGTCAAACGATAGGTAACAAAATTTGAGTTAAGATTGAGATTGAGTTCTCATTGAGATGTTTCGGGAGATTGTGGCCAGATTGAGATGCTTCCGGGGATTGGTGTGTGTTTTGGGCCCAGGACATTATTCGAAGCCCACATGACCTGCATACTTGACTACATGTAGTTTTCGTATTTCGTAGTTTAAGTGAGGAGGAGTGTAGTGATTAATGAGCCAGTAGCCCCGTTAGCTCAGTTGGTAGAGCACATGACTTGCAAGCAGGCGGTCGTGGGTTCCAGTCCTGTACTGGGTAGATCCTTTTTCTCTTCAAATTACATTATATACGTCAAACTAGTACAATAAATTCCATGAAAATTGGGGGATGGAGGTGGGGTTGAGTTCCGGATTTCAATGCGTTTTTGGTAATGTACACTTTGATACGATTTTATTGGAAAGATGACGACTGTTTCATCCGGATAGATATTACAATTTTTTGTGTTATGACGTTCACCATTTATTATCATCATTCGTGATATTTAGTGGTATTGGTCATCTCAAATAGCCCAATGGCATAGATAGTACAGGTCTTATAACTGCATAGTAAGTATTAACTATACCCCACACCAGCGTCCCTTCGTTCTCATTTAATAGTCCCAATTATTTACCGACTATTTACAATATTAATAAACCAATTTTGTTTAGTAGTTATCACATAACACCGACAATCATGGATCCTTATTTAATGCATTTTATTATTGCACATCTAAATAAACATGTGCTTCGGGAACTTAATTTTCTTGCAATGAAGTCATGAAGTCGTCCAATCAAATGGTAACATCAAACGTATTCCGAATTGCGAAAATGGTCTAAATGCCGTAAAAGTCCGTCCCTGAAGCTAGTTTCTCTATTTTCGACTTTTTATGACCACTATTAGTAGCCTTGTGGTAAATTTAGATAATTATCTGCCCTATACCATCATCACTAACGGATAAAGCTTCATGAAACGTTATGATATGGATGCTAATTTAATATTCTGTCGTATATTAAGAGACGCGGAGCGCACGCGCCAAACGCGAGCATGCGCGATACGAATCGTGTTGTTTTTCAAAATAATCTCGATGATAAAGTAACGTTGTGTGATTTTTGATACGCGAAAAAGATTTAAATAGTTTTTACTTTGTTTTAAAACATTGTTTCGCTAATACTCATAATATGATAATGTTGTTCTACTTCACTGAATGAGTACCTTATGGCATTAACAAATAAAACTAATGCAAAAAACACATAAAAATCTAGAGATATAGGATTTATTAAGAAAATGCTTCGCATGTTTTAGAAATATTTAAACAAATTAGCGCTACAATTCGCAACCTTGTATCAAGATAAGCGATTGTGGAAACATGAAAAACGTGCACATTGTAACAAAAATTGTGATGATTTGAATGAAATCAGTCAACGTCCTGGAAATAACAAAAGAACTGAAAATAGTGTCGCTTCCGATAACTTGGCTTCGTTTGAAAGTTCTTTATTTGCGCATGCGCTGGTAAAGAACTTCCGGAAAATATTATTCTTAACAAGGTTGATAAATTAATTAACTCTGAAAACTAAAAATTAATTTTGTTAAAGAAACTTTTCTATGCTTAAAGGCCAATTTAGAGGTTGCACCATTAGATGTAGACCATCCTATAAAAAGTTGTCCAAGGCATTACGTCATACAATAACATAAAAAGAGCGGATGGTATATAAGTAATTATTTGTGTTATTATGGTCATATTTACGATAATTTTTAATAATTTAATATAAACAACGCCTACTCAGTCTCGTGTGAACCGTTTTATGGATACCGTTGGGGGAATAAAACACAACTTTTATTATAATGAACTGCAACACTGTTTTATAATTAACTACCGGTTTTATTAGTCAAACTTAACTTTTGTCACTTTAGCTAAAACTTAATTTAGGATTGATCATATATTAATGGGACCACCAGTTAAATACCTAAAGTTCTAAACGCACGTACATATCAGCAAACAGGGGGGGGGGGGGCTGTTTCATATGACGATTGGTCATTGAAAGACGGATAACACTAACAACATTTGTATGGCGAAACATTGTATTGTACGGAATCATAGTATTGCCATCGTCACATGATCGCACATTTCCTAACATAAACACCAAATTCTGCTATGTTCAGCAGAGTAAGTCGATCTCATTGTTTGAAGCTGACATGGCACTAACACGCTTTCGTAACATTGCTTATTCAAGTTTGTATAAATTCACATGGTACGTACATATTACTAAGGCATATTACAAAAATGCATACATGTGCGCTGTACGATCATTTCAAGTTTAAATTTTAAATTATGTTTAAAAAGCGCTGTCGTTGTTGTATCATAATTTTAGGAATATTAGTACATACAGTCCGGCCCACATGTAACTTGTAACGAAGAAATGTCCTTCTGCTAATAAGAGCGAAAATATGCTGGTCTTAGACTTGTAACAAATCAGTCTTATAGAGAAACGTGTTTGTCTGAGGACGTTTTGACTTGATAATTGCATAATGAGCTAGTCTCCAGAAAAAACCTGCTATTTTGACAAAAATATTTATTTTAAGATTTTCAAAAGTTCTTATGAATGATGTTAATGGAGCAAAATGCATAAGAAATTGTGTTAATATCTTGAGTCTTTAGGAAGTTTAGTAGAATGCCTATTCGGAGTATTTTTGTAACGTCGCAAACGTCATTCAAACGTTATTCGACGCAACTGTTTCAAGTCTTTCATAATAACATCATGTGATCGATTCTTAACATAAACTGTTCAAAATAGTATCACGTCTGCAAATTATGTTTTAATATTTAAAACATGCATCAAAATCGAAATTGTTTGCATTCAGAGAAATGCTACTTCTGTTTTAAACAACTAATTTCTCGTTTTTCTCCAGTCTGTTCTCTTGTATTAATGTTATTATCATGTTACAACGTATCAATATATAAATGCGGGCGCTTTGTCGATGCGTAACATGACAAGATGCGATTGTTGAATCCTATTAAAGATGTTATATAGCGAATGTAGCGACGATGAAGATTCTGACAGTGTTTGAAGGTGGTCCCAATTCATTTATAATATCTAAACGCTGATACGGGTAAATTGCTATCCATTTTCTCTACGTTAGGCTATAACATTTTTTAAACTAACGGGACATCACGCTAAGTAAGGGACCTCTACACTCTAATTTATTTTTCACTAACATCAAAATTTGATACGAAATTGATAACCCGTCATTTGAGTTCTTCTTAAATTTAGCCTGTCATGTCCCATTTACTTTCAACTACAATTAGGTGAGAGATCAAATTAAAGATCAAACGAAAAAATGCCTCATTTTTGACAGATCACCTCAGTAACATGAAATATATCTCATTAAACACATCACGTGATCCTCCACGGCACGAGAGCATCTGTCCTAGAGCGAGAATTAAAGGTGCATTCTCGCATTAACTGATTTCTGCATGCTAGTTTAAAGAAATACGGTCGTTATTTTGACAATAAATTTAGTCGGAATATAGCCAAACTTTTGTAGTACGTTTTGTGTTATAACGGGAAATTAAGTTAACGTACGTTTATTAACCAGTCTTGCCAAATACATTTTTTGGGGTGGGGTTTACAATTAAGAAGGACATAATAATAAAAATTATATCGATCCGTAAAGGATTGGGTCTATTAGGGTGGAAAAATTAGTAACGCTACTACAGGACATGGTCACAAATAAATTGATATTTTTTTGTAAAAATATTAAATTCGTAAAATGTATCTAAAATAGTTGTAAAGTAACACTTAAAAAATATATCTACTGTATTTTAGTACAATGTAGCAAAGGAATGTGTGTTGGGAGACGAACAATTTAAGTGATAATGAGATACAGTGTCTCAATAGAGAGGTCAATTTTGTAGTTAACTTAACCTACAGGAATATTCGAGGCTGGTAATGAGGTTATGTTCAGCGGGTAAGGGTGTTCTGAAAAAGTTGTAACCCCTCTTTGATCGGGAAAATAATTTCCCTAACGAGTTGTGTCATCGAGAAATAGCAGAAACACCAACGGTCTTCGAGAAACTCTTCTTTAAATAACCCGTCTTTGGTTTTTTGGAACATTTTGCATTCGTTGAATAGGAGTGTGCTGAGTAAATAGGGTCGCAATTAAATCTATTCTTTGACAAAATACATTTATTATACGGTTCGCGAAGAATTTATGCGGGGTCGTTTTGTCATTTTCAATTTTATGAAAAAATCGATAAATTCGTCAATTTATTCCACTGATCGTAAAAATGAAGAACAAAAGAAGACTATCGGGGCTAGAAAAAGATCAAATACGTTTAATGCTTCTAATCATTTTATCTCAGTAAATTCTATCAGTATTCAAGGGTTATTGAACAATTTCTATTCAAAAAATGCGAAAGATCTCCACGCTTATATTGCGTCATTTGTTAATATGGCGAAAAAACATCCTAAAGGTCACGGCGCTGGTGAACCAAATTAGCATATCGAAATTAAAAACACATAAAAGTTAATCTTTAGTATTAAAAGACTAAAATCTGATGAATTTTACGAGTAATTATTCCGGAAAGACCGGATTCCTCACAAATATGACCAATATCGCACTTATAATCTTTTTTACTCCACACTTCATTATAAAATCCCATGTTTTGTTTTGTGTTCGTTTAACACTTGGGTTGTCAATACACCAACTGACTAAATATTAATTAATCTTTCTACATATACTAGCAACTCATTCAAAATAGATTAATTAAATAAAATGTTATGTTTGCATGTTAGCATATGTCTCATGGTTACACAAAAACTTTCTTAGACAATTTTGAGCGTCTCTTTCCACGTCTGTCTCCCACGCAGGAACCTCGTACTTTTCTTATCTCCACACCGGAAGTCTGAAGAGTAGCAACTAGAGCCGTAATATATTGAATAGCCAAACGTAGTGTGGCGATTTTGGATAGTTTCTGGTGTTCCCCTAGGCTATTCTTTGGTACCACTTTTCGTAAGTCGTCAAATGCGTCATTCAACATATGCATACGAGTCCGTTCACGCACAGTAGCGCCAAGTCTCACTAGTTCCGGTACACGACGAGAATGCTTCGTTTTATGTTTCCCAGAATCCGAGTCAGATTCACTACTTCCGGTTCCTAAATCAGACGACGTCTGCTCATCATCCCATGGTATCATAGTTTTACCGGAATCGTTGACGCTTTCAGTTTGTTGATTCCAGTTTCTATGGTAACCAATCATTTCATCGACATACTGTTCACAGTAATGATACATGCACCTTTCTTGGTCGTCTGTCCAAGGAAAAGCGTTTCGTTCCATTTCACAAAATTCGTTATTTGTTTGAAAATGTCTACCAGAATCGTCCTGGCACATAGACGTCCACTGTGTCTGATCACATTTACCAGCAGACGATGCACTGTTGTCATAGTACGTCATATTATCATAATGACACAAATCAGTATCATTCATGGTTAACTGTTCGTTTACTGCAACTTTCTTTAAATGTCCACAAACTCAATTCGATCCCAAACTTGATAACACCAGTATTCAAATTTATAATTATGCAAAATGTTAATATCGAAATATTAATTATCTAATATCATCTTCTCTCGATATCTTCTTATGTATCGAAATTAAAATCGATTTATATCGATATTGGTACTTTATCGAACAAAAATGTCTTCAAGTCTCGATGTTTTGAATCATCCTTCAAAGTAAGAATAATTTCAAATATATAGTTTTATTAAATATCGATATATAATGTCTTCAATTACCGATAATTCCCATTTCATCGAATTGATTGTCTTGAATTATCGATCGCTTTGTTACTTATCGAACTATAATTTCTTCACGTATCGATATTTTCTATGTATATCGAACACAAATTTCTTCAATTATCGATAGTTCTAATATTTTCAATTTTCACTTAAGTTTCTTCTTTTATCGATATTATTAATTGTTCAAATTATATTTTCTTAATTTATGTCCAATTATTATAGTCTGTAGAGCAAGATTCATCAAATTCACCTTCGTACATAAACGTGAAGAAAAGCCCCAAGTCGGACTGACTTTGAAGAGTGTATTATTCATGTTAAGTACATTTATTTGATCCGACAAATGTGTAAAAACAAGAGTTAATTTATTAACAATTTATAGACATCATAGTAAGAAATATCCCCACCCCCATGGATCAAATTTATCCAAGATATCCCCTAAGTTTACATAGAAAATTCTGATTTAGCGATTGTATTTCACGCGAGGATTATTGTGATTCTTAGGAAAATATACAATATGACGAATTTCACTTAGGTTACAGTTAGATAATCAAAAAGATATTAACAAGTTCTGAAAGACAAATAATGTCAGCAAGAACGAGTTGTACAATCAGATTGAGAATTGTAAATAATAGGATAGAGGCTAGTCGTTAAAATACTTCATTCAGAAAGAACCAACGCACGTGCGTATCTTGATAGTATCGTCAGCTTACGAATCGAACACTTATTTTTCTAAATTTTTGTTAGCTTAAAGTAATGCTGGCAGTTCTTCAGTCATATGGAGACTACCCAGTCACTTGGAAAATGGGAAGTATTATATACCAGTTCTAGTGCTACTACCAGTTATAACTTAGGTGAATAAGTATTGTCGCCAAAGATCGAACAAAAAGTCCTTTCCTGATGCTAGAACGTTGTAACTTCATGTACTTGACTGTTTAGTGAGTCGAATATTAGATCTTCACGATATATAGCCTACATCCATCTAAATTCGGCTTTTCAAGTTATGTAGTTGGACTGAATAATAACGACACAATTTTTTTTTTAATTGATATGTAATATAAAAAATAAACATTTTGTCACACTATGTGTGCATTATTGAAGTTGAAGTGTTGTTGGCGATTTTATTGTAGTTATAAAATCGGCGGTTAGGCAAGTGGTGTAACTGCATTGTGTACATGTACTATACCAATCATGGTTAAAGGGAAACAACTCGTACAGGAAGCTTTCTGTTTCCTTTTATTGTTCATGATGTAGTAGACACATAATTCGCTAGCTCGGAATGAGAAGGTCGTTAGTACAAAAACGCTATTTTGAGAAAACAAGAAACTGTCTGAAAACTACTTTCATTCCCATACATCAGTGGATATAGTCAATTTCCCAGATATCACAGGTGAAGAATTATCTTGTGTACAAGAATGACGACTTTTTACTTATGGAAAAATAAGCATTTCGAACATCAGTCAGATCATGCCTTGTGATGCATATATTTCAAATATGTATTGGTCTTATAAGGTACGACATTCTCATTCTAAACTAGCGAACTATGTAGAAATAAAACATATCCGTCATTTTAACAGTCGATGATTAGCCTACAGTTAAATTAAAAGAAATATTTTAAAGACATGCAGTCAAACATGTGTTGATGACCTCTTCCTGCGAACAAAGACCGCTATTAAAAACCTGTCTTCAGAAAGAAATAATTTTATATTAATCCCATCGTCAGGCAGACTATTTTCAAGAGACAGAAATGACTGTATTCGCTAAATAACATGCACGATACGCACGTGAAAATTGTACTGCGTTTGTATTTCTTCAGAGAGTACGCACGCACTGCACGTGCTTGTCAGTGCATTTGTATATCCTGTACTCTCTTGCTTAATATTATATAAATAATCTAGTGAGGTGATGCTACTGACTCTAGGTGTATAAGCTTGTCTAGGAACATATACAAACCGTTTCTATCAATGAATAAATCGCATACAATTCCAAGATATTTTGTGCGATATAGAAACCAAATATCGTATTATCTCGAGTTACACTTTAAAATAATTACGTAGGTTCTAACTCCTCACTTTCTTAGATGTATTGTGTTTAAAACCCGTAGCAGTGGGAACACGGTAGTAATCCTACGAAAGCCCGGTGGTGACTTCAAAATTGAAGTTTGAAGCACGAACTTTGAAGTCACCACCGGGCTTTCGTATAGTCTCGATACACCACTTCTCAGTTCCGTCGGTGAATTGTACTGTTTTCTGACGGAACTAAAAAACCGGATGTTCGTGAAGTTGGCAGGCTAGCGGCCTAGCAGCCTAGCAGCGTGAAGTTGGCAGCCTAGCAGCGTGAAGTTGGCAGCCTAACAGCCTAGCAGCCTAGCAGCCTAGCAGCGTGAAGTTGGTAGCCTAGCAGCCTAGCAGCGTGAAGTTGGCAGCCTAGCAGCCTAGCAGCGTGAAGTTGGCAGCCTAGCAGCGTGAAGTTGGCAGCCTAGCAGCCTAGCAGCGTGAAGTTGGCAGCCTAGCAGCCTAGCAGCGTGAAGTTGGCAGCCTAGCAGCCTAGCAGCGTGAAGTTGGCAGCCTAGCAGCCTAGCAGCGTGAAGCTGGCAGCCTAGCAGCCTAGCAGCGTGAAGTTGGCAGCCTAGCAGCCTAGCGGCCTAGCAGCGTGAAGTTGGCAGCCTAGCAGCCTAGCAGCCTAGCGGCCTAGCAGCGTGAAGTTGGCAGCCTAGCAGCCTAGCGGCGTGAAGTTTGCAGCCTAGCAGCCTAGCAGCGTGAAGTTGGCAGCCTAGATGCCTAGCGGCGTGAAGTTGGCAGCCTAGCAGCCTAGCAGCGTGAAGTTGGCAGCCTAGCAGCCTAGCAGCCTAGCAGCGTGAAGTTGGCAGCCTAGCAGCCTAGCGGCGTGAAGTTGGCAGCCTAGCAGCCTAGCGGCGTGAAGTTGGCAGCCTAGCAGCCTAGCAGCGTGAAGTTGGCAGCCTAGCAGCCTAGCAGAGTGAAGTTGGCAGCCTAGCAGCCTAGCAGCGTGAAGTTGGCAGCCTAGCAGCCTAGCAGCGTGAAGTTGGCAGTCTAGCAGCCTAGCAGCCTAGCAGCGTGAAGTTGGCAGCCTAGCGGCGTGAAGTTGGCAGCCTAGCAGCCTAGCAGCGTGAAGTTGGCAGCCTAGCAGCCTAGCGGCGTGAAGTTGGCAGCCTAGCAGCCTAGCAGCGTGAAGTTGGCAGCCTAGCAGCCTAGCGGCGTGAAGTTGGCAGCCTAGCAGCCTAGCAGCGTGAAGTTGGCAGCCTAGCAGCCTAGCGGCACATAAACGCTCGGACACAACACAGATGTCGTGTATCCTGAGTTCCGTCCGAGTATTAGATCGGTTTTCAGTTCCGTCACAGCCATATGGAAACGGTACAATTCTCCGACGGAACTGAGAAGTTGTGTACCGGAATTACTACCTTGTGGAATAGCTCTTGTTGATCTGTTTCAAAAAGCACACAATATTGCCGTGAAGATATTGTTATATTACGTTAGTAAGCAAGTAGGTTTCCGTCTTTCAACTTTCCATTAAAATACTGTACTTGTTAACCAAACTAACATTAGGTCTTTGAATTTGGCATGTAGGTTGCACAACGACAGTCAGATGTTAACTCATTCTTTTTTTAAATGAATACATAGCTTTAAGCTCATTACTCATAGCTCGTAGGTCGTTAAACGCAGCTCTTTGGGTCGTCGTTGGTCGCAGCTCTTAGCCCGTAGATGTTTACTCGTTGGTCGCAGCTTGTAGGTCGTAGATCGCAGCCCATGTATCGTTAGTCGCAGCTCTTAACTCGTAGATGTATACTCGTTGGTCGCAGCTCGTAGGCCGTTAGTCGCAGCTCGTATGTCGTTGGTCGCAGCCCAAAGGTCGTTGGTCGCAGCTCTTAGCTCGTAGATGTTTACTCGTTGGTCGCAGTTCGTAGGTCATTGCTTGTAGCTTTTATGTAGTTGGTCGGAGCTCTTACCTCGTAGATGTTTACTCGTTGGTCGCAGGTCGTAGGTCGTTGGTCGCAGGTCGTAGGTCGTTGGTCTCAGCTCTTAGCTCGTAGATGTTTACTTGTTGGTCGCAGCACGTAGGTCGTTGGTCGCAGCTCGTAGGTCGTTATTCGCAGCTAGTAGGTTGTTGGTCGCAACTCGTAGGTCGTTAGTCGCAGCTAGTAGGTCGTTAGTCGCAGCTCGTAGGTCGTTGGTCGCAGCTCTTAGCCTATTGGTCGAAGCTCTTAGCTCGTAGATGTTTACTCGTTGGTCGCAGCTCATAGGTCGAAGCTCGAAGGTCGCAGGTCGCATCTCTCTCGTCGTTGGTCGCAGCTCGTAGGTCGTTGGTCACAGCTCTAAGGTCGTTGGTCGCAGCTCTAATCTCATAGATGTTTATCGTTGGTCGCAGCTCGTAGGTCTTTGGTAGTGGGTCGTAGGTCGTTGCTCATAGCTCTTGGTCGCTGGTCGCAGCTCTTAGGTCGTTGGTCGCAACTCTAAGCTCGTATATGTTTACTCGTTAGTCGCAGCCAGTAGGTTGTTGGTAGCAGCTCTTAGGTCGTTGGTAGCAGCTCTTAGCTCGTGGATGTTTACACGTTGGTCGCAGCACATCGGTCGTTAGTCGCAACTCGTAGGTCGCTGTTCGCAGCTCTTGGCTATCTGGTCGCAGCTCTAAGCTCGATGTTAACTCGTAGGTCGCAGCTCGTATGTCGTTAGTGGCAGCTCGTAGGTCGTTAGTGGCAGCTCGTAGGTCGTTGGTTTCAGCATTTAGCTATGTCCGGCAGATAAACAGCAAATTGCTCGTGCTGCGAGTATTCGAGCTAATAGATATGTATTCATTTCAAATGAAAATGAGTAAACATCTGACTGTCGATGTACGACCTACATGCTAACTTCACGGACGTTCTTACATTCCTGGAATTAAAATCAACCAGTACGTACTTGATTATTCCACCTTCAACTGACCACTTCTTCAAACGTGGATAACATGGTGGAAGAACAGAAACTATGCTGATTGACAGTCTATCGATCTGTCATAACTGTGTTAAATGTAATGTTCAATGCTCGAAAAGTATGTAATGTTCAATGTTTAGTAAGTTTGTAATGAACAATGCTCAGCGAGTATGTAATGCCCAATGCTGAGTAAGTTTGTAATGATCGATGCTTAGTAAGTTTGTAATGTTCAATGCTCAGTAAGTATGTAATGTTCAATGCTGAGTAAGTTTGTAATGATCGATGCTCGGCAAGTATGTATTTGTTCAATGTTCAGTAAGTATGTAATGATCAATGCTCAGTGAGTTTGTAATGTTCAATGCTCAGTAAGTTTGTAATGTCCAATGCTGAGTAAGTATGTAATGTCCAATGCTTGGTAAGTTTGTAATGTTCAATGCTCGGTAAGTTTGTAATTTTCAATGCTCGGTAAGTATGTAATGTTCAATGCTCGGCAAGTATGTAATGTTCAATGCTCGGCAAGTATGTAATGTTCAATGCTCGGCAAGTATGTAATGTTCAATGCTCGGCAAGTATGTAATGTTCAATGCTCGGCAAGTATGTAATGTTCAATGCTCGGCAAGTATGTAATGTTCAATGCTCGGCAAGTATGTAATGTTCAATGCTCGGCACGTATGTAATGTTCAATGCTCGGCACGTATGTAATGTTCAATGCTCGGTAAGTTTGTAATGTTCAATGCTCGGTAAGTATGTAATGTTCAATGCTCGGCAAGTATGTAATGTTCAATGCTAAGTAAGTTTGTAATGTCCAATGCTCGGTAAGTGTGTAATGTTCAATGCTCGGCAAGTGTGTAATGTTCAATGCTCGGCAAGTTTGTAATGATCAATGCTCAGAAAGTTTGTAATGTTCAATGCTCAGTAAGTTTGTAATGATCAATGCTCAGTAAGTTTGTAATTTTCAATGCTCAGTAAGTTTGTAATGATCAATGCTCAGTAAGTTTGTAATGTTCAATGCTCAGTAAGTTTGTAATGATCAATGCTCAGTAAGTTTGTAATTTTCAATGCTCGGTTAGTAATTAAATAAGAAATGTTCAATAAGTATGTTATGCTCTGCTTAATGTGTCTAACGCCATAAAGTATAAAACGTGTTCATGCTCAACTCCTATCTATGCTCAAAGTTCAAATGTTCGAAACAGTAAAATGTATTGCGTTTCACCGAATTATTTATATTAGATGGATAGCCATAAAGAAAGCAGAGTGAAACATTTCCAGGCCCCGATCTCCCGAAAAATCTCAATCTCAACTCAAATTTTGTCACCCATCGTTTGAGATAGTTTCCATGCGAAATTGTACTCTAAATTGGTAAAACAAAACAGAAACATTATTCTGAGTAAATAACAGTACACTTTCGTGAGCTCGAGCTTCATATTTATCTCTAATTCAGACTCTGATTTGAGCAAAATCTCAATTAGAGCTGAGATTTCTACTTAAGATGCTTAAGATCGGGGCCTGATAAACATTTAATTATAGCACTATAAAGGAGTAAATCAATTAACTTGAGCATGAAAATGTTTTATAATCATAGAACGTGTAGGTGCATTGTATATGGAGGCTATGCGTACACGTGGGTCACGTGACTTGGTCTATGATAATTTTTCATGTTACTTGACCAACGTATATTGTATTTGGCCTGACTACAAGTGCATGGACATGGCAACCTCTCTACGACAAACATCCTTTGTGTGATATGAATTTTGGCTGTAAATATAATAGAGACCTTCAACTTCTTTTGAGTATCAGTGTCGATGTATACTATACTCAGTACATTTAAAACCGCACACTCTGTGACAATCTCAATGTTTGTGAAGTACTATTTTATTGTATCACTGATATAGATCCATAAAGGATACTTATGATTACTGTAATATTTCTATAATTCTAATCACAGGGTATTGACGCATATTATTTTATGCGTGTGCGACCGCCTTATATCTCATATACGAATATATGAGATATAAGGCGGTCGCACACGCATAAAATAACATGCGTCAATACCCTGTGATTCTAATGTGACAAAACTTATGAAAGTACATGTAAATTCTAATGAAATACAGGGTACCTGCTGCACAAATGTTAAATGATAGTGTGTTAAATTCATTCACTTGAAGTATGTTAAAGCGAGTCAACAAACTGAAAGAAAAATCAGTAGTGTGCGTTTTAAATGTACTGAGTATAGATAGCATAATAAAGAGGATGTTCCCATATCTTAACAAACTCTATTTTAGCTAAAGTAGTGTTATTAAATTGTTTATGCATGTATAAATTCTGCCAAGTGTAGATTCTTCATGGAATAATGCAGAAGTCTGCTAAAATTCCACAGATCTTTTTAAATATTTATTTTATTATTATCTGGATAGATTCATAGCATTGTAGTAAAAGAAACGGATGCCGCGATCCTCTTGGCATCAAGTTTGTAAAAATATTGATACATGCTCTTTAAACTATATTTTTATATCTCAACATCGTGCCAGGTGAGCATAAGTATCGTATACTAGTATCCTTTAATATAAGACCAGAAGAAATAAATTATTCGATTGTCATCCCGTAGTATCACCCATCAATCATAGCACTAGTAGCACACATTTAATTAAATATTAAAAATCAAATCCTCCTTTTCAGGAAACAAAATGATGAGAATTAAGCATTTTTTGAAGATTAAAATAAATTCCCCCTGCACATTTTGGGCTAAAAGAATGATACTAGTTATTAATTAACCAAGCATTTATTTCATAATGGTCTTATTTATTTTGATATTTTACAAGGTACATGTACATAGAAATAAGCAAAACAATATAGAAGTTGATATCATCTTCATTATTTATTTACATAATGTACAAAATGTAATAGTCTAGATGAAAATACATAAATTAAACAAAACTGAAACACAATGTTCAAGAGCGTCGTCTGTACTTGACTGGTCTGCACCATTCCTCACAGACAAGTCTCGTGTCAGAACTACTCTTGTGAACCAGTCCATCGTCTTCCTCAGTATCAGAACTTCTCTTCCTCTTGCCTATGACTATATTGGTATCACTGTTGGACACTCTAGGTGGCACTGTTGGTATAAACCTCTTTGGTTCATACGGATCTCTATTGGTAAAGCCACGAAGTTCAGCCACTGGGTTTGAAGTGTGATTGTCTAACCAGCGTGTCACGTGTACAAATGTTGTTTCATCCCTCTCATATGGAGAATACAGATGTGGTTGTCTCTCTACACGAGCAATTAGTTCTTCTGTCTGTCGTACAAGTACAGGGTATTTCTTGAATTCAGCTGCAACAGAAAAATGACATTCGTATTAGTTCGATCGTTCACATTAGTTCGTTCGTTCCCTCGTCATTATTATTACAAATGTAATATTATTATTAGTTCGCCTCAGATCTGGTCGCTCGTTTGTTCACCTCAATTCTGGTCGCCTCAGTTCTAGTCACTCGGTTGTCGGTCGTCCGTTCGTTCGTTCTGAGTTTACCAGGCGATAGTAAATAGAATTTAATCTGAACAACAAATGGAAATTTAAGACTGAGTCACATGTGCAGTACGCACCCGTCATTAACCAGTCACGACTTCAAGTTTCAAGGCTTTTGAAAACTTGACTATACATTTTACTCACAAGTTATAATGGTATTACGTTATACTAGTAACAAAATACTTAAATTTGACATATTCCAGAACTATTGATGGTATATTTATGATGTTCTACTACTAAAAAGTATATTTTCAATTATATAAATACTCACGTTTTGATAACATATCATAGGCTTGCTTCAAAATTCTGTCATTCCGTCTCATTTTCTCATAATCAACTTTTTGCATCTTCATGTATCTGTTTATTTCTGAATCTGAAAAGAAACAGATTTTGTTCATGAGAATAATGTTCATTTAACATTAAGTTGGAAGCTATTCTTGAGATATCGAAAGACAATAATATGAATGTATGTACAGTGTATGGTGGGCTTCGTTGAACATCATACAAAGTGCTGAATGGTATGGAAATAGGGTTGTCTGCATTCTATTAAAGTCCAGAATAGCATTATTTAAAGAGGATGTAGCCACCGTCTTTACAAACTTACAGAAAACACAACAGCATATTATTTATTTGTATTGTCCTTAGTTGTGTAAGAGTATAACCTTATGAACAAAATGCATTAGAACATCTAGCTAAAATGTATGTACCAACTATGATATTTAAATGTTTTGATTTATTAATTTAATTTTGGGTTGGGGTGCACTATTCCGTATTGCATACATTGTAACCAGTACGTGATTATTTGTTTTTTAAAAACATATCTAAAGACCGTACATTTGATCTTTAGGTCCGTCTGCATTTTATAAGACACTGGTATAGCTAATAACCGTACAATCAATTAAATAACAATTTTCAGACAAACATAAGTTTGAAAGGATGCCAATATATTCCATTTGTATATACTACCCAAAATTTGATAAAGATCAAGACATTTTCTATTTGAATATTTTAAAAATTGAATAAGATTGACTGGAAGAATTTTCAGAAAAGTAGAGATACATCTGCAATATTGCAAACAAATAAAGATTACTTCAAAATTTAATGTCTAAGTGCTGATAAGCCCAACCCCATCGATATGCAAATAAAAACGAGACAAAACAATCCATTTTATGCTTGCCACTTTGTGCCCTGTAAATAGGGCTTATCAGTTACCTCGAAAACGACGTCATTTTGAAAAATGCTTGTCAAATACAAGACATGAATTTATCGAAGTTTAGCAGCAGATAAGATTCTTTCATAATTACACAACCTTTTCTGAATCGGGTTTGTTCAGTTAACATAAGAGATACATCAAAATTGATTTCTTGACCCTTAGCAAAGTTTGAGTAGTATAATATCCAAGCTTATATACAAGTTATAACAACGAGAGTAACATAACCAACACGTAGGAAATCTAACATTTAACAATATGAAATTATTCATCAATCACTTGAAATTATCAATAACTCATCATTCTCAATAACAAGACATAACATGATTGAATATTGAGATGATACGTGTATTAATATTAAGGTTAAATTCAAACAACTGGGATGGTATTCACAAAACTTAGAATTTTCTTAAAATCTTAAAATTTCCTTAAACAGGAAAACCAAAATTATCATTTTTACATTGTAAAAGCATTATATAAAGAGCTTTAATAATCACAAAGAACACATGGGTTATTCTTAGTTTCTTGGAAAATATGAGCAGCTCAACTTTTTAACTTAAGTCAAAATTTTAAGTTTTCCAATTTTTATATTATAATATTGAGACATACATAATTATGATCAAAATACTGAAGTAACGGACTGATTGTGTGTTTAATTTTAACTGGTCTTGTCTACAAGGTGTCTTGTCACTAAGTGTCTGTGAGATGTTCATTGAGTGATGTGAAACTGTACGGTGTTTACTGTGACAATCATTTTATGACAAAATTAAGGCTACCTTTAATGATTATGTTCGTTGTTTCCATTCTGGACTCGAACTTGTCAGCCATTCTGTCAAGGTCAAGTACATCATGATCACCTTGGTCAAAGTCACTCTGTGTAGATGTTGAACAACTAGCTTTGACTTCGGTTTGACCATATATACGTGTTGCTTCTGTACTGACCGATTTCTTATCTGAAAATATAAAATTAAGATGATTAGCAAGGTACACTGGCATTACATACTACCTGCGACATACTATCTACGACATACTACCTGCGACATACTACCTACGACATACTACCTACGACATACTACCTGCGACACACTACCTACGACATACTACCTAATACATACTACCTACGACATACTACCTACGACACACTACCTACGACATACTACCTGCGACATACTGCCTACGACGTACTACCTACGACATACTAACTGCGACATACTACCTACGACATACTACCTAATACATACGACATACTACCTGCGACATACTACCTACGACATACTACCTACGACATACTACCTAATACATACTAGTACTACCTACGACATACTACCTACGACATATTACCTACGACATACTACCTGCGACATACTACCTACGACATACTACCTGCGACATACTACCTACGACATACTACCTACGACATACTATAAAACCTTCTTGACAATGCCTTATTGTTAGTTTCTGGTAACCCGATTTACCCTAAACATTTACCCTGACCCTCAATGTGTTTATGATGTTGAAAAATTCGCATTTTTGTGTACTAATCAAAGGACAGATGCTCGTTATCCTGTTACTCGTAGTCCCATTCTCCCCAAATCCGCGACCTATCTAGTATCTACCCTTTTTTCGATCATACTATACAGGAAACAATTACATGTATTTCGTTTATAACACTTTAGACACCCACCCCCGGGGTCCCACTAGAATACTGGTCTTCTTACCGAGGTGGTCTTAATGTTTGGTTTGAATGAATAACGAAATGAAGTGTGCAGAATAAATGGTTGTATTTGGTATAAGGACAGATTGTGTTGTTCAGGAAAGCCTTAATAATTAGCCCATCTTAGGGGCCTGGAAAATGGCCTTTATGTTTAGGGGTCTTACTTTTGGGATGATATACTGTGTAAATATGTAAGACTGGATTTTGTATTTCTAACGTTGTGGTGCTATTGGTATTGAGATGACTGTGGTCTTTAAGTTGAGATTTAATGTACAGTACAACCTCTCAATAGCGACCCTCTATAAAGCAACAACCTCTGAACAACGACCAATATGTGCACGTTCCAAAGCGTGTTTCTCTAGAGAGATTGTACTGCATGCCGTATTATATTAAGATATGCATGTACATGTATATGTAATAGGTATGCAGGAAAATCTATCGAATTACAGAAACGTAATAAATTACTCACAATTACAAAATCCCATGTTAGTATTAACCATTCCCATCTTTTAGATCTACCTTTATTTTATTAAATTTGAATTTTAGACACGAATTAATCAATAATAATGTGTAAAAGACTTAAATGCAAAAAATATATGATGAAATAACAAAATAAAGGTGTTTATGTGGCGGAAGAACAAATGAAACGTCGAGAAAACGAAATTCACCCTTGTCCTTCGTCCCATTGGCATATGGCAAAATGCAATTTTAAAAAAGTCATCATAAGTTTTATTTGACGCAATATTTAATTTAAAAAAATGAAAACCATAAAACACGAACCTTCATGCATACTTGGAACACGTTGTAACATTTGTTCAGACGCTTGATTCAGCATAATAAATTAAATTGTCAGAGCGTTTTATTTGCGTGCAGCGCTTGTAAAGTCTATGTGAGTAATGACGGAGCGGTTGCTTCACGACGCCGTCATCAGTTTGAACGTCATAACATTGTGACGTCACAAATGAACGTCGGGACGTTGACGACAAACTGAAGCAAAACAGAGGATAAAGTGACCCCGATGTTGCACTCAATAAACTGGAGAAGCGAACTATTTCATTTTCCGAACGAAGAAGAAGAAGAAGAAGAAGATTTGCAGGGCCCACTCTTGGACAATATCGTAACATTGTGACGTCACAAATGAACGTCTGGACGTCGACGAATTAGAAGCCAGCATCAATTGGTAAAAGGGTGCCCAGTTTGGGGCTCAACCCCACGACCCCTGAACATGAATTACATATACGTATCTGTAAATTTACTGAAAGTATCTCAATAATGAGCTAAAGTATTCGGGCGGGCGTGCGTCTCTTAGAGGTTTCTGCGTGGCCGAAACCCTCGTATAATGATTTTGGCGCGATTTTATTGTTTTCCATTACTCTTATATATATACGTAACGACATGCTTTGTCGGCAGCGAAAATGCTGAACATTCTATCCAATCAGAAAGAAGAGTAAGATGCATGTGACAAAATACTGTATGTTCATTGGTCATTTTTTCTGTACTTCGAAAACTTCCTATATTTCACGAAAACATGCAAGCGACGAAAACGACCATATGAAGAATGAAACTTGAAAGGCTAAATGAACGATTTAAAAGAAACACAAGCTTTTACGTTTAAATATAGTGATTATGACCACGGATATACACAGAATGTATTTCCGTGTTATGACATGGTGTATTGTTTTATAATAGTGTTTTAATATACAAGATTTTAGAATTACACGTCAATTGACCATTTGCAAAAGATACGAGATTTTAGAATTAAGTCTTATTTTAATATATATGCCTACAAATGAGCTCTGTCGTACTTTTAATGTTGTTTGCCATGTGATTGGTATATGAAACATCAGCTAAACAGTGCCTAATCCTCCTATTGTGTTACATATACGTCACAAACGTAACTCGTATAATGAAAGAATTGTCAATTTGCAATTCCAAAATATCGTATGTGAAATTCACAAAAGAATAGAAATAAAGCTCTTATCTAGACAATGTTCATTCCATAAAAGTATAGAAAAGGCAGCCTTGTGCAAAAATTTGATTATATTGGTCGATTGCATTTTCATGAGAACAGTTTTTGTCTCTCTTGAATGCAAATAAATTACACGACGGTTTGACGCCGGTCGACGAAATATCTGCCGAAATTGGGAATCGAACAATTGCATTTACTTTTAATAAAAGTACCTCAACGAATGTTCAATAAGTATATAATGTGTTCGGTATTTCGGTATATTTTAATAGTGTGCTTCGGTCCTAAATGCTTAACGACGGTTGAAAGCAAAATCTACATTTTGCAGTTGCCAGTTTATACTTTTCGAAATGCCTTTGTTCTTTCTCTATGTATAAAGACAAATTCCGTTCTACTTGTCCTTTTTGTTTTGAATGGCGTGGTACTGGAAACAAACTATTGTTTTGTTTAGCCTAATGCTCTGTCATACCGAATACTGTTTTTATCTTTGATAAAGCACGGTCACTTGTTCGGATTCGTGCATTAAATCACCCGTGCTGCGCACTCATGATTTAATTAATTCGCATCCTAACTCGTGATCGTGCTTTATCCTGCGATGAAACGCAGGTACATATTCAGTATTCCTTAAACAGTGTAGCAATATTACGTGACTTTTACATCACTAAAGACTGCAAATCCAAGACTAAATTTGCTCCGCTCCGAAAGCCATATGTATTTTATTTCTTCATCGATTGCTATTAAATATACGCCAAACTAAGGGAAAACATTTACAAATGTATATGGTTTCCGTGGGCCGTTTTTTCCAGCACCCTGTGAAACCTTTGGAGTGGTTTTCATGAGGCGATCGGACTATAATTTCAATCCGTCGCCTTTCCAAGGTTTCAAATGGTGCTGGAAAAAACCGGTACGGCTGTTGATAGGGATCATGCATTTCCAGGAAAGCTTACATTATCCCCTTGGACTGACGTAAAATAAGTACGGCTATTTTTGTGGTCGAAGCGAAGCAAATTTCGTCTTGGATTTGTAGTCTGTTAGTTAAGTGATGTAAAAGTCCCGTGGTATTGCTACTCTGTGAAATAAATTGCAGATAATTTACAAGATATTTTCTGCGATATAAGAAACCATAGGTCCTTGTACTATTTAATGTGCCTCGAAAACCAATTTTAAATAATTACGTAGGTCATTGTATTGTGACAGATACATTGCGTATATAACATGTGGCAGGGGGAATATCTAATAGCTATAGTTTATTGCCGATATCAACAAATTGCTGGACATTGATAGAAGGTGCCCTGTAAACGAATCTAGTTGTCCTGGAATTAAAATCAACCAGTACTAACTTGTTACTAATATTCCGTAATCAACTGACAACTTCTCCACATGTGGAGAACATGGTGGATCGACTGTGTTAGCCAGACTGGCGGGTAATGTGTAGTAAGTACATTGTATGTAATGCTCAAGAAGTCTGTACCGTGAAACCTCCGTAATAAGACCACATTGTGTACCTTTGGAAATATGTTGAGTTGAAATAGAGTTGGCCTTAATATCGAGTATAAACAAAGAGTGAAACAGTGAACATGAACCTAAATATTCTGGTCTTAATTTTAGGTGGTCTTATTATCGGTGTGAGTCTTATTTGAGGTTTAACTGTGATGCTCTGCATCATGCTATGTAATGTTTTTGAAGAATTGTTAATTGAGTCTAAGCATATCGCTTACTTATAATTAGAAGGTTGTAAGTACTTTAAAATATGCATCGCAAGGCGTTTCTTATGAGCGTGTTTTCATGAAAATCGGAAGTAGTCATGTTGACCAAACTTAAATTTAAAGAGCTTGTTTTTCCATAAGTAAATAGTACTTTTCAGACTTTTCCTTGTTTTCTCAAAATATTGATTTGTATTTAAAACCTTCTAATTCTAAGCCAGCGATATATGAGATTCATGTAACTGTAACCTACATGTATTGTTAATAATTTCTGAAGAACTGGTCCCATGATTTTAAAGCTTTCTCATGCTCAATTCAACTTTAGTATGAAAATTGATTATCTCCAAAAAAAAGTCCCAACAGTCAAATAAACATTACTTTACCAGAAATATTGCCCTGCTGTCTTTATAACTATTCATGTGTGTGTGATATATATGTTTCAGTAAATTATGAGACATTCTACTGTTTGAAACATTTAAAGTTTGACCACTAAATTGATTGAGTTGAGCATGGAAACAGCTTTATGATCATTGGTCCTGGTGTTTTATACAATTGGCAGTTATTTGTCCTGTTTTGTGAAAATTATTGTTAAACCTGTGTGTGTTGCTATAGAGAGGTTGTACTAAATTGTTAGAATTAATGTAAAACTTTTGTCAAACTATGACTGAAATTTCCAGATAACATTTTTTCAAATGTTATCTGGACCACATAATTACATGTTTTATTTGGCCTGATTGAAAGTTCATGTGTATGACAACCTCTCTACAGCAAACACCCTTTGCGGGATGTGAGTGTTTGGCTGTTTCTGGGAGACTGTCGTTAAATAATTATCCAACCTGAGGCTCTATCAAACAACTGGTGTAAAATTTCTCCAGTTATAATTTTACAAGTGTCTCATACGGTCTTAAGAGGTGATCAGGAAGTTCGTATACAGTTGCTCGTGTAACCATGACGAAATGAAGTACTGTATTGCATTGCTAGAAAATAAAAATGCTAATGTATGATTGCGGACGTTATAATGTTTTTGATCTTGTAAAACATTATAAGGACGTTATGCAAACTGTCTAGGAACATCCGGATCACCCCTCGTAGTTCTCATATTAACTAGTACATGTACCAGGTTGTGTTTTAAACTGTTTTTATGTTTCCTGTGCTAGATGTTTTGAGTTGAATGCTGCCTTCTTTGTCGATTTACTCTCTCAATAACAGGTCTCCCTAACTTGTACATATATAATTATACAAGAAGCCATTAACGTTATACCAGCAAAAATAAATTCCTCGACTATCATCCCTTCCTATCACCTTTCATTCATAGCACTAGTTACACAAATATATCAATTTTTAAAATCAAAATAAAATTTTCATTTCCGGCTAAAATGATGATAATTTAGCATTTTTATACTAGCAGAACAAATTTGGAAAAGAAATAAAGTCTAAATTAAATCCCCCTGCACATTTTCTGCAAAAAGGATGATAACCTGGCATTCATTTCGTACTGATCTTATTGGATTTAATATACAGGTATACAGAAATAAGCAAAACAATGTAGAAGTTGATATCATCTTCAAAATTTCTTTCTTACATATTGTACAAAAATATAATAATAAAAAATACATAAATTAGACAAAACTAAAACATTATATTCACGAGCGTCGCCTGTACTTGACTGGTCTGCACCATTCTTCACAGACAAGTCTCGTGTCAGAACTACTCTTGTGAACCAGTCCTTCGTCTTCCTCAGTATCAGAATTTCTCTTCCTCTTGCCTAACACTACATTGGTATCACTGTTGGACACTCTAGGTGACACTGTTGGTATAAACCTCTTTGGTTCATAAGGATCTCTATTGGTAAAGCCACGAAGTTCAGCCACTGGGTTTGAAGTGTGATTGTCTAACCAGCGGGTCACATGTACAAATGTTGTTTCATCCCTCTCATATGGAGAATACAGATGTGGCTGTCTCTCTACGCGAACAATCAGTTCTTTTGTCTGTCGTACAAGTACGGGATATTTCTTGAATTCGGCTGCAACAGAAAATGACATTATTCAGTTGTGAACATTTATTTTAAAAGTATCGGTCGGTCGGTCGGTCGGTCGGTCGGTCGTGCGTTCGTGCGTTCGTTCGTTCGTTCGTTCGATCGTTCGTTCGTTCGTTCGTTCGTTCGTTCGCTCGCTCGCTCGCTCGCTCGCTCGCTCGCTCGCTCGCTCGCTCGCTCGTTCGTTCGTTCGTTCGTTCGTTCGTTCGTTCGTTCGTTCGTTCGTTCGTTCGTTCGTTCGTTCGTTCGTTCGTTCGTTCGTTCGTTCGTTCGTTCGTTAGTGCTTGCGTGCATGCGTGCGTCCAGGGGTGCGTCTGTGCGTGCGTCCGTGATGCATGCGTTCGTTCGTCCGTTCGTTAGTTCGTTATCAGACATTAGTACACAGAATTTACACAAAACAGTTAATTACCATTTACATACCCCCTCAATAATGAGTAATTACTGTAAAACGGCATATATGTTGGACATCACTCAAAGAGTGGAAAGGTATGGAAATATAGTTACAAGTATTCAAATAGTGATATAACACAACCATAAAAAACTAAACAACCTTTTAAAAAATAACGAAAATTATTTGCATATACATTGTACAGACAAGTTAGACCACAGGTAACTTACCTATGAGTTGAACTACGTTATAACTAAATACATATACTTAAATAGACATTCTTCAGAACTACCGATTGTTCTATTATTGAGGTTAACTTGTATCTTCAATTATTACATTAAGATACTCACGTTTGTATAAGAGATCATAGGCTTGCTTCAAAATTCTGTCATTCCGACTAATTTTCTCATAATCAACTGTATGCATCTTCGTGTATCTTTTTATATCTGCATCTTGAAATAAAATAAACATATTTCGTAAATTTGAGAATAATGTAAATTTTACTATTCAGTTTGAAGCAATTATTTACATATAGAAACTCTTCAGCAATGTTTGTACGTGTATGGATTGTAACGTTGGACATCACTCAAAATGTGGAAAGGTATGGAAATAGTGTTACAAGTATTCAATTAGTGATGTAGCACCACCTCAAAAAACTAAAATACCTTAAAAAATAACGAATATGATTTGAACATTCATGCATGTGCATACTCTTAATTGAATAAAATGCGTACTATCAACATTTCTACGAATTTTCAGAATTCGACTTGCTTATATTAATTTACATTAGATCGAATAGGTTGTGGCCAAGCAGTTAATGGTGTTCGTGAGTAGTTGCCTAGCAACGAGAATATTATATCTGCAGAAAAGATGGAAGTCGGTCATTTGCCACAAGGATGTTTATTTTGAATGATTATGACAATGTTTGAACGATATATATTGTATGTTGGAATTGGCATGATAGTTGGCATTATGAACTGAATGTCCCTCGTATACTTATTAAGCCAAACCTCAATAATAAGACCACCTATGGAAATCTTGAAAATAGTTCTTCTATTGAATATTGTGATTGAAATACATGTAGTTAACATTGAGATGATTTAAACATTTAAGTGACATTAACATTGAAGTGATCCTAAAATTGAGGTGATCTTAACATTGAGGTGATCCTAACATTGAGGTGATCTTAACATTGAGGTGATCTTAACATTGAAATGGTATTAACATTGAAGTGATCTTAACATTGAAGTGATCTTAACATTGAAGTGATCTTAACATTGAAGTGATCTTAACATTAAGGTGGTCTTAACATTGAGATGATCGTAACATTGAGATGATCTCAACATTGAAGTGATCTTAACATTGAGATGATCTTAACATTGGAGTGGTCTAAACATTGAGGTGATCTTAACATTGAAATGTTCTTAACATTGAAGTGATATTTACATTGAAATGGTCTTAAAATTGAAATGGTCTTAACATTGAAATGATATTATTAATATTGAAATCGTATTAATATTGAAGCGGTGAAAACATTGAGGTGATCTTAACATTGAGGTGATCATAACATTGAAGTGATCTTAACATTGAAGTTATCTTTACATTAAAATGGTCTTAACATTAAAATGGTCTAAACATTGGGTTATCTTTACATTGAGGTGATCTTAACATTGAGGTGATCTTAACATTGAGCTGATCATAACATTGAAGTGATCTTCACATTGAATTGATCTTAACATTGAAATGTTCTTAACATTAAAATGGTCTTAACATTGAATTGATCTTAACATTGAAATGGTCTTAACATTGAAGTGATCTTAACATTGAAATGGTCTTAGCATTGAAATGGTTTTAACATTGAAGTGATCTTAGAATTGAAGTGATCTTGACATTGAAGTGATCTTACATTGAAACGGTTGGTGATCTTAACAATGCAGTGACCTTAACATTGAAATGATCTTAACATTGAACTGATCTAAACATTGAAGTGATCTTAACATTAAAGTGACATTAACATTGAAGTGGTTTCAACATTGAAATTGTCTTAACATTGAAGTGATCTTAACATTGAAGTGATCTTAACATTGAGGGGATCTTAACATTGAAGTGATATTAACATTGAAGTGACATTAACATTGCAGTGACCTTAACATTGAAATGATCTTAACATTGAACTGATCTAAACATTGAAGTGATCTTAACATTAAAGTGACATTAACATTGAAGTGGTTTAAACATTGAAATTGTCTTAACATTGAAGTGATCTTAACATTGAAGTGATCTTAAAATTGAGGGGATCTTAACATTGAAGTGATATTAACATTGAAGTGACATTAACATTGAAGTGATATTTCCATTGAAGTGATCTTAACATTGAAGTGATCTTAACATTAAAGTGACATTAACATTGAAGTGATATTAACATTGAAGTGGTTTAAACATTGAAATTGTCTTAACATTGAAGTGATCTTTACATTGAAGTGATCTTAACATTGAAGTGATCTTAACATTGAAGTGATCTTAACATTAAGATGATCTTAACATTGAGATGATCGTAACATTGAGATGATCTTAACATTGAAGTGATCTTAACATTGAGATGATCTTAACATTGGAGTGGTCTAAACATTGAGGTGATCTTAACATTGAGATGATCTTAACATTGAAGTAATCTTAACATTGAAGTAATCTTAACATTGAGATGGTTTCAACATTGAAGTGATCTTAACATTGAGATGATCTTAACATTGAAGTAATCTTAACATTGGAGTAGTCTAAACATTGAGGTGATCTTAACATTAAGATGATTTTAACACAGAAGTGATCATAACACTGGAGTTATCTTTACATTGAAATGGTCTTTACATTGAAGTGGTCTTAACATTGAAATGGTCTTATTATTGAAGGGATCTTAGAATTGACGTGATCCTGACATTTAATTGATCATACATTGAAATAGTTGGTGCTCTTAACATTGAGGTGATCACAACATTGAAGTGATCTTAACATTGAAATGTTCTTAACATTGAAGTGATATTTACATTGAAATGGTCTTAACATTGAAATGGTCTTAACATTGAAATGATATTATTAATATTGAAATCGTATTAATATTGAAGCGGTGAAAACATTGAGGTGATCTTACCATTGAGGTGATCATAACATTGAAGTGATCTTAACATTGAAGTTATCTTAACATTAAAATGGTCTAAACATTGGGTGATCTTTACATTGAGGTGATCTTAACATTGAGGTGATCTTAACATTGAGGTGATCATAACATTGAAGTGATCTTAACATTGAAGTGATCTTAACATTGAGATCGTCTTAACATTGAGGTGATCTTAACATTGAAATGATCTAAACATTGAGGTCGTCTTAACATTGAGGTGATCTTAACATTGAAGTGATCTTAACATTGAATTGATCTTAACATTGAAATGTTCTTAACATTAAAATGGTCTTAATATTGAATTGATCTTAACATTGAAATGGTATTAACATTGAAGTGATCTTAACATTGAAATGGTCTTAGCATTGAAATGGTTTTAACATTGAAGTGATCTTAGAATTGAAGTGATCTTGACATTGAAGTGATCTTACATTGAAACGGTTGGTGATCTTAACATTGCAGTGACCTTAACATTGAATTGACCTTAACATTGAACTGATCTAAACATTGAAGTGATCTTAACATTAAAGTGACATTAACATTGAAGTGGTTTAAACATTGAAATTGTCTTAACATTGAAGTGATCTTAACATTGAAGTGATCTTAAAATTGAGGGGATCTTAACATTGAAGTGATATTAACATTGAAGTGACATTAACATTGAAGTGATATTTCCATTGAAGTGATCTTAACATTGAAGTGATCTTAACATTAAAGTGACATTAACATTGAAGTGATATTAACATTGAAGTGGTTTAAACATTGAAATTGTCTTAACATTGAAGTGATCTTAACATTGAAGTGATCTTAACATTAAAGTGACATTAACATTGAAGTGATATTAACATTGAAGTGGTTTAAACATTGAAATTGTCTTAACATCGGGGTGATCTTAACGTTGAAGTGATCTAAGCATTGAAGTGACCTTACACCATACCTTTAGTGATTCTATTGATTCTACTAGACTCAAACTTGTCAGCCATTCTTTCCAGGTCAAGTACATCATGATCACCTTGGTCAAAGTCACTCTGTGTAGATGTTGAACAACTAGCTTTGACTTCGGTTTGACCATATATACGTGTTGCTTCTGTACTGCCCGATTTCTTATCTGAAAATATAAAATTTACATGATTAACAAGGCACACCAGGGCCGAATACAGAAACAAATAAAGCAGTGAGGCAGATAATTTCTAGTTTTAGGTTATTTTTTTTTCCTAAAGAAATATGCTTATTTTAGCTGATTCTCAAATTTGTGTCTTGGTGTGCCCATGTTACCTACGGGTTTGCCCACTCTCATTACCATATATGTACGACAATAACTTTAATGATAAGGCCTCAGAAAAAGATGCTCATTTCCGGTACCCCGAATGCGATCTACAAGTACCCCTAACATTACCGTTACCCAAAATGAATTTATGGTGTTGGCAAACATAATTCGATATTTCGCTATGGACAGTTGCTCTTTATCTGTGTAACATAAGTCCGACCTTTCTTTGCTAATTGTTAGGAAAACATTTACCACAGCCTATAAACCTTATAATATCATAAATTATGCTGGGAGACTATATACCATTCAACTTGTATAACTTATTGCAAGCAAAAGTATTTGCGAGTCCCGGCCAATGTATGACTAAGTTTCACAACTCAACTTACCGTAAACAAACATTTTATTGTGCCTAAGACACTTAGACCAATGGTACAACAACAACAATATGCTTTATTACAGCATTTAAATGATTACTAAGATATACAAAAAATGATATAATTATACATGTATATGCAATAAAATAGTAGTTATCTAGATCTAGAATTGAATTTTGACTATTGATTTAAGCCTACTACTTTCTAGATCTAAATATTAGGTAAATCGAGGTAGGGCCTATAGATCTAGCCTTAATTTAGACCCTCGAAAAAATAGAATTATAGAATCTATGTAGAATAATTAAATGCTTTAAATAAAAGTGAGAATATGTAAAGTACTAAAATGCATAAAATATATTGTAAAATAACAAAATAAATGTATCTGTGTGACTAAACAACGAAGAAAACGTCAAGAAAATAAGGTTTACCACTGTCCTACGTACCATAAGCCTATGGCGAAAATGCAATTTTCAAAAATCAACATAAATTTTATTTTACGCATTTTTTTAACTTTTTAAAATGAAAACCATAAAACACGAACCTTCATGCATACTTGGAACACGTTGTAACATTTGTTCAGGCGCTTGATTCAGCATTATAAATTAAATTGTCAGAGCGTTTTATTTGCGTGCGGCGCTTGCAAAGTCTATGTGAGTAATGACGGAGCGGTTGCTTCACGACGCCGTCATTAGTTTGAACGTCATAACATTGTGACGTCACAAATGAACGTCGGGACGTTAACGTCAAACTGAAGCAAATAAAGAGGATAAAGTGACCCCGATATTGCGCTCATTTAACTGGAGAAGCGAACTATTCCATCTTCCGATTGATTTGCAGGGCACGCTCTTGAACAATGTCACAAATGAACTGCCCTCCTTAGATGAAGGCCTGCATCACAACGCGGAAGTCCCAGTCTTCAAACATACCACACAATTACGGTTGTGGTTGGAATTACTGCCTTGTATTATTAAAGCAGAATGACTAACTGACAACAACAACAAAGTTTTAACTGTCTTTATCAGCATACATCACTAAGAAATCCAAATGTCATAGATATATGCGCTTACGGGACGCATATAGATCTATTCATTATAATAAAAACGATGAAACGATTAATAAGACAGAAATTTGAAATATGAAAACGTCTATATGAATAAGTGGTAAACATACTAATGTAAGTCCAAGAAAAGAAACTAATATAACGAGAATATATGAACATACATACAATGATAACGATATCGATAACACGAGGTCTTGTCCCTATACGAGTATCAGTGTGTTGTGAACATCTACATAAAACTTATAGTTTGATCAGAAAACTTCATAATATGAATGGTTGTAGAGTTTGGGTTGATAGGGGGTTCCTTTAGAGTATAGGGATCTAGAGGGGGCATAACATAAAATAAATAAATAAATATACCAGATTTATATAGCGCCCTTTTCATGCGAACGCACGTTCAAAGGCACTTTACATTATTGTGTTGCAGCCACGAGGGCGCAGGTGCATCCTCTACCAGTGCAGATACAGCATGATCTGACCAGAGGGACAGACTGAGAGAAAGCCCCTTTAGGGACAGAGATACGTTAGATACAGGCGTGTCCGGTGCTGCAGTAGTGCGCCTATTTCGAATAGACAGTCTGGTTCTTTAATGTGCCCAGTGTATAGCACCAATACACAGACGGACGCCTGTGCATAAAACTTATATAGGTTACATCAACTCAGTCACACTGGATTATGTGACGGGTGGTGACTATTAAAAACAATAAGAAATGAATGGGAATACAAATGTAAGTAGAAAAGTTAGAAATTAGTAAAAAGTTCAGAGAATTAAGAATAAGAAAGTTATTCCAAGCTGTATTTTCGCCTTTCTCACCCGAGCATCTCTAATTATGGTGGCTACTGCTGATACAGCCTCATGGATCATCGATGGTTTACTTGTAGCTGGGCACTTAAAACATTATTTACATGGAGAGGTCGGACTCCACCGCTTAAAGGATACTAAGTCGGAGGTCAAACCTGAAGAAGCCTTCTGGGCGAAACGTTGCACGATTAAATGAATATACATTAAATGTTATTCGTGTTTGGTGGTTATATTTTATTTTTGAGTTTAATTATAAATACGAATTAATTAGATATATTTCTATTAATATTGACTGAGTAATGTATGTACATTGTATAATTTATCTAGTTGTTTGAATCAGAAGACCAGCGCTAGACCCAACCTTCATTAATATCATCAATATGGAATACATTTTAGAAAGAATAAGATCGATGTGGTATTGCGTCAAGCCCAATTTCTTATAAACATATCATACCGTATTAAATACAATACTTTAGTAGCGTCAGTTCCGTAAATACGAAACTAGAGAAGTAACTAACATTAATATTGAAGAAAATCTAAATACACGAGGATATCCTAAATGAACAAATGAGCAAAAAGCAAATTTGGAAGGTAAAATGACAAAACTAGAAGCTTCATTTGCATTACGGTAACATAAGAAATAATAAAAGCCATGGCTCTGACGGTTTTTCAATCGAGTGCCTTAATTTCTTTTGGAAAGACCTTGGGTACTTTTTGCACGATCTATTTAGCCTATTACAGTTTTACATATGGTGAACTATCTGTTACCCAAAAAGAAGGGGTAATTATATGCTTCCCAAAAGGCGATTAAGACAAACAACTTTTAAACATTTGACGCCCATTTTTTTTATTAGGCCTAAATGTTTCCTACAAAATGGCCAACAGAATAAAACAATATCCCAATGATGACTAAACAACTCGTCAACTTGGTTCATATCAGGACCTGTTCTTTAAATACGTATCTAAACTCCCTGTTCATATCGTGAAGATTTATTGGGGGAAATATAAGAAAATGTACGATTTATTAGATCTACTCTATATTGAAAAACACACTATACATGTACCTGGTCTGGCCCCGATCTCCTGAAATATCTTAATCTGAGCTCAATCGCATCTCAAATCTTGTCACCTATCGTTTGAAATAGTTTCCATGCGAAATTGTAATCTAGATCTAGATCTGTATCTACATGTAAACCAACTGGTCATTTATTTCTAGAAAAAGGCCATACATTACATTATATAACTATGGTCATATTGCCCATAAATAATTATACTTTAAAATACATTATTTAGAAACAATTATGAAATTTATAGTGCTTCTAAAGGTCTTTGAAAGTATCATGAGTCCTATATAAATATAGATCTATATAGCGTTAAAATTCGCCCCGGGTTGCAAATCGTCCGGGAATATGGCGTTTTCACATATCCATTTCAGAACGAGGCTTAATCTTGGCAACCACTAGCCCGGATGTTGCTTGGGAAAATGGAGGACAACCATAGGTCGGATGTTTACAAATGGTGGTCGTAATACTTTAGACTATTTCGACCGTTTACCTCCAGTTTTGACATAAGCTGGATATATTTATCCAAAGATAGTTTTATTTTTTACACTGTCACCAGGGAATAATAAATTTGCGACTTATTTAGGCGTGTTTTGAGGCAGAACACTTGACAAAACACGGATAGAAACATGGCGCTCGAAAGAGCGAAGGTAAGAATCAATATCCCATACATTTTGTGTGCTTGTTCTTAAATGCCGGAAATGGCACTCATATATATCATCTTCATGTTTTATGACGACAGCATATTTTCAGATTTGTTGACAAACTTTACCTTGTGGTTGTGCAATGCCACTGTAATCAAGTTGAGATCATTTTTCTTCGCTTTTTGTTGTTTGACTTTGTAGCGAGTTTATAAACAACTTAAATTTTGACCATTAAAAGCAAGAGCGTTACGAGACGCTTCAGGGCTCAATGAAGGTTAGGCACATGTAGCTTTGAGTCCTACTCCAAAAATAAAGGAGAAGTTGTGTAGCCTATTCACCATATCGACATTACTGGGATTACGGAATTAATTGAGCAGTAATGTGCGAGATATTCCGAATATACGACAGGGTGGTCAAAGCATATAGCGTATAGAGCAACCAGATACATTAATCGCGATTATTTGAGCAAAATGATAAGAATTTGTAAAAGTCTTACTTGAACACAATGATAACACTATTTGACGATCTCGCTGACAATATTTTTGCTTAAATAATAGGTTTAACTTGAAAAAGGCGTATATTTTCTCGTCATCGGTATCGAGCTACGGAAGCGGCAGTGATGATTCTACAGAATTGTACGAGGTGCTCCGAATGGCTACCCCTGACGTGAACTTTCGAATCCGGAGAAACAGGTTTTATCCTGTAATGTGGATATCGAGAATAGTGACTTTGGTGACTGACAGGCAATTGAACTTAGAGCTAAATACTATAGTAATATAGGGGCGTCGTGGGCTCAAGTCCCATGTCATGTGCATTTACCCGTTTAAGTTATTTGCGTTCCACTGAGACAGTCGTAAGTGCATGGTGACCATGGTCTGATGATTTAGGTTTTCTTCCCTAGCACCCCACCAGATTGGCCGATATGATCTCCGACTTTGAGGGAAGAGATAGTTGTGTAATTCAAAGAATAAAGGTGTAATACCCTGGCTTATAATAATGTTCATCCTTGTGCTCCAATCAAGGATCCAAACTGGGACGGTACCTCACGAGTATCGACCAGTAGTCAAGACCAATACTCACTCTATATTTGAGTTATAGAAAGCAGGATACCTGACTTGTGTGTATATCTTGTGATGCAGGATAAGACAGCCATCTGGTCTAAGCTCAATTGGTAGAGATGCTTGGCAATTGTTTAGGTGGTATACTAGTAAAGACTGACTCACGACGGGACGGACAGGCCCCTAGCTAGCTAAGTTGGCAGAGATATGGACTAGTAATACTAGGGGATAAAAGTAGGTTATCCGGATGCACTTTTTCCTCCTTTTTTTTACTTTAATGTTGCCAGAGAGGCTTGACCAGACTCATTCAGAGGCATGTCGCAAGTATGATGGAGAGCTCTAAAAAATACAGGGTATGGTGCTCTACTGACTCTGTGGCTGTCTTACCCCCTCACCACTACACTTAAATAAACAGAACTTCTTCTAAAGTATTAATCACATAATTCATATGAAGCTCATGCAATTACATTCAATACTGTAAAGTTGAGTTTCTTCTGTTATTATCATATGTCCATTCTTCCATCGAGTTGAAATCATATCACTGGGACTTTACATACCTAAGCGTTATATAATATCATACAGTTCATACATGTACTTGTTAATTCTGTCAATTGCAGTACAGTGGAACCCCTCTAATCCGGACTCGTCCGGACCAGACAAAAAGTCCGGATTAGAGAGGTGTCTGGATAAGAGGGGTTTCTATTTTTAGATACTTGTATGTTAATCTTAGTTGAAGGCATTGCTAAACACCACAAAAAAATGAGATGTAAAACAGCAACAATTGATTACACACCTTCATTGTTGGTTTTGGTATCTGATCAATTTTACTTTAGCTTCAAGGTCAATTTCAACCTTACGACGTTTTGACGGAGGCTCAGACATGATTATCATATGAAATTCTGTAAAAGAATGACTATCCGTCAAATGCATTTTGATGGATTTTTATAGCATTTACTCGTAGATTTATCCAAACTGAGAACGTCCGAGTTGTTTTCCTTTGATGTCGATAACGATCTTCTCAAAATTAAACATTAAGGGGACCTGTATTCGATTCAACTGACCTCCGTGTAGACAAAACAACGCAGCAATAGTCTTTTAATTAATTCAATAGGCCAATAAACGCTGTCAATTAGCGCTTTTAAAATGATAATATTTAATTGTCCCAAATTGTGATTTTCACACCCGTGTCGATAACACGTACACACCGACACTGCGTATTGTTGATGTTACAACCGTTAAATGATCGGACTATTTTAATTGCATATACGATGGTGCGAATATACAACACATTGACACCTGTCAAAACATTGGCCTGTGCAATGTTCAAATCGATTTCCGGATCCGAGGGGTCAATTTTAGAGCAAATATGTGATCAATCCTCGTAATTTTGTCCGGTGTCCGGAGTGGAGGGGTTCCGGATCCGAGGGGTAAAAACGTATTAAAACATGAATAAGAATATTCGGGACCAACAGATCCGCCCGGATTAGAGGGAAATCCGGATTGGAGGGGTCCGGATTAGCGGGGTTCCACTGTATTTCATAATGTTATAAGGATAAATAAAGTAAATCAAGACAAACTCCAGGATTGCTCAACGTTTTGACTGTATTGTCTTCATCAGGAATAATAAAAATAAAAATGTTATAAGGATCATTCTTCTATAATCAAATGTTATACTACTTATTCCTCTTTGTCTCGTCAGAGAGATATGAGGCCACTACCACAGTGAAATCATACATGAATAAAAAAGTTCTGAATATATATTTGTATTAAAGGCACCAGCATATACGTCAGAAAAAAAGAATGATTCCAAGTGATTAGAACGTTTGGTTGAAGAGGTTTCTGTTTTAGTATCTTTGTCTCTAAGACAGAAAGAAAAAAAACATTTAAATTTTACTTTATGATATTCACACCTCATAACATCAAGTCAATTGTTGGTTTTGTCTTCATTTAATTAATGTTATAAATTCATGACATCATTCCATTCTAGGATAGATTAACATGTCCCCCAATTCCTATGAAGGTAGGTGTTTGGATTGTATCGTACAATATTATTATACACCAATGCTTTTTAGTTTGTGTAGATGTATGAATTTTGGATGCTTCTAAAAATATGAATTGCACATTTTTATATCATAGATATTTTTGAAGGGAAAATGAAGATCTGTGACTTTGCTTTTATAGATAGTTTTTTGCATGGCGAATGTATCTTAAATGACATTTGTAATAATGTAGTGCTTTGCAGTTGTATTTGTCCCTTTTCATATAAGCTGTTGTAAATCCTATATGAATGTGATGAAAATATATTGAACCATGTGTTACGAAATTTGTACCAGTATTTTAAAAAAATGCATGATTTACCTAGCTTTTGTAGAAGTGCTAGTTTGCTTTTGAAGATTTCAGTGTCACATATAATAATAATGACATATTGATAACTTATATTTCTGGTTTAAATCAAACATAAATTATGCAGTGTAGTAAACTGATTATGCAATGATATATGTATGATATTAATATTTTACTTGTACATGTAGATTTAAGTTACTAAAAATAATATTACGGTATCACAATAAAATGACATGCAATATGCAACTTTATTTGGCAAATTATTATGTGTGGTAAAGACAATTATAGCTCAAATATCCTAAGGCCCGAGTCTTGGCTGTGCAGTCGAATTATTTGCATAATATCTACCCGGGACCTCAGTCATAGCTAAGATAGCAAGAGTCATTAATATGCTATATTATGCAAACTAAGACACATGTACATTCAGGCAAGGTTATATGATCTAGAATTAACATGAATAACAAATTTAAATTGACGAAAATGTATGGGTTCACTTAGTATGCACTCAGTTATCTACGGAAAAGTTCAATCTTAGCCAAGATATGTCTATGAAACAGACCCCTGCTATGTATATGTGTATATTTCTTATCCTGGACTGTCGTAACAATATGTGTATAATATTTGAACACATTGATAAATGAATAAATATTGTTTTGTCTGTCAGCCATTTTGTACACCAGGTGAACTTTTGTCCTTCCTGTATGCTGCTGATATTGTGTGTGTTCATTCTGTATCTGTATACTTAATTTTATTCATAAAAATTTCTATTGAAAAATTTTATCTAAACATTTGATCAATTCTTATATAATTTAAAATTCTGTTGACGACTGTAAGACCCATGCTATTAAATGCTGTTTTGTAAATAAAGTGGCTTTCATGTTATATATATATTTAAACTAGGCCTATGAATTAATCAATTTAATGAGATCATTTGAACAAGCTGCATTCGAATCAATAATTTGACAACAAATAGGTTCAAATTATCATTCTTTCACTGGCAATATATTTCAATAAATCATACAATGCAGACTAATTGCCTTTTGAAATGCAGATAATTGACAAATATGCAATGGTTAAACCTCAGATTTACATAGATGATTTTGGACTTTGTTACATTTGTATAACTCACTCTTTGAATAATATTGCTAAGGCAAAAGCAAGTCTGTTTCAAAACAGTTTTGGTAAAGAAACAGTAGCTACTTCTATAACAACTTAGCGGACAATGTTGCATGAAAGCCTCTTAATATTTAAGGAATTGTAGTTACTAGTATATTATATGAATCTATTGTCTTGAATTGTGACAACAGTCTTTAAATGCTAATGGTCTGCTGTATTTATCTATTATTCATAAACGTCTAATTGATGATTCAAACCTTGATGTGATTTTGATTGATGTTGGACATTTCCAAATTCCATGTACAAGACTGAAAAAAACTTCTAAGATTGGTCCTATAGCACAAAATAGTTAAGTATGGAAGGTCACATGAAATAATTCTTGCATATGAACTTCCCATTGTAACCATTTGTTTCATTTAAATTAATTAATTATTTAGTTTCTAGATACTCCTAACATATAAACTTACTTGTCCTGGTACACACGCTGTGCTTATAAAATGTTTATTTGTATTTTAAGTGGTTCTATATAATTAAAAGCACTGAGTCTTCATCGATTGTTTTAAACCATTGTCAATTTAATGTCTGAGGCCTAAAATAAAATATTGTTTGTTTCCCCATCCCCTACCTACCCGAAAAAAATGGCCCTACCCAAAATATTTTATTGCCCAAATTGAAATATTTTTTTTTTATGAAATATTGGGGATGAAAATGTTAATTTTTGTTTACAGGCTTGTTTCTTTCTATTACATTTCGTACATATTCTAAATTTAAGATTGTTGGTTTTCACCTTATAGTTACACATATTACTATATTTCATTATTTGTATGTCTTTACCAATAACTTGTATTATGAAAGAAATAAAAAAAAATATTTAACCTACCTACCTACCCATTCTAAATCTGCTTGAGTCGGGATGGGGAAACAAAGAATATTTTAAGTTTGGCCTGAGAGTCATTGATCCAGTTTGATGAGATAGTGTTTTATTTTAATGGAGTTTAAAATCAATAGGAGAGCTTATGATCTCATTTCTATTCAAATTTCATTATTATTTAGTTATATAACTTCTATGAGAATTTGACAAGAATGTTGATTTTCCTCCTCATGTGTAGAAGTTGCTGGTTCATTCGGGAAAACTCGTTAGGTGAATCGGCGGCCATATATAAATGAAAAATTGTTTCAAGAAGAAAGTTTAGAGGAACAGTGTTTAACTGCATAAACTTAAACTTAACTTATTTCATGTATCAGCTGGTAGTACGTTGCTTAAGCATATAGTCACCTCAATTGCCTGAACTCGACTTACATATATATAAGTAGAGAATTATGTCACTTGAAGATTATTCACACTCAATAATCAATTGGCATTAATCTGTATGTATGTACTTGTAACTTTGTCATGATAAACCCTGCTGATTTTAAAGTTTTTTTATAATGATGACCTAATAAAATATATAGATATGGCTTATATAGAAAGAAATAGATTTACCATTAAGCTTGCTTTGCATGCATACCACAATTTATTTTATACACATTGTACATCATAATACTCCTGGGTTTTATAATGACTGTCTCCCTGACTGCATGGTTAAGGCATCATCCTTCATAGCAAGGAGGTCGAAGGTTCAAATCCAATCCATGGGTCGTTCTGAAATATAACCAGTACATCACCTAAAAAGAGTCGCAACTTTTTGCTGATCTCAATAAAGAAAAAGAAATTGTTGTAAAAATGTTTGGTATTGTTTTGTTTATACAAATGTACATAATGTTTTTATTTAACTTTGAATATAACATGTTTAATAACATTTTCTTAAAATAATAGATAGAATCAAAGTCATGGAAATGTGTAATAATACAACACATCAGCATCTCAGACAACGTCTGCATAATTTTTCTTTGTAGTGTTGTGCAGGCGGTACGAGCATCCACTTTCCAGATGGCAAACTTCAGCGCTAATTCAGAATTTCTCTAACATTTTGTTGAGATTTTTAAACATACACAGTCAAGATAGCACACTTTATATTTAAATCTGTTAGTCAATGAATTGTTCATACATATGATAAATTTTCTAAAAAAGTTATATTTCATAGAATATAATTTTCTGTCTTTCAGTGTGTGCAGACCCCACTGCAGAGTTGCAGCAAGACTCGGGGTCTGCCAGGTTTACCACCCTTGCCACAGGCAATGAAAGAACCAACAGACCTTTACCAGGTAATTAATAATCTATTTTATTGGATATCATTAAATTTTGGAGACACTCATGGACTTTTCTAAAAAAAATTGCGCTTTTAGAGTTTCAGGGTCTAATCTCAAGTTCTCAACCATACAAATGTAGTTGGAAACTCAGATTTGGGGAAGTTTCACAGCAAACCAAAATATCCGCAATAATCTTTAATATTAGTTACAAGCACTGGTTGAACCAGTAATCTGTAATTTGGGAAGAAAGTCATGTGAACTTAATTTTTACAATAGATCGTAAATTTGATTACAAAAGTATGTGTATTCTATACACATCTTTGATAATTATACCCCTTACAACTCGTTGGGTATAATACTGGATTCAGCTTGTCCGTCCGTCTGTCTGTCCGTAGACGCATTCTTGTGGATGCAACTCTTGTGGATTTCGCTCAAACTTTCACAGATGAACAACCTCAACATATAGATATGCATGAAGAAAGGAATTTGCGCTGCGATGAATTTTGGCAGAATTATGGCCCTTTGCCGGCGGGGGTATATTAGTCTGCCGAATGGCGAAAGCTCTAGTTATTGACTACTGAAATGTCTCACTGACTGACTGATGCTATTTTTCATTTTTGAATAACCAGTTTAATAACAGCTTTCAAATAAATTTTGGAACACCATAAGCTGCCCTAATGTATTAGTTCCAGAACTGTTTGATATGCTACGTTTGGATAACATGTATTAATGTCACATAGTGGTCTTCATGGTGACTTAAATCCATCCATTACTCTCAGTGATGTCTGGAATCATACCAAAACTACTACTTGTCTTTATAAGTGATGTTGTACTGATTCATACCAATTATATAACCCTTACAGATTGTTCTGCGTAATAGTGAACACCCTCCTATTATGAAAGGGACATCATGGACCCTTGCTGCTCCCTTCAAGGAACAGAAATATCACAGAACTCCGAGTGAGTCCATCGCCAACAATTACACTCCGTCAGCATGTGACCTCAAAATGAAAGATATACCAAAACTACAGAGACAGAAATTACGAGGTAAAGGAATTATAGATTGTTTGACATCACCCCGAATTATATAAGTCATCCTCCCATCCCCTACCCTGAATTAACCCTTTTAATACTCCATGGTGTGTATGCCTTGTTACACCATATAAGGCTTTTTTTAGATGCAAGTTTGTTTTCTTTGACACTGTCTGGCTCAGTTTTTGTTTTGTAATTTGATTTTTCAAAGAATTGTCAAACTTGCCAGTTGAAGCTCCTGTCTTTTATATAATGAAATACAAATATGTTATACTTAATTATATTTCAAAATTGGCAATTTTCATTGTGCCGAATCAGCAAGTTTTATAATCATGGTACCAGGTGTGTTAATTACCTATAATTCTACATCTGAAGCAACTAAACATTTTGGCAACTTTGATGGATTATGACTCTAGTATATTAAATAGCCTTTTATTTTGTAATTTTGTATAGTGAGGCTTTAGAAGGGTGATATAAATAATCTTTTCTATTTCTGAATATTCTAAGCAGTCTTATCAAATGACGACAAAGTTGTATTTTGAGGGATAAATAATTTGTTGGCACAAAAGTGTACTTTGAATTTATTTTGATTTGGGTTACTTTCTGGTAAAGAATTGTTGAGAAGAAAGCTTCGTGTTTATTATGTTTCTGAAAATATAGCTACAAACATATCAAATGACCAATTTTCATGAGTTCTGGAATTCTTTTTCTACGTAACTGTAGTCTATAATTTTCATGTTCAAATCCTATGTAATCTACCTACTTAACTCTTGCCATAACTTTTGTTTGAATTATCATTTATTTCATAATCGGTAAATTTCTTTCTTTTTAATACAAAATCCAGTATTTTATTCTTGACCGCCTTTTTTCACCTCCATCTGAGAGAGTCCTGTAACGTAATACCCTGGAATGGTGAAAAATGTTTCCAGGAATTTTTGTACTAGTTGTTAACATTTCCTCGGAGACCGTATGATGATTGGAGATGAATGTTTACGTAAATCAATACCGTTAATGTGGAATAATAGTAAAACTAAAAAAGTTTGGGATTAATTTTTTGTTTTATATTTTGATAACAATAACGTGGGTGGTTTGGGTATAGCTAATGTGATGTTTATTTCATAACAGTAGGCAGTAATACCAAGCCCAGTCATTCTTATGATAAAGAAAATAACTGAGATTGTTGCTATAGTTTTTCAGTAATTGTTGATAATATGTACTGGTATATACATTATGCATGATAGATGACTAAGAGTAGAAAGCTTAAAGGGGATTTATCAGCATCTTTTAAGTTAACAAAATGTGGTTTAACTATTTACTGTAAAGTTATTAATATTCGTGGTTTAACCTCAGGAGATCAACAACCTCTAGACAACAGCCAATATTTGCAGCCCCCTCAAGGGGTGTTGCTCTACAGAGGTTGTACTGTATTATGACTGTAAAAGCTGACCAAAAGAATACCCATATAATAGGACCACCTTAAAAGTATAAATTTGTCCCAATGATGGTCTTATTATTGAGGTTTTACTGTAGTCGTATATATGAGGTGGACGTCATATTATAGTGGTCTTTAAGTGAGGGTTGTCAGTAAGGATATTATCTTCCATTGTCCTTATATTGTTCTACTATTCCAGCCTCAGTAAATGGAGGTGTACAAAGTCCTAGACAACAAATGATGCAAAGTCCTAGACAACAAATGATGCGAGGGAAAACAGTGCTTGATAAAATACCAAATGGAAGGGGAGTCAATGGCCATGCACAGAATGGGTGAGTTTAACTTTCACATGTCGTATGTCTGTATGTATGCACAGAATGGGTGAGTTTAACTTTCACATGTCGTATGTCTGTATGTATGCACAGAATGGGTGAGTTTAACTTTCACATGTCGTATGTCTGTATGTATGCACAGAATGGGTGAGTTTAACTTTCACATGTCGTATGTCTGTATGTTTATATGTCTGTGGATGAATTTATTATACATGAGTGAAAGGGAAACTACTGTAAACCAAGAAATTATTTGTGAGAGTTCGCGAGAGGTAGAATTCCGCGAAATTAATTTGCCGGGAAAGTGCTAAAAACATTAATATGGACATTGCGGGAAACTTAAAAACGCAAAAATTTGTAGTCGCAAATATGCCGACGATCTGCAAAACGCGAAAGTTAGTATTCATGAAAGTAAACTGGTTTACAGTATTCTCTCTACGTTCTGACCTCTCTTACGCAGCCATGTCATAGGAATACAGTTAATCACGTTCATGGGATCTTTAATTTACTGTAACTTATTTTGTGGATTTATGAATTTGTTATCAAAGGTTCCATGATAGGTCTTCTTGTTATATTGAAAGCATATATATCTAAATGGATTTATAAATTCCTGAGGAACTCAATTCGCAAAATTTATTTTAAACCAAACTTGTGAAATTTGGAGTATGTGATAATAACCCAAAATACGGTAACTAAAATAATAACAGTATGAATGTAGGGTTAACGCATGCTTTTTCGGGCTATAACATCTGCAGAGTCCCGAGGGACGGTTGGTGCCCAAGCTCGCCAGAGCGAGGGCACCAACGCTCCCGAGGGACTCTGCATATGTTATAAAGCGAGAAAAAACATGCGTAAACGCTATTATAGCATACAAAACATCAATTAATGCGTTTGTATTTCAAAATAATGATATTTTGGCGGGAGATTTTGTGACGACGTCACTAAAATAAACGTAACGTCATACCGGTTATTGTTATGCACGTCGACTTCCAGTATCGGCAAATACCAAGAAAACATGGATACTGCGGGTTTGTTTTAATGTATAATTTAAATATTATAGAAAACTAATTAGTACTTATTAGTACTTAGAAATAAAATGGGAATAACTGTTCATATGAAGCTGTACAACCTTTATAGTCGCCGGTGCGGCCCTGAAATGAGCATACGCAAAACTGGACTGTAAAAGCGTGTGAATCTTTATGTTTACGCATGGTTTTCGTCCCGTTAACGTATGGTAAAATCACCGTTTTTATGCTATAATAATGCCTGATGAACGGTACATTGCATAATTTTCTTCAATTTATTATTACAGACATGCTGTAGATATGACCGTAGATTTATTACCACAAGTAGAAGAGATGCCACCTAGTCGACCTTTAACCCCACATGAACAGATTGATATCATGATGGCTATAGAACATGAAGATGATGTACAAACTGGTCTACCCAATGGTCGAGATCTCGAGGTAATTGTTTGTTATCTAGACCATGACTTACATAAGGTCTATTAATCGGTATTTACGAACATTGTTTTTTTGGGGTCAAATTTCATAATGCTGCTCTTTGGCAGTGGTTTAGATCTAAAGGTATCGATGCATTATCTATGTCTTATGTAAGAATGTTGTTGGTAGTTTGGAAAAAAAAATTGGGGTCAAATTTAGGAATCTTGACCCTTGGATAGCTATTTGTGAGAACCCTCTTGCATTTTCATAATGCCAATATAATTTTTAAATAGGCTAAAAATCATGCTATTACATAAACTGCCAAATTAAGTTCAAACTATATCATAGATTTACAATAAAATGATTTCATCATTCTAACCAACTTTATTGCATTTTCTTTGTACTTTCAGAGATACTATTACTATGTACAAAAGGGTATAGATAAGGCTATGATAGCACAGCCGGACCCCAGCATAATGAAGAATGTATGTGGGATGGTACCCAGCCCTTTACTGACCAATCATGACCTGGATCCAATGATACAAGATTTGTCTGAAGAAATCAACCACGACTATGAATACAGCATCAGAAAATCTATAGGTTTGTTAGTTCAATGTTTTGAGGATGCGGTTCAAACAAATTGCAACACTTCTGAGATTTCAGTAATTTAAACTTGTTGAAGTGTTATAGATTGTGAGAATGATTGCAAACTATCCCTTTTGCTAGGTTGTTAATGATCAGCAGAATTTTTTATTTTGTAAAAAGTTCCTGAGAATCTAGTAAGGTCGACTCATATTTATGATATGACTAAAAGAACCTGTCCATTAAAAATCATGCAAGTCACTCAATGAAATTTTTTGACTACTTTCACTTGTTTGTTGTATGCAATAAATGTTTCAGTACTTGTGTAGTTGCTATGAGTATGCTACAAAGAATGCTAAAAAAGACATCTGCCAGATTTATGCCTGAAAATCAAAATTTGCTAAATGTATTTAATAGGTGTTTGATAACTTATGTACTTAATATTTTTTCAGTTGACTACATTCTGAAGGATGAGGAAGAAAAAGCAAGATTACATATAGCCACTGTACCCAAATCATTTCCTCAAAGGTAAGTAACTCTACATCTGAAATCTATTGACAGAATTAGCTCCCTTGAATATAATCATAAGCCTCAATTAAATAAAAAGTTAACCCACTTGAGGAGGGAAAAGCTAGATTACATAATATAGCTACTGTGTCCACATAATTCCCTCAAAGGTATGTAGCTCTAAACACTAGAGTTAACTCCCTTGATTAAAGTTATAAGCCCCCTTGAATAAAGTGTTAGCTCCCTTGAATAAAAGTGTTAGCTCCCTTGAACTGTTTGTTGTTTGAATAGATTGTAAGTGCTCTTGAATCAAGTGTTAGTCGCCTTGAATAAATTGTTAGCTGCCAGCAATGATTAATAAATTGTAAGCCACCTTGAACAAATTGTAAGAATTGAATATTTTGAGCTCCCTCTTGAATGTGTTTAGCTCACTAGAATAAATTGTTTGCCCCTTGAATTGTTATTGTCTTTAGTTAAATTATTATCTTCCTTGAATAAATGTCTTGTATCATGTGTACATAAAGTTACTGTAGTTCTTTTATGGAACCAACTAGAATATAATAATTCACAATTAGTAACTAGTTTTGTATTTATTTAGCTTGATCTAAAAAATTCAGTGGCCTTGATAAAATATATGTCTGTAGTACAGTGTTTAGATCTACGTTGCAATTTGTTCTATTTGTTCAATTGATTTAACACAATTGGAAGCATGTATATTATTATATGAACCTATACATAACTTTAACTGGACGGCCTCCAATGATTTAAAGTGTGTTAGACTTGGCACGATGCCAGCAGGGGATTTTTGTCGTCTGCTTTTAAAGTTGGGTGATTGACATTTCAGTTTATTTGTTTGATTTTAATTTATGCAGTATTGATAGGGATTTGTGACTTAATAAACATGAAAATCCCCCCATTGACAGTATGGTGTAGGGTATTTTGATAAGACTTATCACCATTTAAAGGTCAAAAACGATGATTAATTGCCACATTTGCCGAATAGAGTCAACCATTATCAGACTTACTGAAAAATATTTTTTTATTTTATACATTTCCTGTCTGAACGATTTTTGAAGACTTATCAAATTGTTTGACGCATTTAGAAGCTGTTTTTTTGGTGTTTTGAAATGTACTTTGATTGAAATTGAATCTTACGTCACATTTTCTTTGACATTTCCCCAAATCCTTGTCAGACCTGTATGATTAAAATAGAATTTTTAAAAAAACTTATTGATTCATCTGCACCAGGATACCATTTTGTCAAAGTACTGATAGAAATGATTAAAGTTATAAACGCTGAAATTAAAATCTTTTAAATTCTTCCACATCTACAAATTAGAGAAAAATACACGTCAGTTTTTTAGTCCTGAGTTCTTTACCTGCTCATCCCTTTATCCCAACGCCTCATAATTTTCCTTCAACCAAATTCCACAATGTTCATGCCCTTATATATACAGTGCAACCTCTCTAGAATAGCCCTCCATAGTGCAACAACCTCTCTTAACCAAACATAATCATTTTGTTCTTCGTAGAAGTTCCAATTTACTATAAATTTTACCTCTCAAGGGCAAAACCTCTGTACATAAACCATACTTTGTGTTTCCCAAGGGGTACTGCTTTAGAAAGGTTGTACTGCATAAGCTTACATCCTTTAATTAGCTCACCTGTCACAAAGTGACAAAGTGAGCTTTTGTGATCACTCTTTGTCCGTCGTCCGTCCGTCGTCCGTCCGTCCGTCAACAATTGGCTTGTGTAGACACTAGAGGTCACAATTTCAGCCTTATCTTTATGAAACTTGGTCACAATGATCATCTCAACAAAATCTAGGCCAAGTTCGATATTGGGTCATCCGGGGTCAAAAACTAGGTCACTAGGTCAAATCATAGAAAAACCTTGTGTAGTCACTAGAGGTCACAATTTTGACTAATCTTTATGAAACTTGATCACAATGATCATCTCAATAAAATCTAGGTCAAGTTCGATATTGGGTCATCTGGGGTCAAAAACTAGGTCACTAGGTCAAATCATAGAAAAACCTTGTGTAGTCACTAGAGGTCACAATTTTGACTTAATCTTTATGAAACTTGGTCACAACGATCATCTTGACAAAATCTAGGTCAAGTTCGATGTTGGGTCATCCGGGGTCAAATACTAGGTCACAAGGTCAAATCATAGAAAAACCTTGTGTAGTCACTAAAGGTCATAATTTTGACTTAATCTTTATGAAACTTGGTCACAATGATCATCTCAACAAAATCTAGGTCAAGTTCGATATTGGGTCATCAGGGGTCAAAAACTAGGTCACAAGGTCAAATCATAAAAAAACCTTGTGTAGTCACTAGAGGTCACAATTTTGACTTAATCTTTATGAAACTTTGTCACAATGATCATCTCGACATAATCTAGGTCAAGTTCGATATTGGGTCATCAGGGGTCAAAAACTAGGTCACAAGGTCAAATCATAGAAAAACCTTGTGTAGTCACTAGAGGTCACAATTTTGACTTAATCTTTATGAAACTTAGTCACAATGATCATCTTGACAAAATCTAGGTCAAGTTCGATATTGGGTCATCCGGGGTTAAAAACTAGGTCACAAGGTCAAATCATAGAAAAACCTTGTGTAGTCACTAGAGGTCACAATTTTGGTCTAATCTTTATGAAACTTGGTCACAATGATCATCTCAACAAAATTTAGGTCAAGTTTGATATGGGGTCATCTTGGGTCAAAAACTAGGTCACTAGGTGAAATCATAGAAAAACCTTGTGTAGTCACTAGAGGTCACAATTTTGACTCAATCTTTATGAGACTTGGTCACAATGTTCATCTTAACAAAATCGAGGTCATGTTCGATATTGGGTCATCTGGGGTCAAAAACTAGGTCACAATGTCAAATAATAGAAAAACTTTGTGTAGTCACTAGAGGTCACAATATTGGCCTAATCTATATGAAACTTGGTCACAATAATCATCTTAACAATATCTAGGTCAAGTTCGATATTGGGTCATCTTGGGTCAAAAACTAGGTCACATGGTTAAATCATAGAAAAACCTTGTGTAGTCACTAGAGGTCACAATGTAGACCTTATCTTTATGAAACTTGGTCACAATGATCATCTCAACAAAATCTAGGCCAAGTTCGATATTGGTTTATTTGGGGTCAAAAACTAGGTCATTAAGTCAAATCATATAAAAACCTTGTGTAGTCACTAGAGGTCACAATATTGGCCTTATCTGTATGAAACTTGGTCACAATGATCATCTCTACAAAATCTAGGTCAAGTTCGACAGGTGAGCGACCTAGGTCCCTTTGGGCCCTCTTGTTATGATATTTCTGTAATTTTATATAATATGTGTTTGTTTATCAGGATTATTCGAGCACCAGTGCCCTGGCATGAGACGTTTCTAAATATGAAGGAATACAACAAAAGTCATTTATTTATCACCAACCCTATCATGCAACAACTACAAGATATCTGGTTCGACCAGTAAGTATAACAATGTTAAAATCTATCTCGTAATATTTATCAAGAAGAAAAAAAAACAGTTTTCCTTCCTTGTGTCATGATAGTCCTTGAAAATACAGCTCCTTACTTGTTTTATGATGGTCCTTGAAATAACAGATTTCCTCCCTTGTATCATTGATAGTCCATAAAAAAACAGTTTTCCTTTCTTTTGTCATGATAGTCCTTGAAAAGCACCCCTTACTTGTGTCATGATAGTCCTTGAAAAGCACCCCTTACTTGTGTCATGATGGTCCTTGAAAAAACAATTTTCCTCCCTTGTGTCATGATAGTCCTTGAAGAAATAGTTTTTCTTCCTTGTGTCATGATAGTTCTTGAACAACAAGTTTTCCTTTCTTTTGTCATGATATTCATTTAAAATGTGTGTTACGTGAACTTACCATTATTGATGAAATGCATATCATGTTATAAACATTCTCCCCAATTGATATATACGTGATGTCACATGACTGCACAAGCACGCTATGTATACGATGGGAGTAAGTTCCGTATTATTATTAGTCGTGAACGTCAGAGATATGCTGGGCTCACATTGTCATGGACTGGTCCAAGTTTGTCAAGACAGTCAGTCATGGACTGGTCCAAGTTTGTCAAGACAGTCAGTGAATACAACACTTATGTGCTGACAAGGCTAGTGATTTAGGTTGCACAATCACCTACCATCTGAAAAATCTGGGTTGAGTACACAGGTTGGGTAGATTGAGTTTTAAAAATTGGCATAAAGCTCAGTGAAAATGCATTTTTGTAAAATGATTTATGATGTGTTAACTATGTGTATGTATGTATTATCCAGGTTTAGCACACTGAGGTTTATCAACCTGAAGGAGTTAGAGAGAGCCGACTTGCCATTGTTACCCTCCGAGTTCGAATCTCTCATCAGAAAGCAGTGCTGGGAAGCTCATGAAGTTCTTAGAAAGAGTTGGATTCCGACATGTGCCAAAGTATTTGTTGACCACGCTGACCACTGGCAAGAACTGGTTGGACCCAATGACAGTGATAGTACTGAACTGGTTCAAGAATTTTTTTCTGCTGTGGCTGCTATAATGTCTGGTCAGCTTAGAAGTATGGTGATCAACTCACTGCATGACTTCCTCATATTTTTCCAGACCCACAAGGTGAGCTCAACTTTTGTCTGTCTGGATAAACAAAAGACCGAACCCATATTTCTACTTTCATAAAGGTTTTCATGAGGCATATTTTCAAATCGACATTTCGCAATCAGTCATACAAGAGACTTCTCCCTCCATTGGCCAACATTTGTTACATTCCTGTATTTGGTGGACTTATTATTTCATTTATGCCATTTTTCACCCATTTTAATGATATTTGTGAGTTGAAGTAAATGAAACTTAAGCACAATTTGTAATATTTTGCCTTGAATATTTCAGGACGGCAATGATTATGGTGAAGATTTCAATGATCTACGATATGTTATGGCACAGATTATGATTATCAAACTACGTGTAGAAGAACCGAAGATCGTGTTCGATCCTCCATTCAGGGAGATCCGTGATATTATACTGAGATGCTTCTCAGAGATAATCGCCTCAGGCGAGGGGTTGATGAGAGTCGAGTGTACATTGTTCCCAGATATGAGAGGACAGAAACTTCTACTGAGATCAGTGAAAATTGACGAGACACTCGTTACTGATTATGTAGACAAATCTATGGAGATATTCAAACTGAACACTGTTGGACCACAGAAGTAAGTTTGAGTTTATTATCAATCTGGCTTAAAAATTTATATTGGTAGGTAGGAAATTAATCTGTAAATTTGTGTATATTTGTTTGTATGAACATTTATAGGTCTTGGTAAAAAGGCAATTTTAATTTGTGGGTAGGTCTTGTAAATATGTGAGATTTTTAATTCAAAAGAAAATTAGATGAAAAGTTTAATAATCTCTGAGAAGTTGTCATGGTGACCTTGTTTTATATCTTACAAATCAACAAGAATAAGGTCCCTTATAGAGGTGATTTTACAGTAAACAAACAAAAACATGCTGGCTTTCCAAGGGAGGTAATCCTTGCCTTCTACATTTTTTAACTCTTATGCCGAGCATATCCTTGCATTGCCAGTCAGCTTTCTGCTGAAACATGGCAGACATATGATTGCCTCTCCTCTCCTGTATTTGAACCCGGGTCACCAATTTAGACGGCAAGCATGCGAACTACTGAGCTAATGTGACACACTAATTGAACAGGAGGTACCCCATATTAGCCTACACAGTGCTTTTATATATAATTGGCGGGTTTTAAAACATGTTACGATCCTTATTACTTGTTTTATAGGTATCTATCAACATACAAAAAATATTTGGAGTTGTTAAACAACAAAGCAGAACAGGATGTGTCATCGTTTTTGAGGGAATCACATTCAATCGCTGCCTTCAAATCTGTAAGTTTTTATTTAATCTTCTAATCAATAATACCTAGACCTTATTCCTATTACTGCAGTAGTATTCGCACACATTAGTGGTGAGTAAAATTTGATGAGAAGCTACTGACTAATTATGTTGATAAATTATGAGTATAGTTTCCAGACAAGTTACCAGACTTCTGATTCAGGTGAAGATGAAAATATTATATATACATTATGTGTGGATTCACACATTGGTGTAACCAATATGTCCATGGGTACGTCCTTTCTTCAGATCTGGTTTGTGATGAAGTCATTGGTATTAAAATGCATATTACGTTTTATGGAAATGTGACTTGGGCTTGATTTGGTGTGCATCTAATTGTATGATGTCTCTATTATACTATAGGATGTTGATTAGTGTGTTGATACTCTCTTTTGTTTAGTCAATAAAATATTAAAATTCTCAGACTTGACATCTTGCGTAGAATTTATATAAACAATGGATTAATATTTTGAAAATTTGAAGTCTTTAGTCTTCAAATTTTGGTAAATAAGGTTCTTATATGGTTTTGCTAAGCTTGAACAAGTTTGGGTTAAATTATATTGTCATATAACATTGAACTTGTGTCATTTGTGAACATTTTAATACATTGCTGCTGAAAGGATACAAGACCAAATTCTATTAGCTATAGTAGGAGTTGTTCTTCCAAGAGCCGGTTTGTTGTTAGAGTAGATGGCGTAGACTCACCAGATGAACTACGAAGAATCAGCGCTATGAGATCTCGAAGTCCAAGACTCAGTATTTCTGGAAATTTGATGAGTGAAATTGAACCTTTCTCTGAAGCTCGTCTGAGCAGGTTGATGAGTCGAAGGAGTAGCATCGCAAGTGTTACGGAAGGAATGGAGAAAGAAAGCGATGGTAGAGGTACAGGTAGAGGTACAGGAAACGTAATGTTGTACAGAAACCTGCTGGGATTAGCTGACGCCTACGATATGTTAAATCCACAAATTGAAAATGAAGGAAAAGAAAATATTAGAAACAGAGAGGATGATGGAAAGGTGGACCCCGAGTCGTCAAATAAAGAACAAACCAAGGGTTCACAAGAAGGTGACATAGAAGTGAAGATTGCAACTGATGGTGAAGAAGCAGTTAAACCTGGTGAAGCAGGGGATAATGATAAAGACACTACTGATGATGATACAGACAGTGATTATGAACCTAATGAAATGGAAAAGTTGGAATTGTATAAACTTAGAGGACTTGACTTGGATTGGATATATGAGCAAGCCATATTGGTGGACATGCAGCTTCATTTTCAGGAATCAGCTAAAGTAACTAAAATCAATGTTGTGACACATACATTGTAACTATGTAAAAATACTATGTGACACATACATTGTAACTATGTGACTTATATACATTGTAACTATGTGACATATACATTGTAACTATGTGACATAATCAATGTAACTATGTGACACATACTTTGTGACATAATCAATGTAACTATGTGACACATGCATTGTAACTATGTGACACATACATTGTAACTATGTGACACATATATTGTAACTATGTGACACATACATTGTAACTATGTGACATATACATTGTAACTATGTGACACATGCATTGTAACTATGTGGCACATACATTGTAACTGTGTGACCCATGCATTGTAACTATGTGACCCATGCATTGTAACTATGTGACACATACATTGTAACTATGTGACACATACATTGTAACTATGTGACACATACATTGTAACCCCATGCATTGTACCTATGTGACACATACATTGTAACTATGTGACACATACATTGTAACTATGTGACACATGCATTGTAACTATGTGACACATACATTGTAACTATGTGACACATATATTGTAACTATGTGACACATACATTGTAACTATGTGACACATACATTGTAACTATGTGACACATACATTGTAACTATGTGACACATACATTGTAACTATGTGACACATACTTTGTGACATAATCAATGTAACTATGTGACACATACATTGTAACTATGTGACACATACATTGTAACTATGTGACATAATCTATGTAACTATGTGATACATGCATTGTAACTTTGTGACACATACATTGTAACTATGTGACACATACATTGTAACTATGTGACATAATCTATGTAACTATGTGATACATGCATTGTAACTATGTGACATAATCTATGTAACTATGTGACACATACATTGTAACTTTGTGACATAATCTATGTAACTATTTGACACATGCATTGTAACTTTGTAACATAATCTATGTAACTATGTGACATATACATTGTTACTATGTGACTTGATCAATTTAACTATGTGACACATACATTGTAACTATGTGACATAAAAATGGTAAATATGAGACTTATACATTGTAGCTATGTGACATATACATTGTAAAAAGGTGACTTACACATTGTAAATAGGTGACTTACACATTGTAATAAGGTGGCACAATGTGACATATACATTGTTACCTATGTGACATATTCTTTGTAACTATGTGACATGATAAATGTCTTTATGGTGTTCACCACTCACATCATTATGGGTATGTTTGTAAATGAATTACATTGTATGTTAAAGGTATCACTGAATGACTGTATGATTGTTGTTTCAGCATACAATTAAACTTGTTTTAATTTTGACACTCAAGATTTTGGTTTGAAGGGTCATTTTCTCTTAAAATCTGGATATTTTGTCCATAAAATGGTAAAACTATGGTCAAAAATATTAAAATGACCCTTTAGATTCAGAAGCTAGTGGAACCCCTGATTATTGATTTAATCTCACTGATGATGTTCGACTAGATCAGCCGCCTGTCATAATGTAGTAGTAACAACAACTGGTGTCAGAAGTGGGATAGCTTTATTTTGATATCAGTGCCAATTAGCCTTCAAGTTGCTTATTTTATTAAAGAACACCCTTAAGTTTATTAAACTGCCCTCTATTGTAAATGACCATATTTTGTTACTTTTTATACTTTTTAGAGAGCTGTTGCTCTTGCTCTATATTAAAAAAACTTAAAAAAACAACAATTTTCTACCTTAGTAACCTACCCTGTGTTTTTGGGCAAGGTACCAGAAACATTCTTCTAAGCCTAAGCTGACTAAAATACTTGTATATGACAGTGTGTTTTATATGAGCAACATTAATTATTGTAATTTATTTTAACTTTTTCAGAAAATCAACAGTTTCCAGGACCTGAAGAATGAGATATCATTGTTACGTATCACCGTCCCGTTAAGTATGTTCTGTCTTGATTGTGTGGCCCTGAATCAGGATCTTGCTGCCCGAGCTGAAAAACTAAAACAACGTCTGATCACGCATGAGATTGATGAGAATAGAGATTTGAATAAAAGGTACGTTTACTGGACCATGATGCTTCAGTTTTTGTTTTCTCACCCATATGTCAATCTGAAAATCCCAGTCTGTGAATTTAGGATTTTAAACTGATTGCCCGAATTGGCAAAACTGAATAGTTTTCCTATATACTCTATGCATAATTACTGCATGCATAATTACTGCAGAAGTTACTTGCCTGCATCAACAATTCCTTGTCCCAGACAACAGGACAAGTGCTAATTTCCCAGACTGAAATCATGTGTGTTAGAAGTACTATTACTTCTGCTATCGATTTTTTGTTTGTTGAGGAGTACCATATTTGTATACACTAGTCACTATAGTTATATTTAGCTTACTATTTTGCAAAACATGTTTCATTAGCTTTCCCTTCACTTTAGGTGGAGAGGCACTGAATTCAAATTCTGTCTGCATCACCATGCTTTATGTCTCCGAACAATAAATGCCTATAAAATGTACTTGTATAAATGGGTAGTTGAATGAGTCTAAAGCCAATGTGATGTGACTGCCAGCAGCACTAAGTGTCACAGCTGACTTGCGACTCCTGCAAAGTTATGTCCCTTGTTTGAAAACCTAGTTTTCATGGAGTGTCTGTATTTCATGTTTACATTTTGATGTATGGTTTATTGTAGTATATGTCGACGTTATGATGAGATGGCAAACAGAGTCAGTGAGGTACCAGACAACACAATCAGCCTGGTAGAAACACAGGAGTTCTTGAAACAGGTAATAGTCACAGTTTAATCGTATGGTTAGCCTTCTTTAATCATTCTCTTCTTTTCTTTATAAAATCTGTGAGGAATTTTGTAAATCATATGGTTTATTTCTTAGATTCAGAGTATTTTCTAATAAGGTCAAAATCTGGTTAAAATCTTTCGTTGGTGTTGCCAAAACTTACTGTTTTACACATAGTTTAATCTGGATTACAACAGCTTCCGTTTAAGAATTTATTTCAGTAAACAAAAAGCTTAATATAAATATGGCTGGAGATTTGGACTGTTGCATACATTTATTGATTCTTCTTGATGTCTGTTAGCATATGTTTATTGATTCTTCTTATTGTCTGTTAACATACAGTTATCGACTCTTCTTATTGTCTGTTAGCATACATTTATTGACTCTTCTTGATGTCTGTTAGCATACATTTAATATTGACTCTTCTTGATGTCTGTTAGCCTATATGTTTATTGATTCTTCTTATTGTCTATTAGCATACAGTTATTGACTCTTCTTGATGTCTGGTAGCATACATTTATTGACTCTTCTTAATGTCTGTTAGCATATGTTTATTGATTCTTCTTATTTTCTGCTAGCATACATTTATTGACTCTTCTTAATGTGTGTTATCTCACTTTTGTCTTGTTTTATGTAATAAGCTGAAAGCAACCATGGTAAAGTTACATATATTGTTCAACTATTGTGATCAAATCTGGTTTGCAAGATGTGACGATAAATGTTGATCACCAATGGATGCATTTTATGTTCTGTATATTGTTGATCACCAATGAATGCATTTTATGTTCTTTATACATGTAACCTGTGACATACACTCTGTATATGTACTTTACCACTCTGTCGTCTTTTTTGTTTCAATGCCTGTGCCATTTAAAGAATTGGAAAGTAGCTTTTAGAGTTGCCCAGTCTGTCCGTCTGTGCATCCTTATCTGTCTGTGCGAAAAGTCTGTAACTTTGACCAATGGGTTCTCAATGATTCATAATGTGCAAAATAGGAAGGGTTAATGAAATACCTGTCAAAATCAAGTGAAGATTTTAGAGGAGTTATTGCCCTTTGTAAACTTAAAATTAGTGTTGAATTAATAATCCTTAAAAAGGCAAGGCTTATAGCGGAACATTCATGTTCTATGCACACATTCAGTTATATTTACCACACATTTATGTTTGATCACATTTGCACTTAATATTTAGTCAAGAGCCGCACAATTTTTACAAAGTAAAACAAGCATGACATCCAAATCTATATAATGTGTAACTTTGAATCAAACCAGTCACTCAGTGTATAATTAAGCTGATATATTTTGTACCTGTTCTGTATGGTTAGAACGTCTTAACGACACACATTTAGTAGCCATATTATGTTGTATTGTACCACTTTACCATTGTTGTGTATTTCTGTTTGGAATGTAAAATTTTATATTAACCCTCTACTCCATGATCATCCATTTTGTGTGCACCATCAGTTATATCACTAAACAGGTGACAATCTCTGATTATTCTCCTATCACTGAAATGGTGTATGTTACTCTAAATACACAATTAGTACTCATCGAGAAATCAACATTCCACATAAATTGATTTAATTTGCAATTTAACCAATGCATAGAGATGGTGCACTCAATCAAACTAGTCTTTTACTTTGATAAAGAAAGTACTTTGATATTTTTCAATACCGGTGACCAGTATAGGGATTGAGTGTATATTCAATTATCAGGATACTGTATGTAAAGTTGTGAAG
>OX365944.1:17602500-17692500 GCA_947247005.1 Spisula solida
CTTATAATTGATTCTAATTTCTCTAGATGAGGATATTAAACTAAACAGTCAAGTATTCCACTGGCCTGAAAGCATCAAGGCCGTGTTTGAACTCAGTCAGAACAGAATTATGTCTAAACGTGAACACATTGAGGAAGAACTACGTGGCAGAACTCGTGCATACGAAGAAAAACTCAACGATATGATGAAAGAAGTTGAATCCTTCAAGAAAAAGGAGGTAAGATGTCTATAAAGTATAACTTCAATAATAAGAACCCTTCAGATCTCATAATGTCTATATAAACAGTAAAACCTCAATACTAAAGCCACCCTTGGTCCCATTATGTCATTAAAACTATACAATATAATCTTACTAATAAGACCCTCTCGGTTCAACATGTCCAAGTATACAGTAAAACCTCAATAATAATACCACCAAAGCAGGTGGTTATTTACCTCTGGTATATTTAGTAACAAAATGGCTAACTGTAATTGGTTAGAATTGCCTGTTTTAGACAGGTGTCTGCTTTATTCAAGGACCACAATGGAAATAAGAGTGTAATCTTTTTTGTGTAATCCTTGGTGTTGGTGTGCATGGCATGGTTGTTGATACTCATGATATAATTATTTTTATCTATGATCATGTTGTTTTAATAATCATGTATATTTAGAACCTTTACCAAAATAAGTCTATCTAATCTATCTATTTTAGATCAAAAGCATTCTAAGGGTTAAGTGTACTTTACCATAAATTCTAAATTCTATTACAGTTTATGTCTCAAGATGAGATGAAATCCAACGTGGAACAACTATCACGTCTTCAGGAGAACCTAGACAAGGCTCGCGATGAGCTGGACGGAATCAATGAAGAGGAACAACTCCTAGAATGGGAGCAAAGCTACTTTCCACAACTCAACCAAATGTTCACACTCAAAGAACCATACGATAAACTCTGGAAGACTGCCTGGACCTTCCACCAGAGACACGAGTCATGGATGAACGGTATTGTGATGTTGATGAGTATTCTTGTAGAGTTATATGTTGTTATCAAAAATTGATAAAGTAGTTGTATCAGACATGATAAAAGAGTTAACTCCCATTATTATTTAAAAAATTGTATAAAATGTTAACTCCCTAGATGAAATAATTACTTGTCCTGGAAAAAAACCTGTGTCAATGATCTGTACTAATGTAAGAATTTATTGTGTAATTAATGTAATATAAATGAGAAAGAACTTGCTATTTAATGGACATGAACTCAGTCCAATTATGCATGTATATATTATTAATATATTAAAATAGAAGTATAATTGATAACTTGTCTAAAATGTAGCATGACAAAATTATAATCTATACAAAAGCAGATAATAGAATAATATCATATGCATGACATGGCAAAGAATTATTCACTCTTGTAGAAATAATAATCATAGGTATTAAAAAACAAGTGACTGTAAAATCATACATTTTGGTTATTCCAAAATTTCACAAATTTGTTATTAGAAGTACTTTGTGAATTTAAAGGTTTCAAAGTTTAAATCTCAGCTTCATGCGAACTACAAGTTTGGATATGAAAGTAATAAGTTCACTAAGTAAACTTATTTTCGTAAATGTAGTCATAAATATTGCGAAATAAAACTTTTGCAAAAAAAATGATTTTACAGTAGATAAGCGTCGTGATGATTTGATGATAGTGTCGTGATGGCAGTAGTCCTCCTTATAAAGGAAGGTTTGGGTTTGATCTGCATCATAAAATTGGTACTGGTTAAAAGATAGTACCAGGACTCGATGGACTCTAGAATACTGTGCGATTGGACTGAGTCACCAAATGCCTTAAATACTGTCACTGGTAATTAATATCCCAAAGATAAACAAACATTAGTTATAGACTAGATATTACATAGCATGTATAAAATAATTCTTAAATATGCATGTGTATATTACATTAGATATTTTTAAAAATACTGCATCTATTTAGTTTTTAGAGACATATTAAATTATATTTAACATTATCTCAATTATCGGTAATTGTGGAAGGTCATAATTATTTAGCATTCAATTACCTCAATTCATAGATATCACTCTGGGCTACCATTCCAGAGGTCTCTGGTTCGAATTATTGACCCCGATCTCCCGAAGCTTCTCAAGTAGAAATCTCAGCTCAAATTGTGATTTTGCTCAATCAGAGCCTGAATTTTAGATACATCAGAAGTATGTGATCTTGATATTTTACTGTAATATACTCAGAATAAAGTGTCTGTTTTGTGATGCCAATTTTGAATGGACATTACTTCAAAAGTAAATGACAATTTTTATGCCCCCGTATCGATAGATCGGGAGGCATATAGTGATTCACCTGTCCGTCCGTTCGTCCATTCGTCCGTCCGTCCTGGTTAACCCAAATTGACCGTTTCTTCTAGCATCATTATGGCTTGCTACAAAGCTTCCAAACTTGGATGGATGTTGTATATGAACACTCTCCACACACCTGTATCACCTGACCTCATTTTGACCTTCACCTTGACCTAATTTTGGACTTAGACTTATTTATGGACAAGGCTTCCACAGGGGGCATAAGCGTTTATTGAACGCAGTCTTGTTTAGATGAGTTTTAGCTCAAATTGAGATCCTTTGGGAGATCGTGGTCAGGTAGTAAGAATCTTACCATAGTTGAAATTTCTGGAACTTCTACCTCAAAGTACCATGATACATATTGCAATAATATATTATCATATTAAACATACATTCTTTTTACCGGTGCATGTTTACACTACCGAGCAGGTATAATTTACATGTTTCACTAATATTTACGTATACATTATTTGGTCCTTTTGATTTTGAATGGCTATATGTAGTTTGGCTTCTACTGAATGCATGTATTTTGAATAATATTAATTATGCTTAATTAATCATAATATATAACCAAGAAATATACATGTATGTATGCACCATAGAGATTTTAGAAATTTATATAAATCTGATTAATACAGTATCATTCTTGGGTGATACAAAAGCAGACCACCTTGCACATTTCCCTTATTTACAATTTTGTATGCCTGGAAAGTTTTGCTTAATATTTAAAATCATGAAAAGGATAGATTTTTATTTGGATTTGAGTGAAAATGAGATTTTTTTTTATTGTTGATGAATTTAAATGAGGCTGAGGTTTGATGATTAGTGTAGCTACTGATTGGGCAGTGAAGAACAGCCTGTCTGGTCAGCATCTATACTTTTCTTTGATTCTCACTCTCATGCTCTATAACGTAGATATTGATGGCTATACTTGAATATTTGAAATGTAGGTCATGTTCTTTCATTTTACATTCAACCATCTCTGGTGCATACATATGCATGTATTGACCTGTCGGTTTATTTTTAGAATGGTAGATTCTATTTCCATACATGGGGGTGTTATGTAAGCAAGTTTGTACTGGTTGATTATCAATTCCAGGAAAGCTGATGTAAGATCTACCAGACCCTAATATACATGTTTTACTGATATATTGGCCAAAAATGGCATGTGGCTTAATGCACATGTTAATAAACAAAGTTGAGTATGGTGAAAACCTTCAAATTTTGTTGGGAAAATTTATATTGGCATGGCCTTGAAATGAAGGTAAGGCCATCCATAAAACTCCCTTTTAACTACTGGTATGACCAAAAATGAAAAACTCCAGTCTAAAAATAGAATTGACAGGTCAAAAAAGCTCGTAATATATCTAATATTATATAAACCATTGTGTATAGCCAGTGTTTTGCTATGTAAAGGGAGGTAATACAATCAGTGAGTATATCCAGTTGCTTCTGTTCCATTTAATGATGAGATGTACTCCAAGAGTTGTATCCCCTTCCTTATCTTATAATGCTTAGTGTTCTGTAGTTTTAGCTTGTTCAAAATTTAAATCCAGTTAATATCCTAGGGAACATTTTCAAATTATTCTTAGGGAATTTTTTTGAGAATAAATCCTTTATTATAAGGGTTTCCACTGTCACAAGTGATTTGAAACCATTTTTTGAAAACTACCAAATTTTTCAAAATTATTTACCTGTGTATATTTTCTGCTGAGAGCAGAGTCAGAAGTGTCACTGTAAAACTTGATTTCATCATAATTAAAGTTATATTCATTGTCAGATAGGTGCTGTTACATATTCTTACATGAACTCATCTGTTTAGAAATGGACCAACATAAACTCTGTCAGTGAGTTGGTGCATATAGAATATCACCTTATAGAAACAGCTCCAATTTTATGATTTGGACTGGGGTTTTTTTCCAAGACATTGGCAATACTCATGTCTTCCTTATGTGTTTGTTGATTGCTTGTAGAAGAGCAAATTCAACTGATTTATGTTTATCTTTGATCATTTGAAAATCTGGATTGAACATTTTGGACAAGCTGGTTTTGCGTATTTTAAATGACTAAAATATACAGTCTTTATTGCATACCGATGATTATTTTTTAACAATGTTCAATTATCTCATCATATGTTCATTTTATATGCTACTAGGTCCGTTCACGAGCTTGAACGCTGAAGAAATTGAGAATGAAGTCGGTGACATGTGGAGAACGATGTACAAACTAACGAAGACGTTTGGAGATCAGCCGGGTCCGCGTCGTATCGCAGATAGTGTGAAGGGTAAAATAGACAAGTTCAAGCAACACTTGCCTATACTTCACACCATTTGTAACCCTGGTATCCGAGATCGTCATTGGGATGCGGTAGGTTGAGTTTCTTACTTTAGGCACAATCGTGTGGGCGTGCAGTTTTGGGTTTTTGCTACAAATACTGGTGGTGGTCGTTTACGATATAATTATTTTTTCTGAATAATTACAAACTTTACTGCATTGACTCAATAATATCATGTATGCTTTATATTATGATTAACATCATGCTTCTGAATCTAGCTTTATTATGAGGTTATCTTTTTCTGTGCTATTGGCGAAAATATACACAAAATATGCTCCATGTGTTTGTTGGTTATCAAAGATGACGTTTATCTGAATTTTATACGAAAACTATCTTTCAGTTAAAGTTAGGTTCATGTAGCTTGTAAGGATTAAACTATGAAGTACAGTCAAAGTTTTCTTTCAGTTGGACGATAAAACTATCATTCATAAAATATCATTCATATGGTTAACTTTGATGATTATAATAGTCTATAATAGTTGTGATGAAAAAATAGTTGACATATTAATATGAAATATGAATATACTTACACATAATTACAGACTAGCTTATGTTGTGCTATGTTTCAATACGCAGGTTTACTAGTATTTGAAAGTTCCACGTTTTATGTAATGCACCTTTCTTTGCAGGAATTAATGTAAGTAGGTACATCAATGCTTCTATAAATACATTCACTTTCACTTTTTAGATGAATGAAATTGTCCATTATAGGGTTAATAATGTGATATCTTAATATTATCATAACTTAGAATTTTAGGCTCACCATGTTCACAGAATTCATTAGTTTACTTCAGCCCGTCTTGTAATTCCATAATTATTGCATGTATTCCATTAAGTTGCTCTTAAGGATGCATGGAAAAGCATTAAATAAAGTTTTGACCTTTCACTAAGGGTGGACCAAGCACCCATTATATTAAATAATACATGCTCGTTTATTGAAGAAGGTGTACAATTCAAAATTATACTGTTACAATGCATAACCACTTCAAAATGAGAGTTACCAAAAATTTACTTTGAAGCTCTTGTATCTTGAAATGTGAGTCAAATTAATCTTTATATTTCCTAATGATTTCAGATGAGCAATATCGTTGGATTTGACTTGAAACCACAACCTGAGACTTCTCTGCACAACATGTTAGAATATGGTTTGAACAAACACTTACAAAGGTAACTATGTAATATATTCCAGTATTACCCTACAGAATGTCCAAAATAGATGAACCTGTCATAGACAGGGTATAAGACTCTTAGTGTTTTTCACTAGTTCACTGTCTCAAAAAGATAATATTAAGTCAGACAGGGAGGCAGCATTCAACTTAATCAGCCGCGCATAGAAAACATTAAATAAATAACATACAAGGCACACAGCCCGTTCAACTTCAAATTGACTCTGTTGATAAGTATGTACAGCTAACTTTTTGGATGGGCCCAAGTCCTTTAATTTGGGGAAAAATTTGGGGCATTAAGGGTAACATGGAGAACTAGTTGCGTTCTATAGGAATTTTAGCTATGAATGTTGCTGATATGACCCAAAAAGATAATATACCAAACTCTGTGACATTGTAGTTTTACCTTGGTTCTCAGCATAGGTAATTGGCTGTGGGTTCTATCGCTAGACAGTGGACAGTCATTCAACATCCTAGTATATACTGGTTATGTCAAAACCTCTTTGCTTGGCACTTGGCAAATAAGGTGTGAAGTCCTGGAATGGTTGGCTGGGTAGTCTCTATATGACTGAAATAGTGTCTGTGGGTCAGGCTTAAAATCTAAGATAATAAATTCCAATGACTTGTTGATCTTCTCTCATCTCTTTCTTCAACATAACTGTATATGAACCGCTATAATTACAGTAAACATAGCATGGAAGTTTTTATGAAGAGGTAGATTTTATATATTGTAGTGATTTTATTGTACCATACATTACTGTCAAATGATTTCAGTTTGCATTGTTATAGTAAAGACACATGTTTGTAATGTTGATATACAAAATTTATATGCTTGGCACAAAACTTATGTGACTCAGTTTTCATACAAAGGGGTTTAAGAGATCTGCCTTGGAACTGGAAGTTTGACATTCGAATCTTGATATGGGTCCTGTCTGATTTGGTGGATTGGTGAACTAGCAGCTTAATATTCAGTGATGCATAGATTCCTCTAGAGATAGGTGGAAATTAAGTTACTGTGTTAGTAGGGTCTGGGGGGGGGGGGTTCTTTGAAATATGGGTATTAATATGATTAATAAGTACTGTATGTTACAGGAGTTTTGTGCTAAACTTTATGTGTGCAACTTGATATGAATTGATTTGCTTATTTTATCAATTTTCATTCCTTGTCAAATCTATGGTCATGTGATGGTTTCGTAAAATTTCAGAAAAAATGATTGTCAGTATTTTATTTTTAACATTCAGTCTTTATGTTCTGTTTTGTTATACAAGTACCACACATTTGGCAAGGTTGTGAATTACAACTTATTTGTGAAATACTGTTGTTGTTTAACTTCAGTATTTCATTGAAACACACACCATTAAATACATGTATTTTCGTACTCTATAATTTTGCTTGAGTGGCAGGCATGATTTCATTTGCGTCCTTATGTTATTTCAGTTCCATCATTATAAAATATTATTCAGGTTTGCAAATATTTCAGCATGTATTCTATTGTTGTTGCACAATCATTATGTTGTTGTTAAGAATGTTTTTGTTGTTGTTGGTATTCTTGTTGTCAGTGTTTTTACCTAATTCAGCTGCTGATAAGAAAATTTGGCTGTTCAGTTGTTATTTCATTTTATGAAACTTTAAAAATTGACCTTTGCACATTATAAGGTCATCTTTGCATGTCAAGGTCACGAATATATGTCAGTTTCTTGCATGTACATTTGAATGTCAAGGTCATAAGCATGTACTGTTTTTGTGACCTTCTGAAGGTCACATTTGTAAGTTAAAGGCTGCTAATATGTCAGTTTCTTGCATGTACATTTCAATGTCAAGGTCATAAGCATGTACTGTTTTTGTGATCTTCTAAAGGTTACATTTGTAAGTTAAAGACTGTTATTACAAAATTAGTTTCTTGTTATCCTTATATAACCATGATTGCTGTCTTAATGTATAGTTTCATTTGTATTGAGTTAACCCATTACTCCATAAACATAAGCGTAATGTCAATTTGTCACGCCTGCATGCTGATGGGGTGTGACAAGGCATGACCTTGCATGAAGTAGGAGTGTGTAGAGGTCAGCATTTCTTTATCTTGTATTACCGGTATTAAGTTTTATCATCGACAAATTGCAAAAAAAGGGGAAAAAATAAAAAAGATAGAAAAAGATGAAAAAAAAGATGAAAAAAGATAAAATAATTGTATGATATTTTAGACTGGAAGAGATTGGTGCTGCGGCCGCTAAGGAATACTCTCTGGAGAAGGCACTGGAGAAGATGAAGTTTGAATGGAAGGATATGTTGTTTGAACTTATACCCTACAGAGAAACAGTAAGTGTAACCTTTATCTGAATATTCAAACTCATTATTGGGTCAAAGTTCAAAGATGTTTTTGACTAATCTAATAAAAAAATAACATTTTAACAAAATACTTAAGTTTTTCATTTACTTGCTTTGAAACATCACAACCAAGGAGAGCAATCTGCATATTAATTCTGTTTTAAAAACCTTTAGACAAACTTATGACACTTTAACTTCGGTTAAAGGACCACTTTTAGTGAAAGTTTTTAAAGTCTCATTTCTTCATTACTGTCTAAGGTGTAATTTAAAGAACTTAAGTTTAGAGTCAACAACTTCACTAGAGGAAGCACTTCCGAGCATATAAGTATGTCCTTTACAGTGACAGCTCTTGTTAAGTTTATGAATTTATTTGACTATGTACCAAAGTATTGAACAATTTTCAGAATGAGTCTGAGCCACCATTTGGAGAAAAAATAGTAGACTCTATCTATGTAAATACAATCCTGTATTTCGTTGTGTGATCATTGTGTATGTGAAAGAACAAGGCAATCTGAACATGTTCACAAAACATGTAGTTTCTGACTCGACTGCCACTTAAATGAACCTTATTATCAGTAGCTTTTAATATCAGTAAATTGTTGAGTACAAATCTCTGTTGTTGGGGTGATCCAAGTTAGAAGTACAAATTCACTGTAAAGGTCAAAGTTTATAGACCAAGTTTGAATTTTACAAACTTAAATGGTCAATGTTTATAGACCAGTTTCAGAAATGAGCCTTATTGTTAGTCAATTCGAAGACAGACTCTGTCAATTCTAAGAATGGAGTTTTCTCATTAGCCAATTTTAAGTATATAGCTTTGTCATGGGTCATTTCTAAGATTGAAACTTTTTTATTGGTCAATTCTTAGATTGAAGCTTTGTCATCGGTCAATTCTAAGATTGAAACTTTTTTATTGGTCAATTCTAAGATTGAAGCTTTGTCATTGGTTAATTCTAAGATTGAAGCTTTGTCATTGGTTAATTCTAAGATTGAAGCTTTGTCATTGGTCAATTCTAAGATTCATTGGTAAATTCTAAGATTGAAAGTTGGTCATTGGTAAATTCTAAGATTGAAGCTTTGTCATTGGTTAATTCTAAGATTGAAGCTTTGTCATTGGTCAATTCTAAGATTGAAAATGTGTCATTGGTAAATTCTGTGAATGACTTTCTGTGTCATGTCATTAGTCAATTATGAAACTTGCACCAACCACATAATCCTTGATCAGCCAATGAAAACCAGTTTGGCAAAATATTGACCAATGGGCATCGTGTATACAATATGAGGTAACAGGGATATTCTGCACTAATTTTAGATCTCCTATACATCATGATACTATAATAAATAATGACTAACCTTACCAGAATGTTTTATCTTAGCATCAGATTTTTCAGTTTTACATCTATGGTGAAGAATTTTTATTCTTTTCACAATTAAAACTGTTGTTGGCATGGAGTTATGGATTTTTGAAATTGCATGTTACACATGGATATAATGAATGCATTATAAAGTACATGTAGTTGATATTTTGGGTTTGAAATGTCACTGAACTTGCCTTTGGATATTATAATAATAATCATACCATAAATCCCTCTTTTTGCATGTTCAACTTGATGAATTGCACTATGTTTAAAAAGTCTTTCAATAGTAAATAGGTTGTGAAACTACTGGCTGTGAAATGATTTGTTGCTTGATGGGGATAATTATTGTAATCTGGATATTTTTATGCCCCCCTATCGATAGATGGGGAGGCATATAGTGATTCACCTGTCCGTCCGTTCGTCCGTCCGTCCTGGTTAACCCAAATTGACCGTTTCTTCTAGCATTAATATGGCTTGCTACAAAGCTTTCATACTTGCATGGATGTTGTGTATGAACACTCTCCACACGCCTGTACCACCTAACCCCATTTTGACCTTCACCTTGACCTAATTTGGACTTAGACTTATTTATGGACAAGGCTTCCACAGGGGGCATAAGCGTTTAGTGAACGCAGTCTTGTTTTTGATCACATTTTCACTTGCTCGGAATGTTACGTATGATCATGCTATGTTCACTTCTTCACTTGTATTAGATATTTGTCATCTATTTCAATGTAAATGTTTCTATTCACATGTCATGTATTCCTCATTGTTGTTTTGATTCACATTTTCACATGTTTCCTATATGGGTGCAAGTTTTCAGGTATATACCTTGCCCCGATCTCCCGAAGCATCTCAAGTAGAAATCTCAACTCAAATTGAGATTTTTCCCTAATCAGATTATAAGTTTGAGATAAATCTGAAGTTCAAGCTTTTGAATTTTTTCTGTATTTAACTCAGAATAATGTTTCTGTTTTGTGGTGCCAATTTCCAGTCCAGCCTGGCATAGAAAATTAAGAAAAGGACACATGTCAATATTTGAGATGAGATCTTGCTCAGATTGAGATGTTTCGGGAGATCGGGGCCTGATTTCAGGTTTTTGAGGGTAGCAAAGTCTGTTTATCTTTATTTTCTCTATATAAATTTACAATTTTTCAGAATTTCAGATTTTTCAGAATTTCTTTACTTGCACCCATGTAATCCTATATTGTAAATATTTTTTAAATTCAATTGAAGTCAAACATTTACTCTTAACTTAGGTCCAAATCTATATCTTAACTTGTATTGTATTGTTCAATAAATCACCATTTTATCCAATTTAGTCAATATGAAGTATAGTTGAAAAACTGTTTTTCCTAGAAATTTGGTAAAAAGGATTTCTATGATATTTTAACATATTATAGTAACAAGAAAATCACTGTGATGACCGTACTACCCGTGTTTATCATGTACTTCTTATATCATTGAAGAGTTCTCACATTCCAATTCAATTTTCACCTCATATATGGTCAGGCATCATCAGATACCTCAGTGGCTGCTCATTTTGCTTCTCCATCTGGAAATTGGGAGTTTTTATTTGAAAGTGGGTGTCGATGATGTCGGTCAGATGGCGTTTATTCAGTCAATATATTGTCAGGTATTTTTGATACCCTAAATAATTATTGAAGTTCAAAAAACATATTACATATTGATATATATTAAATATTTCTTGATTTCAGGGAGTCAGTATATTGTCAGGTATTGACGATATACAGGTATTATTGGATGATCATATCGTAAAGGCACAGACAATGCGTGGGTCACCATTCATCAAACCCTTCGAACAGGAGATGAAAGAATGGGAAGAGAAGCTCATCTCTATGCAGGACATCCTAGATGAATGGCTCAAGGTATATTTAACCTTTAATTTTCACTCAAACGTCTTCAACACTTTGCTCCGTAAACGTTACACCTAAGTCTGATAACAAATGAGCTAGAATGTGTACCTATTTCATGCCCTGCTTTTTTGTACAAATGTCAAGAATGATCATTAATTAAATTGACTCCAACTTGCTGGTAAGGTGAGTCAGCTGTCCTATGTAACTTGAAAAATTGTTGGAAAATGACTTAAACCCGAATAAATGAAATAATTTGCTGATGCATTATTTTAGTGTCAAGCGACGTGGCTTTACCTAGAGCCAATCTTCAGTTCGGAGGATATTATGGCGCAGATGCCGGAGGAGGGACGTAAGTTTGGTATCGTGGACAGTATCTGGCGTGATCTGATGACGGAAGCATGTAAGGACAATCATTGTCTGGCCGCCACTGACCAACAGAACATGTTGGGTAGATTGAGAGAAGCCAATGTATTACTTGAAGAGATTCAGAAGGGATTGAATGCTTACCTGGAGAAGAAACGTTTATACTTCCCAAGGTAATTTTGTTACACCTTATTTGTATCATTAGTTTGAATACTGTAAACCAATTTACTTTCGCGAATACAAACTTTCGCATTTTGCTGATCGTCAGCATATTCGCGACTGCAAATTTTGGCTTTTTTAAGTTTCCTGCAATGTCCATATCAATGTTTTTAGCACTTTTTGCTGCGACTTAATTTTGCGAAATTCTACAACTCGGGAACTTCGTAAAATCAAATCCCCCGAAATAGTTTCTTGATTTACAGTATATGAATGCACATCTTTAATCTGTCTTAGTCCATGACAATGTTCTTCACAAAGCTTTGTGGTATTGGCACTTCAGAATCTTGATCCTTAAAGTTACAAATTTTGTGACAAAAAATTTCACCGCATAGCATTCTCAAGAAATAATCTTTAGAACATCTTAACCTATCTATAAGAACTATATAGTTTCCATCATTTGAGTTATTGTTTAAGCAAAATGTTAAGGGTTTCTGAATCATAAATTTTAAAACAATTTTCATTTCAGATTTTTCTTCTTGTCTAATGATGAGTTGTTAGAAATCTTGTCCGAGACAAAGGACCCAATGAGAGTACAGCCACATTTGAAGAAATGTTTTGAAGGTATCAGTAGATTGGAGTTTTCAGATCAACAAGAAATCTTGGGTATGGTGTCCGCTGAAAAAGAAACTGTTCTGTTTAACACCAAGATATTCCCTGCAAAGGCCAAGGTATATTCTAAGACTAGTCTTTCTGCTTGATTTCTCATATCAATTGTGATTAAATTGTTGCAGTCTGTGAATTTGGAATTTAAAACTTTCCTGAATCAGCAAAAATTAATATTTTTTCTTTATATTAGAAGACGTAAGTTTATAAGGTGCGCATTGCAAGGCAGATTCCAAATATGTATGGGTCTTATAAAGCTCTTAGTGCTACTAAAGACCTTAATATATTCTTCTAAACCTGCGATATATTGAAATGTGTCAATGAGGCTCACATGGAAGACTGGGTATACCCAACTGTGTTGCCTCTATAAATAAAGTCTTTATTATTAGTCCTCTATCCGGTTTTTGACAGGAGGGGACTATAGGTTTGCCCTCCGTCCGTCAATAAATCTAGATCCTGACATAACTCAAAAAGTTTCCAAGCTAGGTTTATGAAACTTGGTAGGTGGATAGGGATAGGCAATAAGGGGATTATGCACGTCCAAAAATATTTCAATCCCGACAAAAATTGTTGTTGCTATGGCAACAGAAACATTGAAAATGGCTTCAAACCGGTAGGGGACTTCTGTATTGCTTGCAATTCTTAATGGCTTATTAGTATTATTATTATTATTACTATTATTAAACCAAAATGAAGATAATATTAACGTCTACTTCAGGGTATGGTGGAGAAATGGTTGTTACAGGTTGAAGACGTGATGATCAGCAGTTTACGTAAAGTCGTCATAGATTCCGAGGCAGCGTATCCTAATACACCACGTAACAATTGGGTGTTACAGTGGCCAGGACAGATTGTACTGTGTGTTAGTTCCATGTTTTGGACGGCAGAATGTGAGGAAGCCATGGAAAAGGACCCTAAAAATGGTCTTGCTGTAAGTTCCTGTTCTCACAATGTTTTATGCTACCTATCAAGTAATTGGTTTTGGAAACAGTAAAATAGGTTGTATTGTTCAGGGGAGATTAGCTTCACTGGAAAGAATGAATCTTCCTGCAGAATATGGAAGTTATTTGGTGAAAATATACAAAGTATTGACTAAGTTATGGTCATTTAAAAGTTCATAGTATGCTGAATTTAACAATAGCACAATGCTTTAAACAGAGTTTTGGCGTAGGGACATGTACTAATGGCACCCATTCTTGCATCTTATATCCAGGATTGGGAATGATGCCTCAGTGGGACCCTTGATTTTTCAAGTTTTCATGGCGGTTTCATTCTACCACTTTCTGAGGGAGTTTTTTTACATAAACTTGTTTTCTGAATAATAACAATTGAAAACTCATAGCAGGGGTGCCATACTCATTGGACACCAAGATTTACATATTTAATTTTGATTTCTTTATAGGAATATTTGAAGATACTGAATGGTCAAATTGACCAGATTGTTGAACTTGTACGTGGTAAACTAGAAGGTGGACATAGAGTGACTCTTGGTGCTTTGACTGTACTGGATGTACATGGTAAGTGAAATCTTCTAGCAGTTTGTTGATGTACGTAACTACATGGATATAGCCTTTAGATGACAACCTCTAATGTCAGCTCATTATTGCCATTCTTTGTCGTAAAAGTGTTTGTTCTGTGTGCATGAAATGTTTTGGTCCTACGTGGCTAAAATTTTCTTTTACATGGCTTATATTAACTGCCTTATATGTATCTTCTTAATTCAGTAAAGGTTTGGTAGCCACCTAAGTATCCAAATTTATAGTTGTCCGTCCAACTGTCTGTCCTTGCATGTAGTTTTTTTTCACAATAAAATATTAGTTTTTCTCTAACTATGAACTATGAAACGGTTAAATCATCCAAGATGAAAATTTGAGATTTTTTATTGATAAGTGCCATTTGCATCTTAAGAAAAATGATTGTATAATCAAAGTGGCTTTAATTTATGAATATGAGCCCTGGGGTGGTATTCAATATTTATCTTACTTGACTTAAGGATAAGGACAACCAATCAGATCACACCATATTAAAACTCTTGGTCAGTAACAAGCAATATGATTGGCTATCCTTATTCTCAAATTAAAGAAGATCAATATTGAATACCACGACAGTCACTGATATAAATATTTAAGTTTCTATACTAAACTTATAAATATTCAATTTTCAGCGCGTGATACAGTCGTTGATTTGGTTAAGAAAGGTACACACAGTCCGCTTGAATTTGATTGGTTAGCACAGTTACGATACTACTGGGAAGATGATGTCATCGTACGTATGATCACCACAGATATTGGTTATGGTTATGAATATCTGGGTAATACTCCACGTCTCGTTATTACTCCACTCACAGACAGATGTTACAGGTATGTTATTGTTATATTACCATTAGAATTTCATTGGACCTAAAACAAACTATTTTATTCTAGTAAGTTACATGTCACCCAAAAACATAGGGTACCACAGAAATGTCGGAATTTTTTTACATATAGAAAGAACTACTACCTTTCGAAAAATACTGTATATAAAAAAAATAGTTTTTGAACTTTTCAATGGTCCAAAGGGTGGCCTCATTAATGAGATCTTGCTTTACGGTCTTTTAAATGGTAAAGTATTTTCTTTATCCAGAACTCTAATGGGAGCATTGAAGTTGAATCTTGGCGGTGCCCCTGAAGGACCTGCAGGGACAGGAAAGACAGAGACATGTAAGGATCTTGCTAAGGCTGTGGCCAAACAATGTGTGGTGTTCAACTGCTCGGATGGTCTGGATTATAAGGCCATGGGAAAGTTCTTCAAGGGTTTGGCTCAAGCTGGTGCCTGGGCTTGTTTTGATGAATTCAACAGGTAAGGTCAAAATATAATAATCAAAATTGTTTACTTGTCTGCCAATTGAATATATTCTATAAACCGTATAGAGTTGTTCTACATCTCCTTTCTGATTTTCTCACACTACCCCATCATGTTAAGTAATACTTTATTGTCTGTAAATTTTGAAATAAGAAAATCGCTTGCCATTCTATGCTTTGATCGACTTGCTTATCCCTATCAAAGTGTAAAAGCAAAAGCTATGTAATTCAATCTGATTTATCAGCCTTAATGCAGGTAGACCTGATTCGCCTTCACTTCTTAAATTTAATATCAATGTTGATTTCCCTCCACATGTGGAGAAGTAACCAGTTCCTTGTGGACGGGTACGGTAGAACAGGTTAAGAAATAGTCCAGGAAAACTGGTTTGATGAATGACTGCATTATATAATGGAAAAATTGTTGTGACACTGTATTAAACCAACAAAAACATCCTTTAAATCCTTATTGATTATATTTAATTACTGAATATTGACTACTGGTATAATTTATTGAATTGCAAATTTTGTTTTCTCAGAATTGAGTTAGAAGTATTGTCAGTGGTTGCTCAGCAGATTGCCAGTATCCAGCGTGCTGTCGCAGCTCATCTCAAGAGATTTGTATTTGAGGGGACAGAACTGGCCCTTAATCCAACATGTACTTTGTTCATCACAATGAACCCTGGTTACGCTGGTAGACAGGAATTGCCTGACAACCTTAAGGTATGAATGTTACAAAACTGAATTGTTTACTAAATTACTTTACCCACTGAGCAACTAGGGTGGGCTCATAAGTTAAATCTTACATCCTGCACTAAGCAACTAGGGTGGGCTCATAAGTTAAATCTTACATCCTGCACTGAGCAACAGTGAATCACAAACTACGGTAACACAATTCTTGAAGTTGCTATCAATGTTTTATGATAGATATTCAAGCAAACAGTTGACACCATTATTATCAATGATCCCCCTTCATAAAGGTGTTGTTTTGATACTGCTTAGGGGGTGTTGTTACTGAAATGAGGACTTGTACAGTACAGAGATTGCTCAGCAATCAATCATTTAAAAAAAAATACTTTGTTGACCTTAATAAAGATTTTCATGTTATTAATTGGTACCATGCCTTTGATCGTTATAATCCTTATCAATATACAGGGTGTTAAAAAATTGTAAGTTCTAAAAGTTTAATTTTCTGACGTCAAAAGAATGTAAAATTTTCAGGTTGATATCCAGAGAGTTTTTGACCACTGTTTTAATCCCTCTGGTATTAAATGAAGCGTTTAGAGTAAGAAATTAAAATTGTAAACAGCGTAGTGTAGTTCATATAAAATTTAGAATTAATTAAAATTTTGAGAACAAAGTTTTTTAACACCCTGTACATGAATTATTTCTCTGTTGCACACTAGGTGTTGTTCAGACCAGTAGCTATGATGGTACCTGATTATGGGGAAGGGCCTGCATGTCTATGATCGTTATAATCCTTATCAATAAACATGTATTATTTCTCTATTAAACACTAGGTGTTGTTTAGAACAGTGGCTATGATGGTACCAGATTAGGGGGAAGGGCCTGCATGTCTATGATCGTTATAATCCTTATCAATATACATGTATTATTTCTCTATTAAACACTAGGTGTTGTTTAGAACAGTGGCTATGATGGTACCTGATTATGGCGAAGGGCCTGCATATCTATGATCGTTATAATCCTTATCAATATACATGTATTATTTCTCTATTGAACACTAGGTGTTGTTTAGAACAGTGGCTATGATGGTACCAGATTATGCTATGATTGGTGAGATTAGTTTGTACTCCATGGGATTTGTGGACGCTAGAAGGTAAACTTACAATGATATATTACAAGATTCTTATTTCAATGGTTTCCATTTAACTTATAACTTAAAATTGTAACTCGGTTTTATGCAAATACAGAATATTATTGTTACAGTTAAGGAAAATTTTATTGAGAATAATTATTTTCATTTTCCCGTCAATTTGAGTTTTTATAAAAAAAATCATGGTCAAACAATTATAACATTAAATTTTATTGAAAACTTTAGCAATTGTAAATCTATATTTCTGTGATATGGGTTAAAAGGAACTGCATATTTAATAATTATGAAAATGTGGATTGGTTGATTATGAACTGCTTAAGACTTTGCTTTATTGGTTCATATTTAGTGTCTAGACTAAAATGAAGCCTTATCATTGGTCAATTACTTTGACTATGCTTTAAACAAGCTAATCAGAGGCTTCAGTGTATATCAGTCAGACCAGTCTAGTAACTGCCTAGACATATTTAGTACATTACTGTAACAGTCATACAACTTTGCATTTATGTTCAATAGCAGGTGGAAATGTTAATCTGGAGTTTTTAATGGTATCTAGCAGAGTTGTGGCCCTTATTTGAAAACTGTTTTTTTGTGTGTGGAATTTCAATGTTTCTTGATTTATTATTGAATTTTCTGATAGTTATTTTTCTGAGGATATTGAAAGGTAGTGTTAAATGCAAATATTTAAACAATGTGTACTTGTCAATTACTTAATCTCGACCATGTGTGACATACTTATACAAGTCATGTACATGTAACTTGCACTTTTCAGTTAAGTCTTAGAATATGTTTCATATATTTTGCACCAATATTTGTTTCATACATGTACAAATTTGTGGTAATTTATGAACTTGCAATTGTTAAACCTTGGCCACACATGGGTCGTACCATCAAAAAAGAAGTGTTGAGATTGATTGATAAAAGTTTTTAACAACTTGCTTCACTATTGATCTTTTGTTCGTGCACATGAATTATCCTTGTGGTGAGGATAAATGATTCAAACTACGGACCTAAGTTAAAGGATAGGAAAAAATATTACTAATGTTTGGGGTTTTAAGAAAACAATGTTGTTACTAATCTTGGGGTTTTTAGTTACTACACTAGCAAGGATAAGAATGGGGATTCGGCCACTATTGATGGACATAGTGATAGTGGTCAGAGGTATTTGTGCTCATTGTGAATGTCCAAATCGATCTGTTCACCAAGGTCTGTAACTATATACATATGACAAGGAATTATCACTAAATGGTGTATATGTTCATGTTATTACTTATATTGTGTTGACATTTAAGTATTGTGAAACTAATTATTATTATAGGTGACTATTACCAGTACACAGAAATACATATTAGAAGTATATTTATTTTACAAAGATTCCAATAGCGACTTAGAATATCGAGCGTTATTTTGATAAATTAGGACTAAATTTAACTTAGTTTGTAGCCTAATAACGTCTCTAAAGAAAGTATGATCCCTTCAATAATAAAAGGTCAAAATGTGGCTTTTTCGCATTTTTTAGGTGTCAAGAGTTATTTCAAGTCTAATATTAGGTTTAAGAGAGATAGAGTATATTTTGTATTTAGATTTGATTTATAGAATAAATATCGAATAATTGTTAAAATTAGCACATTTTTATGTCACAAAATATTGTATGTTTGTGTTGTTATGTTGCTTTGCATCTTAAATGTTCACCAATTGTCTCTTATAAGAATTTCACACAAATTGTGATCATTATTGATGTTGTCTTTAACCCTTTACTCCATACACAATTCTATCATACTATTCTGATAAGAGATGAGCTAGATTGTGTACACAGCTTTTAGTGACAAATATCAAGAATAGTCTCCCTTCATTTATGAGTCTTGATCAGTTCATTTCTGTAATTGGATTGTCTCAATACTATATTGGAAAAATGATTGTTGATTTGACAAAGGCTAGGGGACGTGATTTGATTCAACATATCTATTGAGTAAAGGGTCAATATCTAAATATTGGATTTAATAGACGCAGATGTATTTGTGAATGGTTTATTACTGTCAATATGCATTCACCAATCAAAAGTTTCATTATGGAAAATTAGTGCATACCCATGTTTGAACGATTAATTTGAGGACAAATTAAGTTTTTCTTTTGAATTGTGATCTACTGTTCACTTTTGTTAGTGCATTTTATTTTACAACATACTTTTAAAACTTTTCTCCGGAATTCAGACTGATCAGTCATTTATTCACTGGGCATTTTTATTGGTCACAAGTCACATTTACAGACATCAGTCATCATACTAATTTAATATAAATATACATGATAAGAATGTGTAGCATTTACTGTAAAATCATTATTTTTTTAGGAATTTGAATTTTTGTTGATTTTGTTGATGAACTTGACCATGAAGTCTAATCCACACGATTAATGAACCTGTCCAATTTAGACATGGGTTTACCCTTTCATGCTCTGTAATCCACAAGTTTATGACCTCGCGCAAATGCATTTTTATCAAAATCCACTAAATTTAATTCCGACGAAAATAAGTGATTTTACAGTACGTAATACAACCTTGTATCAGTTCAATCATTGTTGTTAACTGAAATTATTTTTCGTTGCATAGTTTGGCTGGAAAGATCGTGGCTACATACAGATTGTGCTCGGAACAGTTATCCTCACAGCACCATTATGATTACGGTATGAGAGCTGTGAAGTCTGTCCTGACAGCCGCCGGTAACCTCAAACTCAAGTATCAACAAGAAGATGAGGCCGTCTTACTTCTCAAGGCTATCATGGACGTCAACTTACCCAAGTTTTTGGCACAGGTGAGATCCTGTTGTAATCTTGTTGCAACATGATTGAGATTTTACCACCGAGTATTATTTTTATGCCCCCTATCGATAGATGGGGAGGCATATAGTGATTCACCTGTCCGTCCGTTCGTCCGTCCTGGTTAACCCAAATTGACTATTTCTTCTAGCATTAATATGGCTTGCTACAAAGCTTTCATACTTGCATGGATGTTGTGTATGAACACTCTCCACACGCCAGTATCACCTAACCCCATTTTGACCTTCACCTTGACCTAATTTTGGACTTATACTTATTTATGGACAAGGCTTCCACAGGGGGCATAAGCGTTTATTGAACGCAGTCTTGTTTAGAGTATGGGATGCTTTAAACTATCTGCATATATTAAGTACAATAATAAGGGAGTAAGTGGAACCACACGACTAAACAACTGATGTGTTTATCATTTTATTATTACCGACATTTGGGCTTAACACCTTAGCCTTCGTCAGGGTTTTTCAACAAAATGAAGCCCTTAGTACTAAAAAATAGGTGTTTTTTTGTCACGTGATGTCATAGCTGTATATGTAGTTAAGTTAACAATGTTTGAATATTGGCAAACAATGTTACATAGAAATATCAATCTCACTAATTTTTCCTCATACTAAGTAACTGTGTTCAATTCAAAATGTTTGACCCAGTGAAATATCAAACTGTAATAACAATTTCCCTTGTCAGTGATGGTTGATCTTTTTTAACAACGAAAATGGAAGTAACATTACAAGGTTGTGCTATTCCAAACAAGTATAAAGTAATATAAAAAGTCATTCTCTTTGTTATGAATTATTGTGTTTTAATTACAGGATGTACCATTGTTTGAGGGTATTATCTCAGATCTGTTCCCTGGAGTAAAATGTCCAAAGCCCGACTATGGCGTCTTCATGGAAGCACTTAAAGACAACATCAGCAAGAGAGAGTTACAGGCTGTACCATGGTTCTTGGATAAAATCATTCAGGTAGGCTAGTGTATCATATAAAAGAGAACTGGACCTGGATTCTCAAGGGTTTACATAATTGAGATCTGACCCAGGATTCCTTTATGATATGCAGGGAGATCTGACCCAGGATTCCTTTATGATATATAGGGAGAACTGGCCCTGGATTCCTTTATGATATACAGGGAGAACTGGCCCTGGATTCCATTATGATATACAGGGAGAACTGGCCCAGGATTCCATTATGATATACAGGGAGAACTGGCCCAGGATTCCATTATGATATACAGGGAGAACTGGCCCAGGATTCCATCATGATATACAGGGAGAACTGACCAAGGATTCCATTATGATATACAGGGAGAACTGACCCAGGATTCCATTATGATATACAGGGAGAACTGGCCCAGGATTCCATTATGATATACAGGGAGAACTGACCCAGGATTCCATTATGATATACAGGGAGAACTGACCCAGGATTCCATTATGATATACAGGGAGAACTGGCCCAGGATTCCATTATGATATACAGGGAGAACTGGCCCTGGATTCCATTATGATATACAGGGAGAACTGACCCAGGATTCCATTATGATATACAGGGAGAACTGGCCCAGGATTCCATTATGATATACAGGGAGAACTGGCCCTGGATTCCATTATGATATACAGGGAGAACTGACCCAGGATTCCATTATGATATACAGGGAGAACTGACCCAGGATTCCATAATGATATACAGGGAGAACTGACCCAGGATTCCATTATGATATACAGGGAGAACTGGCCCAGGATTCCATTATGATATACAGGGAGAACTGACCCAGGATTCCATTATGATATACAGGGAGAACTGGCCCTGGATTCCATTATGATATACAGGGATAACTGGCCCTGGATTCTCGAGGGTTCACATTATTGAGAACTGACCCAGGATTCCATTATGATTTACAGGGAGAACTGACCCTAGATTCTCAAGGAATCTAATTATGATTTATGTAATCAGCCTTGAAGTGTATACAAACCGCAACTCTACATTTCCTTATATTTGAGTTATTGCCCTTCTGTTATTTTCCTACCTAGCTTGTTGTCTAGAGCAGTAATCAGGCAGCATTCAATCTTGGATGGATCTCATTGAAGTGTATCGCTTCATTTTGGACTTATATTGCCCTTTGTTACTTGTCATTTTTTCCTATCATAACTCAGAACTTCAAGGTATTGTCAAGCACATTCTTTATTCAAATGTTTTGAAGATAATTAACTCTGTAAATTTAAAAAATTGATAACTTAATGTAAATATGTTACACTTATACGTTGTAGATTTATGAAATGATCTTGGTACGTCACGGTTTGATGGTGGTAGGTGAACCACTAGGTGGTAAGACGTGTGCTTGGCAAGTACTAGCTGATGGTTTAACTGATCTGTGTACGGCTGGACTCTACCCTGAATTCAAGACTATCCACAGAATTATCAACCCTAAGTCTATAACAATGGGTCAGTTATATGGTTGCTTTGATCCCGTATCTCATGAATGGACTGATGGTAAGTTTACAAGATTTTACTATTAATTTTTAGATTTTCTAATATTGTCAACAACAACACATTCAAGTGGCTGTATAATCAGTATTTTTCGTGGGGTTTGAATTTTTGTTGAGTTAGAAGTTGATCTCAGGCTATGGAATCTAATACTCTGATTGACTTCCCAATACAGAACAAGAGTTTCTCTTCCATGTTTTTTTTTCCATGGAAAGGCATGGATTTACAACCCCACGAAATTGGATCCTACCAAAATATTCATATTTTGTGAAGAATGCTGTGCACAATTTTTAGTCCCCTACCGGTTTTTGACCGGAGGGGCTATAGGTTTGCCGTCCGTCTGTCCATCCGTCAAAAACTCTGGATCCTGACATAACTGAAGCAGTTTCCAAGCTAGGTTTATGAAAATTGGTATGTGGATAGGGGGCAATAAGGGGGATTATGCACGTCTAAAAATAGTGTGGTTGCTATGGCAACATAAACATTGAAAATGGCTTCAAACCGGTAGGGGACTTCTGTATTGCATGCAATTCTTAATGACTTGTTTAACAAAGTTTTTTCACTTTATCTAATTTATTATTTTCCTTAATGAAAGTATTTAACAAGTTTGTATGATGACTCGCTGATTGAAATGTTTTATCATATTTACTTAGGTGTGTTAGCCAACACTTTCCGTGAATATGCCAGTAATCCAAGTGAAGATAGAAAGTGGATTTTATTTGACGGGCCAGTAGATGCAGTATGGATTGAAAACATGAATACAGTACTGGATGATAACAAAAAGGTAAATATCATCCCTGATCAGGGGTGTGGAAACTCTTATATTTTTCACCTGCCTATGGGCAAGTTGGACTGAATAATCTACTTGCCCAAAAACTAAATCTACTTGCCCAGGAAAACACAAAAAAGCAACAAAATTTCAGTTTCATTCATTAAGTAGTATTAATCTTGTCAAGAATTAGAGTACTTAGATTTAATTCACTGTTTGTTATTTAAATCATTTTTGGGCGATAATGTTTGGATTTGTCTTTGTTAAGGTAAAATAGGGCACATTATATTATTTTCTCATATAAATTTTGCCGTGGGCAACCTGGATGGAAAAATCCACTTGCCCGCAGGCAAACTTAAAGCCCAAGTCTGGCATGTGGGACATAGGAATTCCACACCCCTGATGAATATTGAAGAATAGTAACTGTTAATGTTACCAACAAGAAATTATAATAAAATTCAGATTTAGGTTTTATGCTAATTTTGTCTGTCTTATAAAGGCATACATGTAAGTTGTGACTGTTAAGCAATCTTGTGAAGTACCAATGTTCAAAGGAAATACTTTGCTGTGCAGGGTAACAGGGGCTAGATATTCAACCCCAAGTAGCTTAATGGCCTAGCTGAGTATATGGAGCAAATTTGTTACTATTTATAGCAACATGTAAAATTTGATACTATTTATAGTAACATATATAAAATTTGATACTATTTATAGCAACATATATGAAATGTGTTACTATTTATAGTTACATATGTAAAATGTGTTGCTATTTATAGTAACTTGTTACTATTTATAGTAACATATGTATTATTTTCCTATCTTTCAGCTATGTTTGATGAGTGGTGAGATTATTCAGATGAGCAATCAGATGAATCTGATATTTGAACCTGCAGATTTAGAGCAGGCATCCCCAGCCACTGTCAGTAGATGTGGTATGATCTACCTAGAACCTCATCAGATGGGATGGAAGCCATTAAAAGACTCGTACATGCAACATACTCTCCCAAAGGTAGGTTCTGTCACATTTCCGAGTGCCTTTTCAGAGACCTGTGGGTTCAGTGACAATCTAATTAAAATACATGATATCCCTAAAAGTAAGATCTGATATGTTTTCTGCTGCACTGATTTTAGCTTTGAACCTTTTAGCCAATTGTTGTTCACTTTACAAACAACTCTCGAGTAGACATAGAAATTGGGATCATAAAAATTTTGGATGTTGAATCGCCATATGGAAGATCCATTCTTAAGCCTACCCTAAAAACAAAGATTTTTGTAGAATGCTGTAACAGCATTCATTTTACTAGGTATTAAGTTTCAAGGACTTAGGTTCGTGGGTAATTTGGTGTTTTCTTTAATTTGTGGATTCAAAACACTGAAAGAAAAATCTTTTAGGACCTATTTTAATGTCAATTGATCATGGAGATTAAATTATGTGGTCAAGCTAAACCAGGCAATCAACGAAAATTCAACCATTACAAATAATAATCATTTTACAGAAATGTGTTTGTGATGTGGGTCTGTTTTAAAGTTTGCATAATCTTTAAATTGATATTATTATTATAATTTTGCAGGGTTTGACAGAAGAACAGCTTGGTTTAGTGAACGACCTATTTGACTGGCTGATAGATCCCTGTCTGTACTTTATCCGTAAAAACTGTAAGACATTCCTGCAAACATCAGAGATGCATCTCGTACAATCCTTGATGAGATTATACTCATGTTTAATGGATGAGATCGTCAATACGCTTGAACAACAAGGCAAGGAGGATGAGGATGGTGCGCCGGTCGCTGGTGTACTGTCAGCTCAACAGGTAAACTCCTCACATGCTTATCTCCCCTTGTATTCACTGGTTTTCATGTCAGCTCAACAGGTAATATCCTGACATGCTTATCTCCCCTTGTATTCTGTTAATTACTGCCTTGACTTATGACTGTTACATTATTATAGATGATGGAATGGCATTGACATATTTATATGATGACCATCTTATAAATTAAATATAAGCCTATCACCAAAATATATTATACATTAAGTCATGTGTGTGTACCTCAGCACCAATTTTCTGTACATAAAAATGTTTATACTACAGTACATGTACTACTACAATTTAGAATTACTTAAACTTGAAAATGAGTACCAATGGATCATCCCCTATATGGGTTATACCAAATTTTCCCGCCTTTCCCACTATTCTTTGTGCATAATATACTTGACATTATTCTAGCCTTGCAATGTTTTGACATTACAATCTATTATTGATTTTCAGGTGACCTTATACCTTCAAGGACTGTTCCTGTTCTCCCTTATTTGGTCCCTAGGGGCTACATTAGCTGGAGACAGTAGGAAGAAATTTGATGCCTTCTTTAGAAACATCATCAATGGTACAGATGCTGATTACCCGAAACCAAAAAGTATCAAAATCACAAAGGTGAGTGGCCAGAATCAAGAGATTGGTTGATGGTTTTGAATCTGGGAATATTTTAATGGAGGGTGTGATTTAAAAAAAAAGTATTTCCATTGGGGATGTTTTATTATAAAACAGAGTAATTTTTAATCTTGAAAAACGTTCATTCATTATATTCTAGCAGTTGTTTACTTTATTGAATTGAATTGTTTCATGCTTTTAACTTCTCATGTCATACATAAATACTTACTGGTCAGACTTCAGGATGGGTTCTCCAGAGTTTTACTACAAGTCTATTTACAACAATTTTGTTGGCCTATCCGTTTTCAATGCTCCTGTTGTGAAAGGGATTTTAGGATAAAACTTTAAATGTTCTGTCTTTACATACAGATATGCTTGTTTTACTTAACCCTTTGTACTTGTGCAAGGGTGACAACTCATGTTTTTACTCAAAGGAGTCTGTAATGACTTATTTCCCTTGGTATTTAATGTAACATGCAGGACAGACAACAACTAATCCCATCAGGGAAAAGCTAGCTCACCACTAAAGGTGATTTGTTGGACTTATATACTGTCAATAAATTCCATCAAAGGGAGGGATTATCCATTACATTTCCTGAAGTGTCAAGTCATTTTTACTTTGTTGAATTTCAGAGCAACACTATTCCAGAGAGGAACACTATTTATGATTTCTGCTTTGAGAAGAAAGGACCGGGTCAATGGATCGACTGGATGGATACGTTAGATAAGGCAAAACTTAATCTCGCTACAGATGCTAAGGTTAGTTAAATACATCAACAGCGTTTTGTAATTATACAGTGCAACCTGGCTCAGAGTCAAAGGGGGCCACAACCTGGCTCAGAGTCAAAGGGGGCCACAACCTGGCTCAGTGTCAAAGGGGCCACAACCTGGCTCGGGGTCAAAGGGGGCCAGCATGGTAAAAAATAATCATAAATAGATAGTAAATTATTATTGATATTTTTTACCTGTCAGACCTTTTTGCCTAGAGTTACTCTTTTTGGTAGCTACACATTTTGTGGCTGTTATTGTAATTTTAGAGGTCAAAGGTCAATTTAAAGGTCATATAAAACGCCTGAAAATGCTGTATATTAAGAGAGGTTGTTGCTGAAGAAAATTGGCAACTATAGGCAGGTTGCACTGTATCGGTTTTTCATTATGTTTGAAACAATTCACATGACAATTCACATGCATCTGAATATAGAAAACTTATTATAAAGTTCACACCTCTACTTTGATATGTTGGTGTTTAAATTTGTATCAGAATTACAGAGTAATGGGCTAAGTTGTAAAAACTCTTTCAAAGTAAATTATTTTTTATTTTAACAAATCGCTGGCCCTAATCTCCCGAAACATCTCAGGTAGAAATCTCAACTCAAATTGAGATTTTGCTCAAATCAGAGTCTGAATTTTAGATAGATCTTAAGTTTGAGCTCTTGAAATTTTACTGTTAAAGTAATTAACTCAAAATGATGTTATGAGGCCAATGTTGACCCCATCCTCTCATGTAAATTACCTTAAAGATACACGACAATATTTGAGATGAGATTTAGCTCAAGTTGAGATTCTTCGAGAGATCGGGGCCTGGTTAAACATACATTCACCATGCTGCTTTTGCTGTTTTATGATCACTCACAGAGCAACAAATAAGGTTAAATCTTTTATTTATTGAGATTTAAAATTTATTCAGTAAATTGACATTTTGTGTGTTGATAGTTTAAACATATTTTATTTAACATCTTCATGTTATGTATACACATGAATACATACATATAATTGGATCAAATAACTATATTCAGGTATACCAGATTTTAGATGCTTGATGCAACTCCTTTATTTAAAAATATTTTTTTTATCAAATCAAAGGGAGGTAATAAATGCAATATCAAGCTTATCTGCTGCTCTGATTTTTTTCAGTTTATTTAAAGTGACACGCCATAAATATAAGTTATTACAGTAATTTCGTGTTTTTGAAGTCTTTATATTTTGAGAACCTAGTTCACATATTTATTAATTCATGGTCAAAGGTTCAATGTAAGGAAAGCATAAAGTTGTGAGTAACTCAATTCACGAATAAAAGCGAAAAATAAAAGCCATGCGAATAATACTTGATATTACTAGAGTCATTGGTTAGTCATTAGAGGAGTAAAACAAATTATGGTGTGTCATTTAATACAATAGTATTGTTATGTGTATGCTTATCACCTTTATATTTGAAATTCATATACGGTACTGTAAAACCATTATTTTCCGTGGTGATTTAAAGCTTTATTGATTTCATGGTAAAAGGGGACCAAGACCAAAATAGGGAGCAAGAGTAAACGCAACAAGGGTTTTACCCTTTCATATTTGTAATCCATGAATTTTTTACTTCAAATGCTGAGTATAGCCTTCATTTGCCAGTCAGCCTTCTGCTGAAATATGGCAGGCATATAATTATATATGTGCCTCCACCCGAATTTGAACCCGGGTCGCCAGATTAGACAGCAAGCGCGCTAACCATTTAGCTACGGAGGCCACACTTCACGCTATTGTGTTTTTATAAAAAATCTACAAAAATTAGATTTTCACGAAAACAATGGATTTTACAGTATTCACAGTCATTTGATGTATTTTTGCTTGCACTTCTATATATCAAACTTGTTTTTGATCTCTAGACGCAAAGTGAAGTAAAGGTAAATCTCTCAAACAATCTGGTGTTTGATTCTACAGTAATACACTTATGGTGTAACATTGAAACCTCTAACTAACAACCATCTCTCAATAACAACCGTCTCATCAAAACAACCATCTTTTGTTGTCCATTTGTTTTCAGCTGTATTTTACCTCTGTATGTTATGTAAAAAAGTCTTCTTCTTTACTGACTGCATGGCCGCATGGCAGTGTATAAATTTAATCCATGATAACTAGAAATACAGAATACAGCATAACTAGCACACCTTTATAAATGATGCCTGATTTTGGTATACTTTCAATGAATGAGAGGGATTCATTAATAAAGTTTACAGAAAATATTCAAGAAATATTTATTCCGTCTTCAAAATGAAGATAACACATCTCCCAGCCAAGAAGGTGGGAGTGGCCTATAATGTGTATGACCCTCTCACAATGAGATAGGGAGTGGCCCATATTTGCATGCCTCACATAGACAGAAGATAGAGGTGGGAGAGGCTTATAATATTTGTGAGCCTTGTCTCACAGAGAATGAGAGTGACTTATCATATTTGCAAGCCACCCACAGTGATAGTGGGAGTGGCCTATATTATTAGTTCCACAGATGTCGGGGAAGACTTGATCTGTATGCATATTCTAACTAACTGACAAACAATTCACTCAAAAAATATTTTATGATTAAAAAACGTTCCTCAAGAATTTGTTCTAGTGTATTACTGTTAATTAAATACCTAATAGTATGCTGAGTGATATAGCATGTATACAGTATCTGGTTAATGGTGTATAATAACTCTATACCCTGTGTGTCTAGTTTTAACTGTTATAAGTTCTTTAGTTCCAATCATGCTAGTCTTTTTCACCTTTACTCTACCAGTGCAGACTTCCCGAAAGTTGTAAAAAAGGGTCAGGTAAGGAGGTACAATCAGTAAAGGGTCAGGCAAAAAAGGGTCAGACCTTCAGACAGATAAATGCTGAGAAATCTGTCAGACTGGAACTGGATCAGTCAAACCAAAATGGCAATGAAGGGACAATATACATGTATAAAAAAGTGCCAGCCATTCAGACTGATTTTGGTTAAAAGGTAGCCAGGCTGACTCAGATTTTGTCAGAAATGTCTGTGGGACTGACGTGTCGGGAAGTCTGTTGTTGTTATCTCCTTGGTGTTTGAGTTTTACATGTACTATAATTACTACTTCATACTTTGGTGTGTCTACCATTGACTAAGCTAGGTGTGTAATACACAATACATTTAGTATGTCAAATCTATCTGTAACCAATTAGCCAAAAGCTAACTATTTGTGTTCTAGTCTCTAGTCTTATTTTTCTATGCTGATTTTAAGAAATTGGCATAAATGTTGAAATGGATTTGCAATAGCTTTCCTTCAAACCCTTCATATAGCAGTCCTTTGGTCACCCACTTGCTTGGACCTCTGTCTCATTTCTTTTTGAATAATTCAAATATCCTATTCTGTGATGTAAGCATTGAAACCTCTACCATACTGTTATGTAAGCCATACTGTGATCTTAACCTAACGAATCTCCAACATATTGTGATTTAAGCATTTAAACCTCTACCATACTGTGATCTATGCATTTAAACCTTTACCATGCTGTGATCTAAGCATTTAAACCTCCAAGATTCTGTGATCTAAGCATTTAAACCTCTACCATACTGTGGTCTAAGCATTTGAACCTCTACCATACTGTGATCTAAGCATTTAAACCTCCAACATACTGTGATCTAAGCATTTAAACCTTCACCATACTGTGTTCTAAGCATTTAAACCCATACCATACTGTGGTCTAAGCATTTGAACCTATACCATACTGTGATCTAAGCATTTAAACCCATACCATACTGTGGTCTAAGCATTTGAACCTATACCTTACTGTGATCTAAGCATTTAAACCTCTACCATACTGTGATCTAAGCTTATTGAAACTTCCACCATACTGTGATCTATCCATTGAAACCTCCTCCATACTTTGAAAGAAGTGTGTAAAATGTTTAGAAGTATGGCTAGTATTGATGTGCTGACTGGTTTATAAACCTGGAATGCTTACGGTTGTAATTGATTGATTTATAATTATTTAACCTTTTAATTGTTATCAGTTTAATCAGAGACTAATTATCTTTAGTCTCTGGTTTAATTTAACAATTACTTTGTAATAATTGATTTCATGATTATGACTACTTTCTGATTGGACCATATTGCATGTTCATAGCATTGCTATATTATCATAGAATGTTTTCTATGAAATATATATATATATACTCTAGTACATATAATACAATGTCAAATAAATAAGCATTGTATTTACCACATGTTTGTATTAAAGGCCCAATGTCTATGATGGACGACATCATGGACAGTCACCTGTAACAAAAAAATAACATGTGGTACTGAGATGGTGAATAGGATGCATTACAATCAGAAAGTAACCAATTGCAAATATTTAATATTACATTTTTATAAATCAATCAAATGTTAACTTTGTAATTACCCAATGTCATTAATTATATTAATTGTATATAGGGTTACAATTACAGTTGATTAAATTATTAAATCATATTAAAAGTTACCCTATTTGTTGTACTGAGTTTCTTAAATCAGATCAACTTGGCTAATATTGTTCAAAATAGACCTTAGAAATAACATGGGGGTAAAGTAGTTCTAGTATGGCCGCTGATCGGAATGTATGTATACGGTATAGTACTGATGCGGCCATGGAACTATTTTAATTCTGTAAAGTAGTTCTAAAATGGCCGACGTTTGGAATGTATGACTTGTATAGTAGATGGCGATAGAACTATTTAAACTCCATAAATTGGTAAAACTGTATCACTTACCAAGAAAATAGGAATCTTCGACAGGGAAATGTTGGCTGGTCTTTCAGTTAGGTACCCTCCAACCTGCTGAAATGTAACCAATTCAACTTAGGTTTATTGATCATGTTTGCCTGTCATTAATCAATGTTCTCAACAAATGTTTTTGGAGATGAAGCATCATGCATGTTTTATTGTGTTTCATCATGACCCAAAAAGAAACATTGCTTCAGGATTTAAAATACAATATCAGGCCAGTCGAAAATTTCCTATTAAGCATATCCGCTTGCTTACGTTAGAGGTCTATTTTTGAACCAGTGTATGCAATGGTCAAGATGGTGTGATTGCATATTTTCATGTTACAAATTGAAGGAAGTTTCCAAATTGGATTAATATGCATTTCATTATACAAATTTAATGTTTACTGAAACAATTACTTTATATCTGTGTTGCTTTTAATGTTGTGGTAACATTAATTTGTGCTTTTTATTGCGAGGCTGTTTTGTATCTTATGTAGTACTTCATGTAACTTGAGTTTGAAGTTCATGTTCAACTTGTTCAAATCAGAGTATAATCTGACTAATTCTTTTATTATTTTACTTTTATTGACAGTGTTTTATCGTCTTATTTATAGGTCAGTGACTTAATTATTCAAACCAATGAGACAGCTCGGCAGACATTCTTCCTACACACATTCCTGTCACATGAGAGACCGTGTCTGTTTGTTGGTCCAACTGGTACTGGTAAATCTGCTATCACCAACAGTCACCTCCTGGGATTACCAAAAGATTTGTAAGATTTTTATCTACGTTAAAAACCTTTTTCAAACAGTGTTTATTTATAGTTAATAAAATATTTTTGAGAACTTCTTGAAGATAGACTTAATTCATAAAACACTCAATATCCATGTGAATTTACCATATTTTCTTTTAGCTGTACATGTAAGTTTATTATACATTGTATCACCCCTATTCAAAGGGCCAGCCAGTTTGGCTTATGAGATACACTCCTTCAGAGAGCATATACTTCCTAACTCCTACCTTGTAATGACAGGTATTAGCTCAAAGCTGCAAGAATGTATTCACTGTTTTGCTTGTAAGTATACATTACTTTTTACCTAACTGGAAACTTCGTGTTACAGATATGTTCCTAACTTGCTGAACTTCTCCGCAAGAACGTCAGCCAATCAGACACAGGATATCATTATGTCAAAGTTAGATCGTCGTAGGAAGGGAGTGTTTGGTCCACCTATGGGTAAGAAGTCAGTGGTATTTGTGGACGATCTGAACATGCCAGCCAAGGAGAAGTATGGAGCACAACCACCAATTGAACTGTTGAGACAATGGCAAGATCACGGACATTGGTACGATAGAAAGGATACGTCCAAACTCTTCCTCATTGATGTGGTAAGTTCTTTGGGTCTTATACACAAAAGTCCTAAGACTAAAACTAAGATTTAGGCATAAAATGTGCAAAAAATAAATTGACTTGCCTTTATCTTCATTGAATCTAAACCAATGCAATTTTGTCAGTATAATTATTGTTTCTTACTTGAGCCTTTTGTCTCACCACAATGTGCAACAACTACGTATACCCAATTTGGCAAACAGGCCATTGTAATTCAAATAAGTCAGGGGTATGTTTTACATGTTTACAAATGCCTAAACCAACCAAATTATATATCTAACGGCATATGATTGTTGCAATATGTACTTACAGTGCAACCTGTCTATATTAGGACATGATGGACATAATTTAAAATAACATCGCGCTTAAGTTCTACATACATGGACTTGTGTACGCCAGAGATGCACTGGGCGCATGTTTGGTGAGATCTCATCTATATGGATTGCTTGTTTTATTGTCAAATCTCTATTGCTTGATGTATATCTTCAGTTGCTAGTTGCTGCAATGGGTCCACCAGGCGGAGGCAGAAACGATATCACTGGTAGATTTACACGTCACATGAACGTTATTTCCATCGATGAATTTGATGATGCTACTATGACACGTATTTTCACATCCATCACAGATTGGCATTTTGCTAAAGGTTTCGAGGGTGCATTTGTTCGAAATGGAAAGGTAAGTTTTCTAGCCAATTTGAAATATCTGTTCTTGAATAGGAAAATCTAATGTCCGAGCTTGATTGTCTTTGGCTTCATTCTCAATGTCGTTAAATGTTGTGTTTTAGTTACTTCATATGGAGGGTGATAAATCTTGCGATTTGTAAAAATAGTTAAAATTCAATGTTTTTATCCTTTCATGTGATTTGGGCTTTGCTTCTTTTAATACAGGCTTTAGTCCAAGCCACTATGGGTGTCTACAAAGAGGCCATCGCAAATTTCTTACCAACTCCAACGAAGAGTCATTACGTATTCAATCTTCGTGACTTTGCACGTGTAATTCGTGGTGTACTGTTAGTGCCATCTACATGTATGACGGAATCAGAGAAATTACATCGACTCTGGGTGCATGAAGTATACAGAGTATTCTATGATCGTCTAACTGATCAATCGGACAGGTAAATTGAAATTTTAGTCATTTCTTTATAAATTTAATGTAAAATCATATTTTTGCAAGGTAAATATTTTGCGAGGTAAATGTTTTATGAATTTGTTATTCTGAAGTAGTTCCAAAAGTTAAAAAAAATGACTGCAAATTCTAAACATCAGAAAAAATGTCTGCATTTAAGTTTGACATTAATGAGCATAAAATTTTATGAATTATCAAACTCAGAAACATAGCAAATATTAAACCTTCTCAATTTTACTGTTACATTCAATTAAAGACATTGATAATCATCAATGATAAGAACATAATGATTTTACAACATTCTGAAGAATGAAAATTGTATCTGCAGTTTTTATCACGCCCAGTTGTCGATACATATAGAGTGAGAGCTAGGTTGCTCGTTTAATCCGGGGTTATGACAAAGACATTAAAAATAGTACAGATATTATTGCTCCCTTGAATGGTGCTATGTGTTTTTAGGTTGAATGTCCTGTTCATTGTTTAAATATCTTATTTCAGAGAGAAGTTCTTCACTATTGTTAAGGAACAGTGTCAGGATCATTTTAAAGTGAATATAGACAAAGTGTTGGGACATTTATCTCGTAGTGGCTCTGTGATAGATGATAATGTACGTAGTTTATTCTTTGGTGACTATATGCAAGCTGAAGTGAAGGCTTATAATGAAGTAACAGACTTTAAGGCTTTGACCAGTACCATGGACAAGTAAGTATTATAATACTTGGTCAGACAATTTATTTATTTTATGACTCCATAACTAATACTGTCGAGTGAAGAGTTATACATGAGTAGTTCCCCTTACACCTTACTGGAAATAAAATGGTCTAGCTGCATACAAAAATAAATATGAACTGTTTTATAGAAAAATATATGAATCTTTCTTTGTCATCTCCAAATTTTGCTTTGCCAAATTGGTGGAAAGGTTAGAAAGTATTTTTCAGATTAAGCTAAAATCCTCTATTAAAACTGAAAAATGTAGGTATCATTACCTTATGCCTATACAATTGTTTTGTAAAGCAGCTTTATTGGATGTAGATGACTACAATGTATGTGCATGTATCTTCAAAACTGTTTTGTCTTAGATTATGAAACATTACATTTATGGTACTAAGTAATCAGTATGTGAATTTGTCTTCCAAAGTTTTAATTGAGTTATGAACCTTGTTTGAAAAGTAGATTTTTTATTGGAATTCCAGATTTCTTGTTTTTAAATTTAATTATGCATTAATCATAATAACTTTATTTTTCAGTTATCTTGAAGAATATAATATAGTGAGCAAGGCGCCAATGCATCTAGTAATGTTTAAGTTTGCTATTGAGCATATTTCTCGTGTGTGTCGTGTATTACTGCAGGACAATGGACACGCCCTCTTAGTTGGTAAGTAAATCTTTGTCTACAATTCATTCAAGTAACGTTTCCTCATAAACTACCTGGCCAATTTTGACAAAACTTTGATTGGTTGAATTTCATGAAAACATCACATGAATACATGGAACTGAGCCAAGTTGTGAATATTGTTAGAAATTGTTGGAGAGTTATTGCTCTTTGATGGTCAACATACAATTCAAGTTTGATAATGATCGGTATTGACCATGTTTAAATCCACTAAGCTTAAGATGCCCATGATGAGCTATTGTTATTGCCCTGTGTCCATCTGTCCTCCATTGTCGACAATTCATTCTTGGAAAACCACATCTCTTCCTCCTAAACTGCTTGGGCAATTTTGCCAAAACTTCGACAAAAAATGATGCTTTGATTGTACTAATATTTATGCAGTTATTGCCTCTGTCTTAAATTCGAAAGAACATTTATAAGTCTAAGTCTGACTATTAAATTATTTGTGTACAAGGCCCTAGGTTTGATATGACTTAAATACGGTTGACCAGCGGGACCTTAAACAATATTTAGACTGATTGGGCATAATTATTACGGTAAACATGTTAAATCGTAGCAAACTTTGGATGACAAGATCTGCAATATAGGCAGTGCCTTAATTCATATTACTGCTGAGAATTGAATGTGAATGATGGGTTTAATCCTGCTTTAGATACAAACTAAATCTATTCTATGCTTGATGTATCATTGTAGGTATTGGAGGTAGCGGTAGACAGAGTGCGGCTAAACTAGCCGCTTTCATGGCCGACTATGATCTCTTCCAAATTGAGATCACCAGAAACTATACACCTACAGAATGGAGAGAAGATATTAAAAAGGTAACCTCTTGGTTTACAAGTTTTACACTAGTTGGCAGTAACACTCTTGCTTGTAGCCAAAGTACGTTGGCTTGTGACCCTCTTAGGTACCAATTTATACACCTGAGTTAAGTGGAGCATTCTGTAAATCCATTTATATTCATTAATTATGACGTTTATTTTACAAATATCGCAAACAAACTTATATCCCTGAGAGGAACTCAGTTTGTGAATAATAGGGTAAATAAAATCATCGCAAATATTTCGCGATGTACAGTAGTTAGAAGGAGTGATCTTAATGCAAATGTGATGAGATTTTTTCATTTTCTAAAAATATAATATTTCTAAAAATATATTATTTTTTTTTTAGATAACCAACTTTATTTTATACGTAGAATCAAGGTTGAGAAAACGGTAGAATAAAAATATCTATGACTAGAGGATTCACTAAAAATGTAAACTTGATATGTTTCAGTTATTCATGAAGACCGGTAGTGAGGGCAAGCAGACGGTGTTCCTGTTTGCTGATACACAGATCAAAGATGAATCGTTCATGGAAGATATCAGTATGATTCTAAACACTGGTGATGTACCTAACCTGTTTGCACAAGATGAAAAAGCTGAACTCATTGAGAAGATGCAGGCTGTGGCTAGACAAGAGGTAATGTGTCTTGATGGTATCTTATCAACAGTTTCCAGATTTGATACAAATTGATACACAAGAAACACAATTTGTTTGCTGGCTGTTTCATACCCCTTACAAATTGCAGATTGTGTTACAGAACCCTTTTTAAACATACTATTTGAAAAGTACTTCAGATCTTTTTTTTACATTCATTAATTAATTACAGTTAATGTGTTATTGATCTCACTTCCTGTATGAATTCCCTGCCCCCATCAGGACTCTGAGACATTTGATGTGTGATTTCAAATGTACAAACTCGGAAATATGTGACACATTTTAACTTTCCTAACCTGTTAATTTTACAGCATTAACTGTATAGACTGTTCCAGGTACTGGCACATAAAACATACACTGTTGGCTATTTATACCCCCGCATAACGAGTTGTAAGGGGGGTATACTGGATTCAGCTTGTCTGTCGGTCTGTCTGTCCGTAGACGCATTCTTGTGGACGCAACTCCTCCTACAGTTTTGGCAGGATTTCGCTCAAACTTTCACAGATGAACAACCTGAAAATATAGATTTGCATGAAGAAAGGAATTTGCGCTGCAATAAATTTTGGCAGAATTATGGCCCTTTGCCGGCGGGGGTATATTAGTCTGCCGAATGGCAACAGCTCTAGTTTGCAATTTGCTTTACAATGTGAAGATCTGTGTTTCTACATGAAAATTTCATTGTCACAAACATTCATTTTGTTTAAAAGGGAGTTAACAGGCCCCAATCTCCCGAAGCATCTCAAGAAGAAATCTCAACTCAAATTGAGATTTTGCTCAAATCAGAGTCTAAATTTGAGATAACTATGAAGCTCGAGCTCTTGAAGTTTTACTGTAATAAATCAGAATAATGTTTCTGTTTTGTTATACCAATTTAGATTACAATTTTGCATGGAAACTTTCTCAAACAATAGGTGAAGAAATTTCAGTTGAGATTGAGCTCAGATTGAGATGGTTCAGGAGATTGGGCCCTGTGTGTATTGAAGGTGTATTTCCACTACTTTCTCTTACATGAGTTTTACTATTTTCTCCATAGACCAATACTTCATGTATATACATGCAGTAACAGGGGTTTTACTATTCAAGAGTAGGAATCTGAATAAAGAAATTGTTAAATGAATGAAATCAGTGTTTTAAATGGTATGGATGGATTTTAGCCTTGGTTTCATACATACTGAGTTACTTCCCTTTAATCATAATAATTCAAATTGTCTGTAGTTTAAGGCTCTGCATTAAAACACCAGAAAATTTATTGGATTGAAATCTCAGAGTAGTAGAATTCCTGTGTTAAGAATACTGATAAGAATCTAGTAAGGATGTGTATGTACGTCAATGAGCGTAGAAATGCAATGTTATGTAGTAAAGGGTTGATGAAATGTGTATGGAAATGATAGAAATTATAGTTGATGTTGTTTTATTACATGAACAGTCTCATATTTCAGGCTTTAAAGGCAAAACTGGTTGGTGTAGTTGTTGTTATTAGCCAACGCTTTATAATTCCTTGCATTATCATGTTGAGGATTAGATGCAATACAGTCGTAATTGATTGGTTTGTCAACTAATGAGTTACAGCTGTTTTGCATCAAGCCTTTTACTGATTGATCATTCCAAATTTCACTAAAGAAAAATTGTTGTATTTATATACACTTGAGAGTAGTTTTATCATAACCTCAAAACTGAAGGGTTAATGGGGCTGATTGATTGAGGTTAAATGTTTTAGTTCAAAACCTTTTGGCCATTGCAAAAATACTGCTTTCTATGTATTTGAAATTTATTAGTTACTCTATGGTATTTATATATATTGAAAATATAAAATGATAGAATGAGTAATATATATATTATATAATATACATGCAGAACTTAAGTATCTTCAAAGACTAGATAATGGAAATGATAATGATACAAATATACAGTACTGGTTTCTAGGGTACTGTTTTATCAAAGGACTTACGGAAATCGTAAACTTACAATCAAATTTAAATTCTTTATAATTTGTTAACAATTATAAGTGTGGTACATGGAGCTGCAATTCTAATACCGATTCAGTTAATAAACTCCTACAAACCATATTCATCACCAATTTGCAGTTGTTAAAGAATTATAAAGAATTAAATTTGAGCGTTACTTTAAGATTTTCGTAAGTGCTTTGATAAAACGTACCCATAAAGCTATGTCTTACGATGATAAATATAAGTTTAAACTTCTTATTACCAGTCTGTTTAAACTATTATAATAACTAGACCTTCATGAAAAATCCTGTGCTAGAACTGTTGTAAAGTTTCCTTATAATGTAATGAATTCTTAGAATAATTTGTTGTACCTTTCAGCAGTCTTATTATTATTATCTATAAGCGATAATTTACTTACTAGTATATTTACAAATTGTGATCATTAGTTTAATGAATTTCTGCGGACTTAGCCATGTTTCAATATATAGATAACCATGTTTCAATGTATAGACTGCCTGGTAAGCGCTTTGCCTGTCCGAAAGTGGACTTTTTCGGTTCCCTGATTAGGCAGATTAAGTTTTCTGTCGGGACGGGCATTGACTATGATCATGTCCTCCACAAGTTCAGTGGAGTGTCCTCCACAAGTGGGGAAGTTGTCATCATGTCCTCCACAAGTACAATGGAGTGTCCTCCACAAGTGGAGAAGTTGTCAGTCGCTTGCAGAAGAGCAGGCTTGTACTGGATAGTAAATTGATAGATTCCTGGAAAAAGGGTTGAACTTGGGTCAAAAGTCCGCAAAAAATGACTGATAAATAGTTGAGAAATGATGTAAAAACTTAATATAATTAAACCAATAAGTAATGTTTTTATGCCCCTGTATCGATAGATCGGGAGGCATATAGTGATTCACCTGTCTGTCCGTTCGTACGCCGTCCGTCTGTTCGTCCGGTTAACCCAAATTGACCGTTTCTTCTAGCATTAATATGGCTTGCTACAAAGCTTTGATACTTGCCTGGATATTGTATATGAACACTCTCCACACGCCTGTATCATCTAACCCCATTTTGACCTTGACATTGACCTAATTTTGGACTTAGACTTATTTATGGACAAGGCTTCCACAGGGGGCATAAGCGTTTATTGAACGCAGTCTTGTTATTTGTAAAATTTGAATAAAACATACGTTAACAATTTTAACTTCTTTGTGAAGAGCGAAAAGAAGGAGAAAGAGAATGCATTGAATGAGGTGACGGAAGGTGGATCAAGTCCTAGCAATAGCAATGATGCTCCTACTTACTCTTATGAGACTAGCGATATGTATGCCGCGGTGATTATCAATCCGACATGAATGTTGTCGAAAAAAATGTTTCCTTATTGTATGAAGCATGATGTAACAAGTTGTAAATTTATATGTGAACTTATGTGGCATGTTTGTAGTATTGTTTTTGTTTTAAGAACCATTATATTGAGAATATCAGCATTATTTTGTTAGCTGAATTTTGATTGGTTGTTAAGAAAGCATGCTTAATTTTGATTGGTTATTAAAGGAGAATTATAATTTTAAAAAATTCTGAATTTTGATTGAGTGTTATTGGAGGGTATAGATTATTTTCTGATTCTTTATTGGTTATTGATGCATCATGCTGAAGTTTGACTAAATTTTTGTACATTTAATAGCATAAAAAAGAATCTGTCTCCTGTCGTTACTATGTTGAAAATTGTCAAAATTTTGTTAATTCAATAGTATATGTTTGCAGTGCCTAGTATGAAGAAGTCATTCATCTGATATTTTCTGTTTAAGAAATAAAAATCTGTTCGCATATATTGTCGGTGAATAAAACACGGGTAGGAGTTCGGATGCGAAAAAATTAAATCACGAGTGCGTAGCACGAACGAGTGCCCGTGTTTTATTCACCGACAAAATACAAGAACAGAGTTTTTATTTCGATTCTAAATACGATAATATCCCGCACTATTTAACTGCGCACACTCCATTTTCACCCATTTGACATTGATCATAATTCCATGCTGAAATTGAGTGGCTTATTAGCTGGTACAATTACCCCCCTCGTTAATGAAAACGGCCTACGTAATTTTCTGAAGGAAATAACACATTTTAAACATTGAAACAATTTTGATAACACGAGTATAGGGTATCGATTTCATTAAATGAAAAATGTATATGAATTGATTATCAGAAGTTTTAATGAAATTTTAATGTCGAGAGTATATTGGATTTTCTAAAAATAGACGCGTCATAGCTGTAACACTGGATTCTCGTGCAACATGCCTTGCCATCGCGACCCGTAGAATTTTACTATAAAGTTTACGTTCATTCATTCATAAATATGTCACGTGATACGGGGCCTAAATAGTAACAGCCAATTTGAGAGGTATGTTTTATGGGGGTAATAAAACATGCTCTTGTTTGCACTATGTTTATACGGATTAATCCGCGGATCGTGTTAGAATGTCTGTTTTAACCCTATTATGTGAAAATGCTACGTAATTTGATGAGATTACAAAAATCTGATTATTGCCAAAGAAACAGGCATTAGTTTTAATGATGCAGAATACTTAATATTTATAACAAAACTTCGTTTTAAATTTTTTACATACCACCAGTTATCATATTTTGAAAACATGAGGAGCATTTATGTCAAATACATTGTATTTTTGGTAGGTTACAAATTCTCCGTATATTGAGATAGCTAAGTTTCAGTTGCTTGCAATAGAGTAAGTTAGCTCAGTAATTATTGATAATTCCAGTAAAATTTAGTCCCTACTCCTTTGAAAAGTCCTTGAATTAGAAATTGGCAAAAAGTCTGAAAATATAATAAGCTTAAATCTTTGCACGGAAACACTAATAGAAATAAGAGACATGTTTTATCCATGATGAGTATTGGCTGATATTTGTTTAATATGTATATTTTGATAAACATTTATATTGTATTAGAGCTCTAGATACTAAATTGTGGCATGGTGTCAAAAAATGTGCTTTGTAGCATAAAGTTATATTAAGCAACCTAAATAGTGTTGTCATGTGAACACCTTGTACAGTATTGTGAACCATTTGTAAACTATACATACCGCTGATTGTACTTTAAATAATAAAAAACATAATATAAAATATAGAAAATAATTGAGTATGTTTTATGCATGTAATTCTTAAGTTTTATTGATACCAACAATGTCATGTAATGTTTTTTAATATTAGTATTCAAAGTATAACCATGGTTTATTTAGTATAATATTAAGTTTGATATTATTTTAGGTAATTTATTTTAACTCAATGAATGTGAATAGTTTCCTATTTAAAAATGCATGTTTTTGGTTTCATAGCAGAATTGTCATGTTAGAAATATATATGTCTATATTAGTGTCAGAGATAAAGCCTTTTAAAGGTTTCAGCCATTATAGCTTATTGGTAACTGCCTAGACTAGACAAAGTCCTGTGGTACTTTTTGAAAGGCTTTAGTCTACATCTTGTATGAATAACTACATATTGAATTAAAATATTTTATTTTTTATTTTTACAGGGTAGAAAAATGGAGGCTACACCATTAGCTATGTACAACTATTTTATTGAACGTGTACGACAGAATCTTCATATTGTCTTGGCGATGAGTCCTATTGGAGATGCTTTCAGAAACAGACTGAGAATGTTCCCATCTCTCATTAACTGTTGTACCATCGATTGGTTCCAGGTAATTTTAGTTATAGTCATTTAGTAACTTGAATAAAATTTGTAGACCAGTCTAAATATAGATTCAAACTGGTTCCAAGTATTTTTATTTAGTCATTTTGTAAATTCCACCAAATATGTAGACCGGTCTATATAGATTCAGATTGGTTCCAGATAATTTCATTTACTAATAGTTTATTTAGTAACTTCCACAAAATATGTAGACAAGTCTTAATCAGTTTGGTAAAAACGAAAAAGACATGCAACCAGTCCACTTTAAGCAATTGTTTGGTCTTGACAGCTTGTCAAACTATAGGACCAGTCAGATTGGTCACTGGCTGTCAACATGTTGAATTGCTGTGCATCAAGAATTGACAACCATGAATAGTTTTTAGATGATTTATCACCATTTTTGTGTAAATGATAAATTCTCACCATCATCTGTCAGGTGAAAGTATATAGTAGCTCGAGAAATCTGGTATTTATGTTAATGGAGGCAAGAATTTGAGAATTTTGTATAAAACACTTCACAGACTTCATGGATTTGAAATTTAAGAAAAATGATGAATTATAGATTATTTGAACCATGAATACCAAACTTGTTCTATACTGGTGCTATATTGGCCGGCTAGTTAATAAGCCAGATTTGATAAAATAAATGCACAGTAAAACCTCATCTTAACACCACCTCTATAATAAGACCAACCATGGTTCATTAGCAGACCCATAGCCACTCTGAGGCACCTCAAGGCATTTTTGCATCTGTGAAAATTGGAGAAATTACCAAATGTTTCTGAAGAAAAAAATGCCTCAAATAGACCCTAGAAAATATTTGTCTTGGTGATTTTTTGTCTGTAGATATACAGTCCTGATTAGTTTGACATTTAGAATATTGCCACAAGACTGTGTCAGTTTTCAGATTCTATACAACCTACCTTTTTCTTCCAGCTAATGACATTTTAATTATAAATTTTCAGACCTGGCCTTCAGATGCCTTGGAAATGGTAGCTAACAAATTCTTAGAAGATGTTGAATTGGAAGATCAAATAAGAATTGGTGTGGTCAGTATGTGTAAAATGTTCCACGAGAGTGTCTTCATATTATCCGAAAGGTAAGTCAAGTAAAAAACCCATATAAACACCACCTAAGTTATAAGACCATCCTAAAAAGAATTAAGGGCTCAACTTGGGTCATTGACCAAACTGGATAATCACATATTTCTTACTGTCTCTATCTGACACAAAAACAAAGAAACAAAGAAGTTTGGGGTTCACTCCTTTGCTGCATCATATCAAAGACCGAAAAAATTACCATTGATACATTGCTTAACACTCGACAAAAAGGGAAAGCTGGCTTTTCTTCCCTTATACCCTCATGATGATGGATACCATCAAGAATGAGGTGTTGAGTTTGATTAAATATAAGCTGCAAAACTTATTTCATATTCAACATTAAAATAAGTATGAACTGATGAACTAACTACCGTATCACAAACTGTCTCATAACTTCCCCGAAGCTTCCACTAGACTTGATCTGTTTCAGATGTCCTGATAGCTCATTAATTTAAATTGGGAGTACAACGTTGAGGCAAAAAATGCTCAGTGGGACCTAGGCTTTAGAGACAGGTTTGACTGAATAATGATAATACTGAATCCAACAAGGGAAGCAGTATTCAGCAGAAAAAGCACAGCTCGAAAGGCACAAAAGCACCAAATTATAATTAAAGAGATAAAAAATAAAAAAGGCACAAAAAATAATGTTATTTGTGTTTCTTTCTTGCAGATTCTTTGATATGTTACGTCGTCATAATTACGTGACGCCGACCTCATATTTGGAGTTAATTCTGACATTTAAGAAGTTACTGGGAGTTAAACGTGACGCCATTATGCTGTTACGTCAGCGGTATCTGACTGGTCTAGAAAAACTTGAGTTTGCTGCATCACAAGTATCTGTCATGCAACAAGAGCTGAGAGATCTACAGCCTGAACTGATTAAAACATCAGCCGAGACAGAAAAACTCATGATAAAGATCGAGCAAGATACGGTGGAAGTTGAGGCAAAGAAAGAGGTAATGACATTGTTGAATATGTTTGGTCTAATTTGCTGCCAATTTCCAATTCTTTGATGTCAAATTTTGTTAAAAATCCTACCATAGAGTTATATTGTGATTGTGTGGGTAATGCTCTTGACTACTGATCAATAGGTGCCTGGTTTGAATCTTGGCCTGGGCACTTGGTCATTTCTGAAATACTTTAAAGTGTTGCCCACCTAACTAAAAAGTTAAGTTACCAATTTTCTAGGGCTGCTTTCAGCAGTTCAGCCGTTCAGCCACCCTTTGACATTTAAACTCCCCCTGTTCATTGGGCTACCTATGGAAACCTACTTCGAGTCTCCCTGGGGAGACTATTTCTCTCCTGGTGGGTGTGCAGCCAACATCGATCTTCGGCGCCCAGGACTATCGAACATGTTCAGACACAGCCCTCACAGGTACCAATTCACACCTTGGTCGAGTGGAGCATGTGGGTCATTCGTGCTCAGAGAAATTAAGCAGTGGTCCAGACGGGAGTTGAACCCGGGACCTCTCGGTCCCGAAGCGCGCGCCCTACCTCTAGGCCACCGCTCCCCACTACAGAAGTAGTTGGTGACCGTGAGGTAGTCTTGAATGTAGTGGTGCTGTACACCACAGGCACTTTAAGGAACCAAGGCATCTGTTTAGAAAGGGCTAAGGTATTGCACTAGATTAATTTTATCACACCGCTGTCTTTTCTACAAAAACAGCAAGCACTTTATGGGTTATCCATGATCCAAAGATCTAAAGAATATCAACATTATCTAATATATCATATCAAAGTGTCCTTTATTCAGACTTCAAACCTGAAACAAGTGTTCTCCAAAAAGTGGAGTTAATGATGAACTGTGTAGATGTAAACTGCTATAAATATATCCAGATGAATGATGCTAGTTCTATTGTTACAGGTGGTTTCCGCTGATGAAGCTATAGCTAACGAGGCAGCTGCTGCAGCTCAAGCCATCAAGGATGAATGTGAGGGTGATCTGGCTGAAGCTATACCGGCCTTAGAGTCTGCCATCCAGGCTCTCAACACCCTTAAACCTGCTGATATCACTCTAGTCAAGTCTATGAAGGTGAGTAATCATGGTTACCATAGTTACAATGTAGCAATGAATTAAATGTTGTTAAAATTTGCATTCGAATTATTTACCAACTGAAACTTTATGTTTGGTTTGCCAACTAATCCATGGGTCACAAATGACACGGATGTCCTTGTGTCTGATGGCATCATGTACACACTGACCCATGATTGGCTCTGAATCTTGCACAAAGGATTTGTGACCCAGGTATAAAGTGTGGCCCCTAAAAATATATGTTCATTTTTATAATTATTTCAAATATCATTCTAAGCGTGTTCCTTAATATCAAAGGTCTTTGTGATTTTAGGACTGTGTAAAAAAATGTATAATTATGTATATACAAAATGTCTGTGATTTTAGAATCCCCCAGCATTGATCAAGTTGGTGATGGAGTCTATCTGTGTGATGTTGGGGTACAAACCAGAGAGAAAACCAGATCCCACCGGTACTGGAAAAATGGTGGAAGATTTCTGGGGTCCATCTCAGAAAGTACTCGGCGACATGAAGTTCCTGGACAAACTAAAGAGCTATGATAAGGACAATATAGCTCCTCCTGTCATCAAGAAGATTAGAGAAAAGTAAGGGATAGTTTAGATTGATTGGATCGTGCAAATGTTTGCAAATGAATTAACGTGGTCCTCTAACCTTTTATTAGCTTAATTAAACAGTTGATTTCTTGTCTATAATTTAATTTCAGCCTTAAGTTTGTTTTCATAAGGGGAGATTTTTTATTTATTATACATCTGTTGTAAAATGTTGTATTGTATCAGCCTCAATAACGTAGTGGTAGTGCGTCTGCTTTGAGGGGGACAGGTTTTGGGTTTGATCCCAGACTGTGACATACCAAATTTGTTAAAAATGGTACTCAGTCTGGTATATCTCTTGATGCTTGATGCTCAGCATGGTTCCAGTTAATGCCTGGAGTTTGGATAATGTGACTGGGTGGTCTCCATATACATATGACTCACATACTGTATACCATTGGTTGACCACCGTTTCTAAATGTCTTAGAATTTAGGGTGCATGTACAGTATTTAGTATCAATTATTAAAACATGGGGTTTTGTTGGTTTTTGAACTTGTACCAATATTTATCCACGTTGTTAAAAAACCTGTTTTTCATGGCCATGATTCTTGTAGAATATTTACACCTATCTTCTATCATTAGGTACATACCTAACCCTGAGTTTGATCCAGCTATCATCAAGAATGCATCCACTGCTTGTGAAGGTCTGTGTAGATGGGTGAAGGCTATGGACATATACGACAAGGTCGCTAAAGTTGTTGCACCTAAGAAGATCAAACTGGCTGGAGCTGAATCCGAGTTAGCTGTACAGATGGATAAACTCAATGAAAAAAGAGCTCAGCTTAAAGAGGTTGGTAAAGATTATCATAATTAACCTGGTTCAACATTGGAAAACATGGTTATTACATTCAAATTTTATGGTTTGCAAATTTGTCAAATGGTAACGGCAGGACTTCAGACACCCTTAGTATCTTTCCAATTGACATAACACTCCGCCTTGTTGCTTGTCGAAATTGTTTCTCTAAGGTTTTTAAGTGAATTCATTGGACCATGTGCTTCTAATGTACTGTTAAAATATATTTAAAATAAGGTAATTGATTGATCTGTAGAAATTAGCTATTCTGTGATATATTATTCGTACATTTTAATATTTCAATCATGGAAAGAATGTAACAAATTTATTACCTCCGTTGGAATTTGTGTAACACAGTTGCCTCCCTATTATTTATACCGAGTCTGTTTGACTTTTTCAGGTTACGGACAAACTTCAAGCTTTGAATGACGAATTTGAAACCATGACGAAGAAGAAGAATGAGTTAGAGGCAAATATTGACCTTTGTTCCAAGAAATTAGACAGAGCTGAAAAACTGATTGGAGGTCTGGGTGGTGAGAAAGACAGATGGACAGAAGCCGCTAAAACTCTCGGTGAAAAATACACCAATATTACAGGAGATGTGTTATTGTCCTCAGGAGTGGTTGCTTATCTTGGTGCCTTTACTGTGGATTTCAGAAATGTAAGTACAAAATGTACTGGCTATGTGTTGTATGTATCTTAAACAATACAGTATGTTTATTAATGATTTAGGCCACCTGCCCTCAACATAAACATTACATATACTATAATATCAGCCCAGGCCAGCTGTTTTGTTATAATCCCATTTATTAACAAGTGCAAAATATTTACAACACTTAACTACTTATATTGTTATTAATGGGTTGCGAGGTGGTTAAGTGGACTTAACGTTCTATACTCATCTGAAGGTCTTAGGTGGACTTAATGCTCTATACTCATCTGAAGGTCTCGGGTTCAAAATCAAGGCTTTTAAGAAATAAATTTATTAGTATGTATTTTGATCAGTTTTGATCCAATTTCTTATTGCAGGACATTACAGCAGATTGGCTGAAGGAATGTAAGAAGAGAGACATCCCATGTTCCAATGTATTCTCCCTGAACCAGACACTCGGGGAACCAGTAAAGATCCGTGCTTGGAATATCGCTGGTTTGCCAGTAGATAACTTCAGTATAGACAATGGTATTGTAGTCTACAACTCCAGAAGATGGCCTTTGATGATTGATCCTCAAGGTCAAGCTAACAAATGGGTGAAAAATTTAGAAAGACAGAATAAGCTTGGTATAATTAAGCTCTCTGACGCCAATTATTTGAGAAGTCTCGAAAATGCCATACAGTTTGGTTCCCCAATCTTAATTGAAAACGTTGGTGAAGAATTGGATCCAATCCTGGAGCCAGTACTACAGAAACTTACGTTCAGACAGCAGGGTGTTGATTATATCAAACTTGGTGACAACGTGATTGAGTACTCCAAAGATTTCCGTCTGTACATCACAACAACTTTGAGAAACCCTCATTATCTGCCTGAAGTAGCTGTCAAGGTACGAAATTGCACATGTTCACTTATATATCGAGTTTTAAAGGCAGCACTTTTCATAACTTGTTGTTATAGGATTAAGTGAGTTACATTAGTTATAGCATTTGAAAAGTTGTGTGGCAAATAGAATGGAACGATACTGGTTCAAAGCAAAATGCAAATATTCAAGCCTGTTACCGATCTAAGGTGTTGATCGATAACTGTTACAGTTGCCCTGATGTCTATCGCATAAACTTGTTTTCCAAGATGATCAACACAATTGTACAAAAATTAAGTTATTTGTTGTTAAAATAAGTGATGCCTACTCAATCACAAGTTTATTGGATAAATTTTAAGTCAACCCTCAAAATTTGTTTTTGAAATTCAGGTATGTTTGGTGAACTTTATGATCACCCCACAAGGTTTAGAGGATCAGTTGCTGGGTATTGTAGCAGCCAAGGAGAAACCTGAACTAGAAGAAAAGAAGAATGAACTGATCTTGGAAAGTGCGGCTAACCAGAAACAACTCAAGGAAATTGAAGACAAAATTCTCGAAGTTCTGTCATCGTCTGAGGTTAGTACACGTGTGACGTCACTGAAAGTATCAAAAATAAAAATAAGTTTAATGGGACAGATGGTGGATTTTGTTTAAAAAAAATAAAAAAATCATAAAAATCAAGCAAACGGTACGCCCTACTCTGTTGAATGTAAACAAATGCAATTCAGTTGATAAGTAAATGAAAATAAACTTTCTTCAAGACGATGAACACCATTGTACAAAAATCTCCCACAAAATATTTTCTGTCTTTTGTTCTTCTGCAATTTACAAATTTATTACATTTTGATCAAAATCAGTGAACATTCATACTTGAGAATATACACGAGCTCACTCAATTATGTTGTTGCACTCTGACATATCCCTGGCTTAGAATGAGAAGGTCATAAGTGCTACCTACGACCTTATAAAACCCATACATATTTGAAATCTGCATCTCAAGGTGCTTCTTATGAGCCTATTTGCAAGAAAATCGGAACATGACCAAACTGAAGTTTAAAAAGCTTGATTTTCCATAAGGAGAGAGTTGTTTTCAGACAGTTGTTTCTTGTTTTCTCAAAATATCAATTTTGTACTTACGACCTTATTCTAAGCCAGTGATATATTTGTTATATTCCGTTTGTTCAGGCGTGCCCTGTATAATTGACTAACAGTCTCATTCATATGCTTATTGAAATATTTCAACCTTTTCAGGGTAATATTCTGGAAGACGAGAGAGCTATCCTGATATTGTCATCGTCTAAGGTATTATCTCAAGAGATTGCTGCGAAACAAGAGATTGCTACACAGACTGAGATCCTGATTGATGAAACAAGAAATGGTTATAAACCTGTTGCTGTCCACTCATCTATTCTATTCTTCTGTATCTCTGACTTGGCTAATATTGAACCTATGTACCAATATTCATTGACTTGGTTCATTAACCTGTACTTACAGGTAAGTAATATTCTGTGATTGATAAACTTTAAGGGGTTAAGTCCATTTTCTGTTTAGTTTAGCATTTGAAATGTGTGAGACTTAATTTTACCAAATCTTAGCAAGTCTCATTACTTACAAATCTGAATGTTGATCTGAAAATGAACCAATACTTCTTCACAAAGTCAATGCGCCTAATATCACTATATTTATCGACTATTACATGAACTAGTCAAAATTATAATTGTGCCATTACAATTGATGTAAAGTATTACAGTGAATTTCTTTTGGCTTTGGCGATTGGAATTAACTTAAAAGCTTCAAGCAATGTTTTATCCATTTCTACCGATAAAATTGATGTGTTGTGCATGACTGTAATTTTATTCTATTAAATATTTTATTATTGTTCTATTGTAGTCAATTATGAACAGTCAACCATCAAATGAATTAGAAGAGAGAATATTCAACTTGAACGATCATTTCACCAACAGTATATACAAGAATGTGTGTAGATCATTGTTTGAGAAAGACAAGCTCTTATTCTCCTTTATTCTGTGTGTCAACATCTTGAAAGGACAGTAAGTACCCTTTCCATTCCTCTGTCTGTCTGTACGTACATTCCTAAAATCTTGTTTTTATTTCGGAAAAATTGTAATTTTCTTAACAATATTGTTTGATACTTCAACCAATGAAAACATGTTTTACAAACTGTAAAGATTAGCCAATTACATGTATCATTGAAATCAATTGGTATTTACGTAATTTTACTTCATTATGATATCATTAGTTTCTGTCTCTGTATGAGTGTACATGTAATACAGCCTAATTTGATAGAATTATGATGTTATTATTTTATTATCTCAAGAGATTCCTAGTACTAGGTACAAAACTGCTTACATGTCTTAATTTCCAGGTTTTGCAGTTGGTTTACTAATTATTGTACATTCTAATCCAAGAAAATAATGCCAATAGAATATTGTACCATACTGTTACCCTAACATTGCTTAAGCAATGTATTTGTACTAATATTGCTATGTATAAATCATGTTTATACTAATATTGCTATGTAACAAATCATGTTAATTTTGCTTAATTAACATTAACCATTAATTACAGCTTATCCATGTAAAGTGCTGTGATAGAAAGGTTGCATCGGCCGATTAGCATGTTTTTATGTTCGATTGTAGATCAGTTTTGGATGTATGCTCATTGTAGTCAGATTCCTAGTCCTGTCAGGTCACACCCTGCTATGAAAATTTAACAACTTTGTTGATTTACTCCACATGTGGAGAAGTTCCTTGTGAAAGGGTTAGTTAGTAATGGTTAGGGTACAGTCCAGGAAAACTGGTTTCATATTGGTGAATCTGCCGATGTCTATAATGTGAAAATTGGTTGAGAAACAGCAGTATTAAACCAGAATAAAAAAACTAACTTAAACTGTATAGTTGTGAATTTTGTTGAACAAATTATACAATGAACCAAAATGTCTACATTGTGCTGTAATATTGTTGTTAACAATTATTAGAGTAAATGCTAAAGGGTAAGTAACAATGCACCTCTGATACCAAGGGTTTACTTTGAGAACAACGAGTACAAAGTTCTGTTTTAGCTTTCAGCTTTATTTTTGCAAGCCGCCATGTTTTACTGACAATGCTATCGTTGTTATTGTTGTTGTTGTTGTTTGAAGCGTCATGTTGTGTTGTTGTTTAGCTAATTATTGCAGGCAGATGTTTTGAAATGACCTGTTGTTACGAATCTTCATGTAAACTGCCGTATTGACTGAGAGCGCTGTTGTTGTTTCCCTCTTCCTGCTATATTGTTGTTGTTGTTGTTCAGCTAATTATCACAGGCAGCAGTTTTAGGACTGACCGAGTCATTGTAGCTTTTCATACAAAGCATGCACTGCATTGGATGGATGTTACGCTCTCATTGTTCAGTTAATACTTCTAGCAAATAGCAGCTTTGGACTGAAAATTCTTGCAAACAAGCTGCTAATGAAATGGACTATTGTTGTTGTTGCTGTTGTTTTGAGCCTTGTGTTGTTACAATGTGTTAACTACCATTTGTTTTGCTTTGAGCAGTGTTCATGTACATAAGTATGTACATAATGTGCAGTTAATTGAGTGGAAGCCAGACACATAGAAATCAGAATCCTCAGAAAACAGGATTTACTACCTGATATCTGGGTTGGTCTGGTCTTCACTGAGTTTACTGTCACATTACTGAGCTTTATTTGATGTGACTATTTGCTTTCAACTTTGTGTGTTTCATTGATTGATAAAAAAATCAGCTGAAGAACCATTAAGTTAATTATAGATTTAAGTGCTTTATATTTTGATTGAAACAAAGAAAACATTAGCATAAATTCCCATGATTGTCCACACCTGTTCAATGTAGGTAGCCCACAGGTAAAAAAGTGGAAGAAGATTCTCAGAGGAAATTGAATTCTGATTTTGCACATTCTTAGACCTTGATAATGTCTACACCTACCGTATTTAGTTACATTCTGGGCTGATAAACCTGCGTACAAAACATAGGTTTTAATGGTACAGTCAACTCTCATTATCTTGAACTCGCTTATATCAAATTTTCCGTTAATTTTTTTTTAAATCCCGATTGTTCTCCTACTTTGTCTATATGAAATCTCGAGACCTATCTCAAAGTTTCAGCTCGGAATGCGGCTCGAAGAAATTTCCATTGTCCTGTGAAATTCGAGATGATGAGAGTTGACTGTATATAATAACAAGATTGGTATTGATGCCATATTTATCACTGAAAAATAATGCATGACCTATTACTATAGTACGGTTAATGGCATATCAGTAATGACACTTATCCATTTATTTATGACATATTCGTTCATGACAGTGTCATAATAATTGAAATGATAAAACACACAAATACTTATCATGAGTTTGCTATATGTATGTATCAGCCTTCAAGTTGTATTAAATAACTCTGATAGTACTTCAATCAGGCCCCGATCTCCAGAAGCATCTCAAGTAGAAATCTCAACTCAAATTGAGATTTCGCTCAAGTCAAGAGTATAAATTTGAGATCATTCTTAAGTTTTGTGCTCAAAATATTTTACAGTAATAAACTGATGCTCAGAACAACATTATCTGTTTTGTGGTGCCAACTTTCAGAGTCTGGTCTCCCATGGAAATTATCTCAAAGACACATGACAGTATTTGAGATTTATCTTAGCTCAGATTGAGATGCTTCGGGACATCGTGGCCAGTTCTATATACTGGTACATAATTAAGCAAACTCTGAAATGTTTGAATATTGTATCTGATTAACCTGCACTATTGTATGTTTGGATATTGTATCTGATTAACCTGCACTATTGTATGTTCTTAATTCACCAGACATAACCCTGCTGCGTAAGTTCTCACAAAGATTCATATTTTCAGAGTTTTTTTATGCCCCCCTATCGATAGATGGGGAGGCATATAGTGATTCACCTGTCCGTCCGTCCGTTCGTCCGTCCGTTCGTCCGTCCTGGTTAACCCAAATTGACCGTTTCTTCTAGCATCATTATGGCTTGCTACAAAGCTTCCAAACTTGCATGGATGTTGTATATGAACACTCTCCACACACCTGTATCACCTGACCCCATTTTGACCTTCACCTTGACCTAATTTTGGACTTAGACTTATTTATGGACAAGGCTTCCACAGGGGGCATAAGCGTTTATTGAACGCAGTCTTGTTTATTACAACTATCCTAGATATTATACTTAGATTGAAACTTGGATTAGAATTTGATGTATACCTTTTACCTAGATGCAGTTTAGAAAGGGCTGATGCATTTTCCATGCTTTTAACTTATTAGCTACATTTTATGTGGATTTGGTGTCCTGAGTATCGAGTTACTGCAAAGATTTGCACTAAACTCCAAATTTGTATGAAGATACATGTAGCTTGGTGTTTAAAATTTTTTTTAGATATAACCATAGAAGTATAGCTAGCATGTTTTCTGCCTCAATCGGTCCCAACCACCAATGGGGCATATAGATTTGCCCTTGATTTTATGATGGCTTAATCCTACATTCTGTGCATTTGTAATCCTAGCACTAATACATTTAGGTGTCATATTCATTATTTAGAGGGTCTTGCCTCAGTAAAATATCTAAAGGTCGAAAATTAATGCAAGAAACCCCAACCTTTTTTGTGAGAATGCCACCAAACTTGCTTTGCATTTGCTTGGCCATACAATTAGCCGATGATAACACTAGCCTTTGTCACAAATAAAAATGAAAGTTAAATACATTTTCAATGTTCACTTTTGTTCAATCTTGTGCATATTCACTTTTAATGATATACTCTTTAAATCATCACTGATAACAAGTGGTCAGTCGACGGTGCAGTGTTTATATTATGCATGTTTATTTATTGATAAGTCTAGAGTTATCTCAGGCAAACTATAGCTCTTACAGAAGACTTCAACAAGAAGTAGATGCTTTCGCTCTTTCGTTGAAAATTCAAGATTTTTCAATACAAAAAGATTGTTTAGCTTGAATAGAGTTTGAAACCCTATATTTATAAAGAATCGCCATCGTTCTGTTGTTGCTTTTTGCTTTAATATATGGGTGGCTGGTGTTGCTTTTTTATCATGTACATTATACTTGGTACATTCAAATTTTACAACGATGTGGAAACACAAAATACACATTTTCATCATTGAGGCAGTATATACAGTGCAACCTCTCCAGAGCCACCCTGTCCTCCATAGAGCAACAACCTCTCTTAACCAACATAATCATATTGTACCAGAAGTAACCATTTACTATAAGTTTTACCTCTCCGGAGCATCAACTACTGTCCAACAACCAAACTTTGTGTTTCCCAAAGTTTGTTGCTCTAGAGAGCAGGTGTGTCAGTATTCCTGATAAATCCAGAATTCCGGATTTATCTATCCTGAAAAGTCAATGATTTCTGATCAAAATAAAAGTTATTTGATGAAAATACCGCAAGAAATGACGAAGTTATAGTCAATTTAATCTGCTCTATAGGATATTATTCAATACAAACTGAAAACAATGTGGTTGAAGGCCTTGTGTTCGGCAAAAATGGTCGTCCGAATATGATTTTCCTGATTTTTAATTTGGCCCTGTTGACACCCCTGAGAGAGGTTGTACTGTATGTATATATATTATGTGTATTAGTACCCAACATGCTACTCTTCATGTTTGTGTTTGTACATGATTGCATTATGTGTGTGTGTGTTGCTAGAGATAGTTTCTTTTAGATTGAGTGACCATTTTTTATGCAAAATGTAAATTAGACAAAAGGATGGAAATTTGTAGTTGTAAAATTTATTTAAAAGAAGTAATATTTTCACTGAAGTCGGCCTGTATGGGTTCTATGTGGCATGAGCCTGTTTTGTGACAACTTCTGCCTGTTTCTACTTTTTGCTACTGGTATAATTATTTTGTATAATTATAATGTAAAGTTTAGCTCTCATTTTTCATCTCTTGTGATTTACGAGAAGACTTTCTGTGCATCTTGAGTGATCATCACGATCTCAATCATTGAACTCATGCAGGTCGGAGTAGAAATAACTGTCATTTTTTAGGAACAAACTCGTACAAACTTATGCTACACATATAATTATTTGATTATGCCGGAGATCATTTACCAATTAGGCAAGGATCAAACCAAATGGCCATGCGCTACACTACGACTGTCTCTGTTGAACGCATTTTTGAAAAAATTGATTATTGTAGTATCACCACATCAAGGATATTATCATACTTTCTTTTTAGTTTTCTCTCTTTTTAGATTTGAATCTTATTCTTCTGTACGTAGACTTTTCACTGAAATCATTTCAGTTCTAACAAATAGAGGATCTTGCATGAATGCTCATTACATACGAGTTTTATTAAACGAGTGGACAAAATATGACACGAGGCTTTGCCGAGTGTCATATAGTTTTTGTCGACGAGTTTAATAAAACTCGTATGTAATGAACACGAATGTAAGATTCTATTTATCACATAACCTTAGAAAACGCTCAATATTGTTCAGAAGGATGATGTGCGCTGCATATGTTTCAGCCAAAATTTAGCGGTACAATGAGCGCGACGTCATGGCGATGTTGATATTATCCTGACGTCAGTGACGGATCAATGCATGGATTGGCTAACGTCACGTCAAGCTAATTTAAATATTTATTGCACGGTCTGGGAGTGCCGAACGATATTTACGTCACAGCTTTACGGCACTGCTGGACCGCATGTTATGTGATAATTAAAGTTAACGAAGGTTTTGTATATGACAGTAAATTTTAAGTTAAATGTTAAGTTCAAGCACAATATAATGTCGCATATCTGGTATGAGTAACATATAACAATGCTTGTTTGAATAATCATACTTAACTTGTTACAAACTAATACGCTTTGTACTCATACATGTAATGTGTAATCTGTTGTTTGCATATTAACAGAAGTTGAATTTCATGTATTAATACATTAACTATGCTTTCAATGTTGTTCATTATCATTTCATTCAAAATCAGTGAGAAATACAATATGTACATGTGTCACTTAGTAATATGATTTTGTCTCTTTTCTTTTAGGGGTCGTGTCGATGAAGATATATGGCGATTCCTTCTAACTGGAGGCGTGGCCCTTGAGAACCCCCATCCTAATCCAGCCCCTGAATGGTTGAGTGAGAAATCATGGGGAGAGGTTGTAAGGGCCTCAAACTTAACTTCCCTCAAAGGCTTCTATGAACGTAAGTATACAAGTTATGTAACTTCAATATACCCCTACCTGACCCAACCCGAGAATATGTTGGTGCGTAAGCAAGTTTCGTAAACTTAAGTTTTGTTAACTTAAAAAATCAGCAGCAGATGTAGAATTTTTCCTGCAATTGTTATGCCTAACAAAATTATTTCTAACTACAAACCTAGTGGTGCATCATATCAGAAATTTTAGAATGGAGGATGTTTGCTGGAGTTGTAGATAGCCCTTTATGGAAGACATACATTGTATTTTTGTGTCATAAATCTTCTGTTTTCATTAGATTGACACTTCTTTGTTTTCAGATGTACTTGAAAATATCAGTAAATGGAAAAAGATGTACGATTCTACAATGCCACAGGACGAGAAATATCCCTCTCCATTTGATGTGTTACAAGGCATGGATAAGATGGTCGTACTCCGATGTTTCCGACCAGACAAAATGGTGCCAGCTGTGCAGGATTTCATTGTTAATAATCTCGGCCAGTCGTATATTGAACCCCCAACATTTGACCTTGTCGGCTCATTTTCCGACTCCAACTGTTGTGCTCCTCTCATCTTTGTGCTGTCCCCTGGTGCTGATCCCATGGCGGCCCTTCTCAAGTTTGCTGAGGATAGGGGCTTGAGTCAAGCTAAAGGAGAAATACAGACAATATCTCTAGGTCAAGGACAGGTAAGACCGTCTTGATGTAACCATGGTAACAGTATTCTATTTACCCGCATCCAAGCATCGTTAATACTTTACTCCATAGATATGTCAAATTAAACCCCTATCTAGTGTCCATCACCAATCATTTTCCAATAAGAAGTATGGAGGGGAGACAATCCAATTATAGACATGGAATGACTAAGACATATTATAAACGGAGATCATTCTTGATACTTGTCCTAAAAAGCTGCACTTGAAGTGTACACATAATTTCTAATTCATCTCTTATCAGAATAGTGTAGCATGTATGAAGGATTGGGTTGATGAGTCGTAGTGAAAAGAAAAACGTGATTATTCAGTTCTTTGAACCACTGGATTAGTGAAAGTATTCTTTCCAGCAGTAACCATTCGCTCAAGCCAAACTTTTTGATTCTATAACTGTTACACTCTACAGAGATTCCACTATACTTTCATCAATTTAGTTAAACCTGTTATAGAAAATGAGAACATTAAAAGCATCATTCTACTTTTTTGTGTAGGGTCCTATTGCTGCGAAGATGATAGAGAAAGCCATCAAAGACGGCACATGGGTGGTACTTCAGAACTGTCACTTGGCGACAAGCTGGATGCCGAAACTAGAGAAAATCTGTGAGGAAGTCATCAGACCAGAAGAAACGCACGAGAATTTCAGACTATGGTTAACTAGTTACCCGTCCGATCAGTTCCCTGTGTCTATTCTACAGAATGGTAGGTTGATCGTTTTACTTTCAATCAAAGTTTGATTATCAGATACCTTTTAAATGAACAAATTATGTCAGTATGGTATCTGTCTTAAAAATTGTTTGTGTGCTTTTCCAATATCGTGACTTAACTATTCTTAACTTTGTACATGTATAAGTGTTTAACATTATATATTTATATTTTATATTATATTGGTACATTGTTTCATCTATTCATGCAGTTTAAGTGCAATGGATAAAACATGCATACCCTTGTCGCCCAAGTGATCAAGGTTCAATACTGGGTTCGGCAGGTTATGTGTTTCCATGTTCTCCACATGTTGAGAAGTTGTTAATAAATTGCTTGCAGAAGAGTGACTTAGTACTTGATAATTAGTTCCACGAAAACTGGTTTGGTCAACTGACTGCCATATTGACTGAAGGTGCAAAACACGCAAAAAAATGTTGAAAAAATGTGCTAAACACTCAAAAAAAGTGGAAAAAAGTGCTAAACACATAAAAATACTGTTGAAACAAGTGTTTACCACACTGAAAATTGTTTAAAAAAGGTGCTTATAACACTTAAGACCTTAAATATGTTTCCATTCTTATTTTACAGATCTTAGTATGGTTCTGTTGTATTGTATTTATCGCTATTGTAAATCTGATCTAATTTATATAATTATATTTTTATTTTTACATTTCAATGTTGGCACACTGATTGTTTCATTGATCACTTGTGCATGATTACTTTAGATGGCATGTATTGTTTTAGCAAGGTTAGCTTTTAAAAAAGCTGCTTGGTTCATTCTTTATATCAGGAGAGGAGTGTATAAAAACCCATAGATGCAATTAAGACAAAAAGAATCTGAGTTTCACGATTCATCACTGTGTATTGGTTCATGCTCACACATTAGAAATGTTACATATGTCATGTTTATTTATCACTTAGTAATTTAAATTAGAATTTTTCTGTCGCAAGTATAACTTAATCGAGTTCGTTACAAGTGCAATGACTACTGATTACAACCACAGTAGCTCACACTACGACACTTTCAGTGCTTAGATTTTGTAAAGAAAGACACATTTTCGTTACTATTCTAATGAATGCAAAAATGGGAAATTTTAAACTTTGTAAGCCCAATTTCTGTTGGTTACTTTGCAACTTCATTATTTTTGGTTCCCAGCCTTTTAGTTATACGGATAATCATATGTTAAGCTGAAATACAGGTTTGTCCAAATTTTTGGAACGTTCCATGTTCTAGGTGACTGTGTTCATGTTGTTTAAGCAGTAATATGATAATACCGGCAAACATGATCTTAATAACTTAATTGGTTCACTTTTTGGAAAAGTTCACCTGATAGATTTGTACAAACACATGTCCAAGAATTTTTTTAACATTGAAGCATCAATTTCGTAAATTTATGGGTATAGTAATATTACGAAATTCTAAGTAATTATAAGATGTACACATATTGTATCTGAAGTATTGTGTTACTGCACTGCACCAATTCAGTGTATATATTATATATTGTGTCAATATTATAAACTTCAACATTTTGAGTCTTCATAATTATTATGAATTTCCTTGGTCATCAATTCTTACATTCCAACATATCTTTATTTTTTATTTTTTAATTAATCTTAGTAACTAAATATAAATGTACAAAGTCAAAACGAAAACTTCGGATAAAGTTGATATTAAGTTCCTTACTTACGACATAAGTGTGTATTTCTTAATGATTCACAAGTAAAAACAGTCTCACATTACTATTACAAAATGCAAAAAGATAAATGAGTCTAGGGTTAACAGTTTCATACAATGTATGTAATTGTGTACATGTATATAATATTTATGTTCATTTTACTACAGGTGTCAAGATGACCAATGAGCCTCCAAAGGGTCTGAAATCCAACCTGTTGAGATCCTACTTGAATGACCCCATATCTGACCCGAACTTCTTTAATGGCTGCACTAGGGTAAGTAAACATTGTGTTTGGGTTTTATATGAAACTTTGTTTTCCTGTGGTATTTTCTTTGACATTTTAAGTTTTCCTGAGAAAATATTGAGAAATACTGAGATTAGTCAGAGAAATAAATCAATATTTCACAATTAAACTTTGGAGCATTGGTTCCCTTGTCAGTACAGTAAATGGACCATGACATAAATTAGGCCAGGTTCAAGATTGTGATATGATGTCATGATGTTCTAATATACCTGATTCTTTTTATTAATTTTTAGTTTTTTACATTTTAGCCGGAGAGATTTCACAAGATGTTAATGGGCTTATGTTTCTTCCATGCCTTGGTACAAGAGAGGAGGAAATTCGGACCACTTGGATGGAATATTCCATATGAATTCAATGAATCTGATCTACGTATCAGTTTACGACAGATGCTGGTAGGTTCTACTTTATTCTCAGTATTCAATTAAGGCAGTCATTTAGTTTTAAAAAGTATGTGGATATCTCTGCAGGTTGAAAAGCTACCTACCTGCCTACCAACCAATCCTCTTCATGGTGGCTGGCACATAAGGCTGCAACCAAGTCTCTCCATTTCTGTCTGTTGAAAAGCTAGCAAGTTTCAAATTTACAAAAGGGTTATGGCAAAACTGCTGTATTTGTATACTAGTATAGACGAAGATGCAGATGGACTTTTTTAACTGAAGTGATTTTCATGGAGAAAAATTAACCAATGATTTGAACCCACCTATTATGATCAATGATTAGTGATCTATTTCAGTAGATTTGTTTCGTGCTAGGCAATACCTCAATCTACATGAGATACCTTTCATGCATGTGCACATGTAACTTGTTTATAAGCTTGTTCCTCTGTATATAAAGTTGTACATGTCTATCTACGATTGTACCCATCTATTCGTTTCTATTACAGATGTTCTTGAATGATTATGAAGAATTACCGTTACCCGCTCTAGTCTACTTGACTGGTGAATGTAACTATGGTGGACGTGTAACAGACGACAAAGATCGACGTCTGCTTGTCTCACTCCTGTCTATATTCTTCTGTAGGTCCATTGTTGATGATGATAGTTACAGGTATGTGTCAATTTATTTTTGAAGACTTCCTGAATGGCTCCTTGTACACTGGTAATGCATCATGGTGGTAAAAGACAAATTCAGGAAGCATATTGGTGTCTTAACAGGGGTGTCAAATTTCCTGATATATCCGGAATTCTGGATTTATCAAGTCTGAAAGAGCTATGATTTCTGACGATTTTGATGAAAATATCTCAAGAAACGGCAAAGTTATGGTCAATTTAATCTGCTCTGAAGGATTTTATTCAATACAACCTGAGTTAAATATGGAAACATTGTGATTGAAGGCCTCTTGTTTGGCAAAAATGGGCGGCCGCATATGATTTTCAGGATTTTTAATTTGGCTGTGTTGACACCCTGCTGTTTAAAAAATTCCATAAATATTGGTATTTTTGATTGGTAAAAAATTGGTTCAGGTGATGATAATAGATGTTACATAGAATATTTGCAAAAAACAGGAGCATGAAATAGAACATACGGTAACTGCTCAATTTGTAATTTCATTGTTTAGTACACTTGCCTTGAGTATTCAATGAATTTAAAAGAATCAATGAATTACAGTACAACCTCTGTAGAGCAACAACCTTTGGGAGTTACAAATTATGGCTGTTATTTAGGGGTTGTTGCTCTACAGAGATTAAATCTATAGTAAATAAAGAGAAGGCCACAAATACTAAAATCGGTACTCGAGTACTCGATCATTCTTCAGATCGAATACTCGGGTACTCGGAAAACTATAAATGTGCATGATATTTGGGAAATTGAAATGTTGTACTGCAAACGTGCGTGTTCAACATCAAATAGAACATCGTGTTTGCCTGTCCATTCTGTTCAGTTTTTTATCAAATCTAGATCGGTAGAAGAATGTTGAAACAATAACAATAAAAACTAACAAAAAGAGAAATTTTGAAGATGATGTTATAGAGAGGGTTGCTCTAAAGAGATTCTACTGTATCTCCAAAATATAAGGGTAAATAATTGCGTGCTAGTATCTTATGATATTGTTTGACATTGTATTGACATTCTGTGGATTACAGATTTTCTGAGAGTGGCTTGTACTTTGCACCACCAAAGACACAATACCAAGGTTACATAGATTATATCAGAACTCTACCATTGAACCCTAACCCAGAAGTATTTGGTCTACATGAGAACGCTGACATCACCAAAGACAACCAGGAGACACAAATTGTAAGTGAAGGAAATTGTTTAGACCAGCTTGTTGACTTGTAGGGCAACTGTTGGAGCATTCGATCAGTTAACATTTATTATGATAAACGTCCATATTCCTAAATGTTAACATCCTTATCTGTAAAATGCACAATGTATCACTTAAACAGCTTTTCACAAATCACTGGATGTAAACATGCGCTGGTTTGCAGACGTGTGATTTACAGAATAGTTTGATGGGGTACACAGGGGTGTTTTGTATTATTCGACTACAAGCTGTCCTGCGGTGTGTCTGTGTCGGCGACGCATGTAAAAAAGGATACTTAAGTGGCAACTAAATTAGGACAAACCAGTTGAAACATTTTTGGAAGTCATATCAAATTTCCTAAAATTTTAGTTTATGTGGCTAACCTTGGACTTATCTGACTAACATTAGCCACATAGCTACCATCTGTCCGTAAGGTAGTCACATAGAATAGAGCAATCCTGTGATACTACTTTCAAGTTGTCCATGTTTGAGTATCCTTTATTTTCATGTTAATTTTCAGCAACCTCTTAAATTTATTAAGACAAGCTCCATTATCAAGAGAAGAATGTACAATATAAACCTTGTCATATTCTGATTCAATGATTCTGAAGTACCGGTATGCATGAGTAGTATCATACAGATTTACTAGCCTGGTAATAATGATTAAATTCTTGAATGTATGTTATGAACATAAGCATATTTATCACATAAATACTGTGATTTTCCATGTGAGAACAAATGACGGAACAATGTTCTCCAACACGTGTGATAACAAATGCGTGACGTCACCAGCTTTTTGGCACGAAAACGTAACTTCATCGGCTTAAATTCGTTATTTCTGACGTTATTATCACTCGGTAACTATGGTAATAAGATAAAAAGAATCCACCATTCGTTGTCTTTAGGTTCAACATTTCTTAAACTCGCCAAAGGCTCGCTTAATAACTTGTGTTTTCGAGACTCGTTTAAGAAATGTTGATCTCCAAAGACAACTCATGACGGATCCTATATATCACATTTTTTCCATTGGGTTTGATATTCACATTATTTCTCTATATTTTCAGCTGTTTGACAGTATCCTTCTGACGTTACCCAGACAATCGGGCAAGGGAGGTAAATCTGCTGGTGATGTCATACAAGATTTATCTGCCGATATTTTGGGCAAATTACCCAGCGACTTTGATCTGGAAATGGTAAAATATTTGTTTTTTTCTGTTTTAATTCGAGATAGGAACGAATACCAATATCAGTATTCGAATAATCAAAATGCATATAATTATTTGAATATTCATTCCAAACCATATCTATTTGTTCCCTTCAATATGACATCCAAAACTGAAAATCAGTCGTAGTAAAACCAAGAAATCGTAAACAATGACAGGCTGTATTTTTTTTCTCCATTGTTGATAAAACAACTTGTTAAATTAAAATAATAAAGTTTGAATATGAAATTTGGATTTGAATATTCTACCGATTTTCGAATATTCGGTCCCATTTCAAGTTTTAATAATTTCTACTGTATTCTTCCGAGTAATTTGCCTGCCGATTTATCATAGCTTTAATGATGTTATATCCTAGGGGGATTTCCTCCTTTTTTTTCTTGAAATCTTTGAAACAAAGTGGTCCAAATTAAGTCTGACCTGCTCAAAACTAATTTTTTTCGCTAGGACAGGTTGGTAGGGTAGGGTTCATTCAAAGGGCTGATATACTCATGCTGTTATTTATGTAATAATCTTAAATTTTCTAGTCAAGACATATTAATATGTCAAAACGTTGAGAAAAGGCTGTTTATAATTGTTTTATCCCATTCTATGAATATCTAATTACAGGTTATTAAGATGTACCCTGTGGTGGATAAATGTTAAATGAGAAAACGCTGAACAATTTGTTTTAACCAATTCTATGACTATCTAATTACAGGTAATTAAGAAGTACCCTGTGGTATATAATGAATCTATGAACACAGTACTCAGACAGGAGTTGATTCGTTTCAATCGGTTAACAGCTGTGGTCAGATCTTCGTTAGTGAATCTACAGAAGGCTATCAAGGGTTTGGTTGTCATGTCATCGGAACTCGAGGAGGTGTTCACTAGTATGATGAATGGTAAAGTGCCAGCTATGTGGGCATCTAAATCATACCCATCACTGAAGCCACTGGGTAGCTATGTGACAGATCTACTGGCTAGGTAAGACTTTCAAAAGAGTTCTAGTTATGCCCCCCATCTTTGATTAGGGGGTATACCGTAATTTCTTTGCAACTGTCTGTCGGTTGGTAGGTTGGTCGACCAAATGGTTTCCTTTTAACAACTCTTTCAGAACACTTTGCCCTAGGGTCTTTAAACTTACATGGAGGTTGTTTATCAACAGCAGATGACCCCTATTGATTTTGAGGTCAGTATGTCAAAGGTCAAGGTCACTGTGACCTTTACCATTTCTGACTACAGGGCTGCCATGGGGGCATACTTGTTTTACAAACATCTCTTGGTTATTTATACCATAGTGCTCAATTGTATTTAAGAGTAAAATTCCAATATTTTAGCACTATTCCAACTGTTTTGTGTGACTTTGGATTGTCTGTACCCTACAGTATTAACTTAAATTTGTCGTCTATAAGTACTTTATTGGCCATTTTATGAACTAGCCGAAGGATTTGCTTCAGATTTGTAATTTTCTGTCATATTGTACAGAGAGATTACTCCTCAATGAAGGTGCTTGCGTTATGTTCCTCACCGTGGTCCGTTACAACTCAGTTCATTCATGAAAATTTGTTCCCAATGAATGAAATGATTTTATTGTTATTATAATTATAATTACAGATTGAAATTCTTCCGAGATTGGATTGAGAATGGAGTCCCAGAAACATTCTGGTTGTCTGGATTCTACTTCACACAATCTTTCCTCACTGGTACGTTTTCATTACATCATTTTTAGCGTGTATTCTCACTTCGACCTTGAAATGACCTTGACGTCAAACTGGTCAGTGTTGTATGTCAATTTGATGCGCATTATCAAGTGAACAGTTTCTTTGCGAATATGTGGCAATACATTATACATATATAAACAAAAACTTCACACCAGACCATAGGATATCAGGTGTTTTCGTAAAGTAGCGTGGAAGCAAGTCTTAAGAGTTGTTCCCTATGTTAAAAAAATCTGTACCACTTTCAGATCTGGCATCCACCTTTTTCCAAAGCAGATTTTTTCTATGAGATGGGGTAAATGCAAATCCATTTTAAGGCCCTTTTGAAATCTGGCTCCTGGACTACAGCAGGAATGAGGTGTCGAGACTGATTAATGCGAGTTCGGAAAAACATGTTTCACAATCGACCTTACATGAATTTGTATAAACTAGATGCTATGACAGGTTAAACTTTAATTGGATAAAATGGAATGGTTAAATAAACAAATGTTTCATGTTTACAGGTGTGGCCCAGAACTATGCCAGAAAATACACAATACCAATTGATACAGTTGGGTTTGAGTTTGATGTGATGACAGATGACCGTGAGGGTCTCAAGAGGCCAGAGGATGGTGCATTGATTTATGTAAGATTTTGTTTCAAGTCTTATATATCTCCAATTTATCAATACATAAAATTGATATGAAGAAAAATTTGCTGATAAGCCTGAAGGCTTCTTCAATGTTCGCACAGGCCTTGAAATGTTCTTGGATTTCTTGCCTTGATTTACATAAGATTCTGTTTTCATTCATTTTATACCTGCAATTTATCAATATGTATGATTATAATAATGAAGACTTTATTTATAGAGGCAACATGGTTAGGCATCTGCCCAATCTTCTCTACGAGCCTCATTCTTATATTGATACAAAGAGAAATTAGCTGATATGTCCTAAGACTTCTTATTATTGCCATTTTTACTCCAATGAGCCTCGGTACCCTTATATTTTGTACCCTTTTGGCTCTCCTGTGCAATAATTATCTCCCCTCCTCTCCAACAAAAAATCTAACAATTTGGCATAAATGTTCACCGCATTGACAATACATGCATGTTGCATAATGCATGACCCTACCTTCTCTATTCAGGAATAAGTTTTATGAACTTGAGCTATTTTTGTGTATTTCAGGGCTTGTTTATTGAGGGAGCTCGCTGGGATAGAGAAGCAAAATACATCGGAGAATCTTTACCCAAAATTCTGTTTGATCCCATGCCACTAATGTGGTTCCGACCTAACGAAATGTCCAAATTCAAACAATTACCAATCTACAAATGTCCAGTGTACAAGACGACAGCCCGTCGTGGTGTTCTGTCGACTACTGGTCACTCTACAAACTTTGTGCTCTACATTGAGATTCCGTCAGATAAACCACAGGCTCACTGGGTCAATAGAGGTGTGGCTGCTCTGTGTCAGCTAGACGATTAAAAACAGAAATGCAAGCTTTTTGTGACTTTGATGAATACTAATGTGAAAGTTGAAAATATGTGATTTGGATAAATTTGAACTTTTATGACAACCAGCTGAACAGTGTGTCAGTATAAATTTAACCCAATATTAATTTTGTGTCCACAATGTATCAGATATTCAGTTATGTAACACTAATAAACCTGTAACCATATGATTTATATTTTGCTTTTGTTTGCTTTTGAAGTCTTTATCATCACTTATTGTGATAAATGTACATCTTTGTGCTTATTTATTTTCTATTCATGAACTTTTCGATGTACTAGTACAGTTGCGTACTTGTGAATTTATTGTATTTTTGCACTTCACAAGTTTATATTTTTACTCGAGGTACGGCGATTCCGTCCGCTTGTCTACAAAGTCATGTTTTTTATTCTCGGTACGTTCCGTCCGCTTGTCTATACATGTTGTCATTTTCCATCTTTGCCAAATATCTCATGTTTTTTCTTGTGTGCTAAATTTTGAAAATCACTTTTAGTGTTTTGTTTGATTATTATATATTTTAACTATACTGTTCTGACAGTGTCAAATTCATTCTTCTTATATTTATATGGCAAATTCATCAAGCTTAGATTTATATGGCATTTACCAATTTATTATTGTCCAATATAACCCTAATATATCTTATACTGAAACCTAATTATAGACTGTTTATGCATCAGCTAATGATGCACAGAAAATACATGTCTTTACTCTGACCAGGGTTTTATAAGAAAACACAGTATTTTCTTAAAAACATAATATGTGAAATTTGAGATTTTTTATATTTTCATTATTATACTACTGCATCTTCGGCTTGAGAGTTCAAGGTTCAACTAATTATTTGAAGGAAATGATTACAAATCACTAAAAAAGAAATGTATGAGTTCCGCATGTTGCCTTTAATTTATAAAACTACTGCTGTTTGTATATGCCAAATGTTTATATATTTTGTAATGTTTTATATGATTGTTATATTTTTTCCTGCTGTTTGTCTGTCTGTGATACTTTATATATTTCATGTAGAAGTATTTTACATTTACAGGTATATATTTATATAATATTGTAACTTATACATTGTTCGTATGATTGTATGCATTAACTTATTTTCTGCAAAGTTGGAAGTGTTGATATGAAATTTGATGTATCCATGTTGCACTTTCTACAATAATTTTAACTTCACCAGGTTTCTAGGCAACCCAATGGTCCTCAAAAGAACGATAAATTATAATATTTGATATAACTTGATTTTGACATGATCGTTTAACTATTATTTTATTTAGAAATTTATACAAATTATGCTAGAATTGTTGAATGATTGTTTCAAGTCGATTTAATCATGGCGCAAAAAAATGGGAAGTTTGTTAAAATATTTTGCACTTGTTTTAATCAGTTATTATCCAATAACCAATGAGGGATTTGTTTTTACGATAAAGTAGGATTAGAAACATTGTGTAGGAAGTGACTGTATTGTGTAAAGACATAGTACACGGAATGATGGAAGATTTCTTATTATTATCGAACTAGACATTTAAATTGGATTTTCTAAATTTCAGTAGGAATTATAATGCTTTTTGGCATTATATACGAAAGCATTTGAAGTTGTAAATAATGATATTGTATTGTTGTTATCATTCTGTGATAAATAAAGTCAGTGTTAAACGATGTACTGTCTTATGTTGTCTTATATGACACTACCGGGTATTTCTGGTTTCAAATAGTCGACCGATGTGATATAGCATGGAGAATTTGACACGATTCTGACCTTTATGCATAAATATTATATATTACAAGGTTCTTGCATTGAATATATAAATTTCTGCGAGCAAATCAAGCAAAAACAGTCCTTTAGATTTGTGTTGGTATTACACCTCGAGCGTCTTCGTGATACTCCCACTTATAAAAAAACACACCCGGGATTATAAATATAGACAATATATCAGCTGTGAAATTATGCTAATAGAAGTTCGGAGTCGTGTCAAATTCTCTGGATTATACTTGCATTCATTAGGTAACACCTGGGTCAAAATTTTAATTGGCATGCCAGCTGATCATATTGTTTGGCTTATAATGGGCCGGAGATCAAGGCAATTTCAGTGCATCGATTGGATAAGTAATAGTCCAGAACTCATTGCCACACATAAACCTCTGTGTAACTTTCAGATTATCCTTGGTGGATTATTTAAGAAAAACGTTTATAATATAATTGAAGGAACAAACTCACACTGGAGAGGGTTTTGTTTAACAGGACACCATTCTGGAAAGGTCACACTGCAGCATTAAGTCTAATGTCCTTTATTCATCTGCATGACCAAACAGAACAAGATTAGGTTTCAAAATAGTTTGATCAAAAATGAAGAACTGCGTCTTCTTTGAAATCGGATTGCCTCTGTCTGCAATTATTGAATGCATGACTGTTTTATGATCATAATAATGTACATATAAATAAAGAAGAGTATTGATTACTATAGTGGTGATGTCTAATGTGATGTTTAAACATAAACTGTTACAAAATTTTTTTTACAAATTACTACAGTAAACAGATAAGGTCAGTATCGTACTCAAAGCACCATTGATAAATTAAGCACATCAGATTAATCCACCTTTGTGGAATACACTAAATTTTCCTGCCTTTCACATTATCCTGGGCGCACTATAGTATTTAAAACACACAGAGAAAACAAACATGTATATTTTGACCATTTATTTTCACTGACTGTAGTATTATGATGTACAAAAAATGTGATATATACATAAAAGCTATATACATGTACACAATTACATGACAATTATGTTCCAAATAAATGTCTAATATTGGATTTTACAAATTCATAGAAATAAGATAAAACAGCACTTGGATAGTTGTTGATTTTGAAACATGTTTTTATTGTGTCAAGTTTATTTATACAATACAAGTGTTTATCACATGTTTGACGTCGCGGTAGCGTAATAAAGCCATTATTTATTTTTGATAATACACTAGTGTAATAAAGCTATCACCCGACGTCATTCAAAGGATAGGCGACGTCGTCAAAGTTGCGCGTTTATTATAGTGAAAAATAAGTAGCTATTTAATGTTTCAGCCGGAAAAGGCTAACATGTGATAAAAAGAACATTACATTTGTGACTTTCCACATTGAATTTATGAAACTCGTTGAAAAAATCGATAAAATGCTCGGCAGTGCCTCGCATTTTATCATTTTATTCAACTCGTTTAATAAATTCAATATGGAAAGACACTCATGTAATATCCTCTATTTATTTCATAGTAGAAACATTTTGTTGAACTAATTTCTAATTTGAAACAGCATAAATGTAATTTAGGATAGATATTTTAGTAAAACACAATACTATTCTACACCTTTTTTTCTGCTTGGAGAATAAACCAAATAAACACTTAAGTTTCATTTTTAAAGATAGTTTATACTAAAATCTGTTCATCAAGAATGCTTTTTCAAATACACAGACCGTGACCCCACTTTAGAATGTCTGGATTCATGGTAACAAATATCAACCAATTTATTTTATACGAATACCCCCTTTTAAGTGACCCAGACTTTTGCATGGACCTGACTATAAAGTATACTAAAATGCAAAAGAAAAGCAACATTTTTCATACTTAAAATTTCATTGCAATATTGCAGTGCAAATTGTTTCAAAGATCACATAGAAGGCCTGTAGTATTTTGAAATGAAACAATGTGCTATGTCTATATTACATTTTAAATGGTCCAGATATTGTGACGAGTCAGCAAAATTCAAGCCCGGTAATAAGTAATCATTCTCAGCCCTTAAAATCCCAATTTCAAAGCAGAAACTGTGTTTGAATATAAACAGAGAAAGGATATTCGGGATCCCAGAAATCGGACACAGGCCAGAAAAATGACAGACATGTAAATTAAAACAAAGTAGAGACATTAGAATTAGAATCTCTGAACAGCGAGTGCATGGGTGAAAGTTTGAAATTCTGAAAAACCTGAAATCCTCAAAATAAAAGAAAAACAGGCTTTTTGATACTCTCAAAAACCTGAAGTTCAGGCATATGCCTGGAAACTTTCACCCATGCGAGTGATAAGAAAAATCTATGAACAAATTTGAAGCTTTCAAGAAACATTTTGAAGACATGTAAAACAGTATCTTTTGCAGATCCGTGCATCGAATAAGGCATCTCATGTTTTTTTCTAAAATGTTGCCAAATAGAGCTGGAATGTGATTTAAGAGTAAAAATATAGAAAAAAGTGGAATGTGACTTTATTACAATGAAAATGATGAATGTGTGATAAAATTGTTATAAAAATATATTCAATGTACAATTAGTAATTATAATATTGAGGGATTAACATGGCATGATTGAATTAAAAATATCTATATAATTATAGTACAAGCTCTATATACACCATCTTTCACAATTATATACAGATTTGATATGCATTTGATATATTGGCGATAAATCAATGAATTGATCTGCAATAAAAAAAACACAGTTTTACAACATTCTATTGTCTTTCACACACACACTCACAAGTCTGGTTATAATTTAGCACTATACCTATAAATAACTTGGTACTTTATAAGTATTTCAAAAATAAATTGTAAAATTTCAGATAAATAACATGTAACAACACAGTTATCAGATCTTGAAATTATCTGAGTTTATACCTAATAACCTGCTACTTCTTAAGTCTTTCAAAATATGACGTTAATAAACAGTTTTGAAATTTCGCAATTGTATTGCATGTCACAATTTGGTTATTGCTTAATTATAAGTTTTCTATCCATGAAATTTATGCATAACCAGTTGATCAACAGTGGTACAGTTTGAAGTATAAATGTTATGATAAAATAACAAGTTAATTGTTCATTCATGTCTGTTTTTGCTGCTTGGGGAATGTATTTTCTATATCCATCAACTTATCTTTTGGACATGTATTACACTGTAGCAACTATCCAAAAAGATGGAATCAATCACTCACACAATCAATCAATCGCTTGCTCACTTAGTTAATCGTTCAATCAACAATTTCACTGACAAGTACACATCACTCGACCAAAAGTCATGTTTACATATTAAAACACTGTTTTTGCACAAAACCTTTCTTAGATTACAAGTCCAATTACAAATATATTTATTATTACAAGATTCCTTAACACTGACATAAATATTTTATAAATATGATCTGCCATATACCATATTATAATAATGAGGATTTCATTTGAAACAATGAAGTTTAATATTTTGAAATAATCAAGCTTATCGATTTATAAAATTCGAGAACGAAAACAAATTAAATAATGTTTTCTTGGAATGATTATTGATAACACAGTTTTTCTTCAAATTAAGGCATCGAAAATTGAATAGACGGAAAATCTGAATGTAGGCGTTGTTACACGTTTCCTCCGTACATGATCACAAGAGTTGCTTGAACAGTAAGCTGGATACAACAAGGACTGAAGCCAACAACAAATTCACCGACATGGCCGTAGAACTGTTGCAACCATCACTTTCACAATAACAAGTGTTTTTAAATACGCCCACATTATCCCACGACCATCTGCATCCCCATGCCACACCCTGGTCAGTTCTTGAAGCACATCGTCTTGTTTCCTTAATCCAGGCACCAACTGAAAGTGGAAAACAAGTATTATTGTAACAAGGTCATAAAACCAGTAATAATCACTAAATATAGTCCAGCAAATTTGACACTACTCTCAACCTTCAATTAGCATAATTTAACAGCTGATATATTGTCTATATTTATAATCCCGGTTGTATGTTTTCATAAGCGGGAACCATCACGATGACGCTCAAGGTGTTATACCAACACAAACCCAAAGGACCGTTATTGCACGATTTGGTTGCGGAAATTTATATATTCAACGCAAGCACCTTGTATTAGATTCATGCATAAAGGTCTAGATCATGTCAAATTCTCTGTGCTATTTAACTGATTTCTTAACCTTACTTCTAATAATTAATTAATATTCAAACCAAGCAAACCCAGATCATTTGTACAAAACACACACATTTTATAATTTTCCATCAGACCTTTCTAAATACAATGAAATTCATTGAAATTAGTCTGTAGAGAGAGACCACTTGTTTAAAAAAGAATTTTTTCTCCTTCCCATGGTTGGTCTTTATTCAGGGGTTGACTGTAATTTAGAGAACTTTGCTTTGTTATTGGGTACAGTATTGGAAAATAATGTTATTTTTGTAAGGGAGTTAAAATATTGTAAAGTGTTACTATAAAATTGTCATCTATCATGTTTTTTTTCTAACCTTGGGGATGGAGCCGTAGACTGTCCCTTAATTAAAGGGGAAATATTGGTATTTTTGGTAATCTGGGGACCTTATTTTGTGGAGGTAAAGTTAATTTTTTGTGAAAACTGCTTGATTTTAAAGGTTTCATTTCCTGGAGAAGGGCCTTATAACGGGCCCTACTATAAAATGAATAAGATATCCTGTCTATACTTACATCCTGGACTCTCCTGATAGATTTTCACACAAAACTGTCCAGGTGTGTTAGCTTCGAAACTGTTACAATCCACCATAGCATTGATGGACGGGTCGAAAGGTGTTTCTTGTGGGCACAGATCCGGGTTCTCATTACTGTCACACTGGTAGCACTGAATGGCATAGCCTGTAACAGAAATATTATAATAACTACATTTTGGGAATACAACCAAAGCTAACTCCAAATTATTCTATACATTGTTTGAAATTGAAAACATTGGGGGCTTGACATGGTGAAATGGAACAGCTTTGTCCAACCGTTAGTCTAAGCCCATGCTATGCCACTGAAGGGGGTTTGTCAGATATGAAGTGACTGTGGAGACTTGACTCACAAACGATACCTGGTTAGCTCAGGCAGCAGACTAGTAAAAGAAGGTGTCCTGGGTTCCGAGTCTCATGTTTGAAGTGATTCTGGGATTCCGGTCCGTGTATTGATACGGGTGGGTACGGTTTTAACGTGTCCGGAATACCCTGGGTTTCCTGTGTTTTGGAGAGTTGGGTCTGCGTGGTTGCTCTCTTCTCATTTGGCTGTCGGATAGTGCGGTCGTGTGTGAAAGCATTGGGATTAATGGGCTGCAAGCGCGGAATATGCAATAGGCAGTAATAGAGACTGATAGACCTAGTGTGCAGATTTCTTCATGTTGGGCGCACTTTTCGTTCTATACCCTCTTTAGATAATATCTGAAAATGTTGTTTTAATTGGTGCTCTGGAAGACATTTTTATGGGCGAGTTGTAGAGTAGTGTTTGCCATGTAGTGGTGGGAACGTGGCTATAATACTATGATATCCAATCAACAGACCCAGCACCCGAGATCTATGCATACTGCAAGTTGAAATGAACACATTGTAATTATCTCCCTTTTTCACACTTCTCAGGTAAACAACTTCACAAGTGTTAATCGTAACTGGTACACAGATAAGAAATGATAGAATCAATTACAAATAAGTTTATAACGTTGATTATACCGTAATTTATGAAAAATTCAACAAACTGACGTCCTTATTTAACTTGTGAGTCATGTCAAAACATTTCCTGTTTTCAAAATAAGGACTAAATTCGAAAATACACACCTGTAATTTACACAGGTGATTGGGCGACATGTTAACTCAATTCAAGTTTAATTGACAACTTTCTATATTGGTATTAATAAATGAAACGCACCTATTTCCACGCAAAGTAACAAACCTAGCCATATAGCCAGGTATGTTGTTTTCCTGGTCGCCATTTTGGCGGATGTCGTTTACCTTGGTGGCGCTTCTCACCTGCGTTCTGCTTCGGTGCATTTATCACATAGTCACGTGGTCGGTGTACAGGTAAATCTAGCGAGCTGTTAGATACGCGACTGCGCATGCGTTCGCTTGGGGCGCCGTAAGGGGGTAAATCAACGGCGCGGTTAAAATAAGTAAGATATTGCTGCGCTTTAAACAATAGCTACATTAATATGTAGATTCAACGAGGTTTGTTGCAAAATTCATTAATTATTGCGACACGCTAACGTACTTCGTAACCGCTGGGCTGTTTTCTAATGACGTATACATTAATGCTCGTGTTGTATCCTATGCCTACATTTTGATCATTTTAAATTAAGAAACTTTGAGCTCAGCTATATATTGAATAACTTCAATTAGGCCTAATTAATTTAATGACATATTATAATAGTGCATTGGCACATTACAAATCCATGAACACGTAAGACCTGACACGAGTTTGGAAAATGGAACAGTTTAACTAGACATTGGGGTTTTACGTTTTAAATAACTTTTGGGTGCTAAAACTTTAGAATAATACAAATACTACTAGGACTTCCGTCTGTTCGAGCATATCATGTGGGATTATATAGCGACAATAAACAAACTGCTATAGTCCAGTTAGGATATTGTGACAGTGACGTTGCAGTTTATGTGTACGCAAAGAATCACAACCATTGTCTAAACAGGTAGAGCGAGGTTTAGTATGTTAGTTTAGCATTGACATTATAGTTGTTTTTACAGTATAAGCCTTTATAATTGGTTTTACACCGTTATAGTGGACTCGGCCGCTGCGTCACTGGATTATTATCCTGACTGGACTGTATGTTCGTGATTTTACCCCAGAAAATATTACCACAAAAACTATACAATATATTTGAGCTAAATAAATGAATTGGTCACGTCAATCAAATCATCATGTATACGGGCATATACCTCCTTTAGTTTCAAGTTTTTCTTCATTAATTAGGCCGTTTCATTTTTCATTAGAGCTACGTGTTCAGAGATCTTTCAATAGGCATATGTGGTCAGAGATGCTGGGTATTAATTAAGTCCACATTCCAAGTGATGCGCAGATCCATTGGGGGAAACATGAAATTAAACGTCCGTAGGCCTACCCCCTGGAATTTAAATTTGGCAAAAATATGGTGATCATAAGAAGAATTCTGAGCTTCAGTGAGTCTTGTTATGACAGCCCTCTAAGAAAAATAGCTGCCTGGTTGGACCCCGAGCATAAAAAGCTAGTCTGACCCCTTAAACAAAATACTAGTAGCTAACGGGTAGTCGGACTTTTTTCTTTTTTCTTGGAAAGCATGTTCGGACTTCCTGAGACTTCTATGGATCCGCGTATGTATACATGCAAGCTCATGACAAGTAGGTACACGTGTCTATTCTGTCTCCCGATTGTGGATCGTCGTAATAATAAATATGTGCAGATCGCAAATCCTCAAATAAGAGACCACAAAAGGATATTCCGCAAAAAATAGAATTTCTTCCGCTGGAACGTCAAAATTGTGTAGCATTTGCACCGCTTGGAGAACTCAGTTCCATCAGATAATAATCTCATTAGTGTTCTGTTTTAATGTGGCTCTAACGGAACTGAAAACCGATATAACTCTGTCGGAACTCAGGAAACATGACATCCGAGTTTCGTCAGAGCGTTTCATCCGTTTTCAGTTCCGTTAGAGCCGTATGGAAACATAACTATTCTCTGTGGTGTATCAGGATTCCTACCTTGTACTGTCTTGTTTGCAAAACAGGCTTTAAGAACTTGCCACTTGCATGACAAATCACCCTCGATCGAACACACAACCTTCGGGATGAGGAGTCACTCTTGCGTCTGGCAAGACGATTTACCACCGACCAGCTTGCCTTGTATGATGAAATAGAGCCTATTCAATAAACTATAAATGACCTGCATGTAGACCTACATACTCGTATTGAAGGTATAACATTGTTTCTTTTACCATGCGCAATAATTGTGCCTAGATAGATCAATACTAACGTACATTAATCAACTATTTGCTCACTGGTGCCTTTTTAGTGCGATAGTAATGAATCACCAATACCAGACACGCCGTTGAACAAGAGCCTGTAGCTTATATGTTATATACTCACACATAATGCACCTATCAATGTTTTCCCCCGGGGGGGGGGCGGGCTGACCCAGGGGAATTAGACATTTTTACTTTTTCAAAGTCTAAATTCCCACCCTAGAGCAAGGGCAATTTGTCAAAATCCCCTCACTGGGAGATACTTTACATACACCCGGGATCAAAATTTCGGCCAAAGTCCAAATTTCCCGGGACTCGGCACCATTCTGTCTGTCAAATTCCCACCTATCGGGAACAGCCTTCTGTCCCTAGTATGCCCAACCCTGGGGGAAAACATTGATAAGTGCCTAATTATAATACAAAAATATACATGTACTGAGTCTGTGCAACCTTTCCAGAGTGACCATCCTTTGAGTAACAACCACTCTTTATTTAGCAGCATCAGCATTTTGTTTCAGTGATAACTGTTTACTAATGTTACCTTTCCAGAGCAACAACCTCTATTCAACAACCGAGCATTGTGTAGCCAAACAGGTAGTTGCTTTAAATAGAGGCTGTGCTGTCAGTGCTGTATATACTGAATGTCTATGGATCAGGCCAGCGTTCAATTTGACGAAACTCATTTCTTTTTATTTCACCAAATATATAATATGTAGGTGAAATTTTGTCATTAATTTTGTAAACCAGCAATTGTTGGTACAAAAGCTTGAACAACTCTCTGAAAGTACCCTATCCACCGTTCCTTCATTTTGAAGCAGTACAGACTGTCTGATAAAGGATCGAGGAATTACATCACTGTTTAACACCATTGAAATACTGTCACCATAGGGTATTTATAGACATTATCTGGATTACTCATTAACTGTAGATGGATGGTATTGTCTTCAAACAGATGTGCTCCATAATTGTCATCCTCAGTGCATTCACTTTCGAGTATAAACTGCATTAGAGGTTCCATGTTTGGTGTTGCAGGTTTTAAGTATTGGAGGTTGCAGGTTTTGAGTATTTGAGGTTGCACGTTTTGAGTATGGGAGGTTGCACGTTTTGAGTACGAGAGGTTGCATGTTTTGAGTATGGGAGGTTGCATATTTTGAGTATGGGAGGTTGCTCTTTCAATTCCTGGTATATTTGTTGCTAGACGATGGCACCGATTGTTATCAACAAGTCACCTGCTTTCTACATGCACCTTTGAACAATTAGACTGAGTTCTGTGTATTTTATAACCACTAAAATTTAATAACTAAATAGTAGTAAGATGTAAGAAAGACCACAAGGCATTTAATATTAGAAACAATTCCAGCCCTCATATTTTCCTCTCAAGTCCATTTATTTCAAACACATACCAACAGGCCGTAAAGCCTTTCATTATAAGACTACCTTAGAAATTTGGTCTTCTTACTCATAAGAACGAAGTATCTCAGGTGAAAACTGGTTGGAAACCACTGTTTTTTTAGGATGGTCATTTTATTCATATGGTCCTTCAGGAGGGTTTTCTGTATCCTATTTCCATTTAGAAATCTATAAGGCAGATTTGTGGTTGACTTTATCTTGCAGTGTATGGAAGTGTTGACTTGGAACTCAATTGTCAACATTTGTGCATTCCTCAAAGTTCATGTATACTAGAATGACAAATTGTTATGGGAAAAATTATCAAACTTATTTTACATTAATACAGTGAAAAAGACTGGACTAATTGATCTTATTAGTGAATGGGTCTTAATAGCAGGCCATTTTTGAATTTGCTTGTAAGTTTAAAGATTTCAATTATTTCAAAATTGCAATTATCGGCACTATTTCAAAATAATTCAAGTGGTCTTAATGGCGGAAATTTACATTTACAACAAACCTAAGGTAGGCGGACGAGACTTGATTACATATTGCCAACAGAAAATTTGCATAAAAGAATATTTAGAAGTGCTAAGTGAATACTCAACAGTCAACACAGTCACTGAATATGAATTAAAATTCATGTAATAGACAGTATACTGTAAAATCATTATTTTTCGAGGGAGATGAATTTTCCTTGATTTTGTTGTTACTCGACCACAATTTATCAAACTGCCAAATACATAGCATGGTTTTACCCTTCCATGCTTTGTAATCCGATAAATTTACGACCCCATGAAAATGGATTTTTATCAAAATCCAAGCAATTTAATACCCACAAAAAATATGTGATTTTACTGTAACAGTATATCGTCGCTGTTCTTCGAAATCCTCGTATATCAATTTTGGCTTCTTTTCAGGAGACGAAAAAAACTGAATAACTTTTTACTAAAAATGAATATTTATTTAATTCTTTGACACGAACATAGCGTTTGTAACTCCACTTTGAATGCACGTAAATGTACCTGTCGGCTGAGCAAAGGAAAATCCAAACTTTAACTTTTAACTCTATTATACGAGCTTTTCGTTATTGTCAAATTTGTTCCATTTGCCGTTATTCGACTTTTTCGCGGCATTATTCAGTTTTTTCGCATTACGTAATTGCGTTTTCTAAATCCTCGTATAATTTAAATTAGCCATTTATAGATATTTATATTGTTCAACGTTAAAATATTAAAGTGTTTCTACTTATCCGTTGTAATATACCATTACAGGTTAATTGTTTTGCATATTTGACGTAAGTGCAACCAAAAAACAACAAAACAATTTATTCGAGATTTTCGCAGACAAAAATGTGGCCCCATGAAAAAAATCAAGAATTTTCGCACAAGTACTAACTTTCTCGTTTGAGAGGCTTTTTTTAGACTATCTTATCCGGCATTTTCGCAGAAGACTTGTTACTGAATGGGCTTTCCGCTGTGCGTATAATCGTTTTTGAGCCAAAACATGTATACGAGGTTTTCGAAGAACAGCGACGATATGCTAATCACAAGCCATCATTGTTCGCATTCTGCAGTGAGGTGTTTAACAAAACCCAATATAAACATAAAACAAACTCTCAAGATATTTGATCCTAAGTTTTATTTGGTCTTGGAAATTATTATATAACAATTTACAAGGTATAAACTGATGTACTACACTACAAGTGTTAAATTCAACTTAAAATATTGTAAGTGAACGAGAAAGTTGGCTAAAAATGTAGATAAAATTCAATTTTTCATTTTCGTTTTTTCAAACACACATGCTCACCTTATTTATTTCAGTAGATCTAATTCATTACTCAACTGTATATATTTGTATTTATAAAAATTAAAACAGTATAAAACAACAATTATATACAAGTTTGTGATCAAAGGGATTAGTTACACAATATATGCGTGAACAGTTTTTATGTTATTATATTTATATTTCTGACTAATAACGAATAAACAAATATTTGCAGGTTATATCTGCTTTAAGAATTATTTCTATGTAGTTTTTATCAACAAAAAAACAAACAATTAATTAATCCCAGCAATTAACTTTTAATTTATATAAAATAGTAAAATCAACTTGAAGAAATGTGCTGCTTCAGATTCTTACTTTGTTAGAATTTTCATTTTCAGGGAAAAAGTACAAAAACACAATTTAAACCACTATGGGTAAAATTAATTTGAATCAGCATATATATTAAGTATGGTGTCATTGGATGCAATTAATACCTAAATATAGAATCAAAATAGGATGAATAAATGTCATTTGAAATTTTAACGACACAAGACTGTGACCTCCAAATTAAAACCACCATACTTCCAGATTGAAAGATGAAATGATGTTATTTACATTCACAAATCTACCAAGTTTCTATTTATGATTATTCCAAGCCTCCATAAACATACAAAATAAACAAGTGGACGTAACTCTGTGTATAAAAGCAAGTATATTTTACATATATTTATCACATAAAAACAATTCTAGACTACAAATATGAAGCAAACAACACACAATCACCAATCAGTATAATACCTGACCATTGGTATGTCCGCACTGCACGACAGGGACCAAATATTTCTCACAGCGGACACATACACACACACGCACGCACTTCACACAACCCAGGAAGCATATTGCACATTCATACAAAATGCCTATTGTAAGATAAAATTGCGATAAAATGAACGACTTCCAGAAAAAAAAATCCATCCAAGCTGAGATAGGTCTTTTTTGAACGTCCAGCAGTGGCAGTTCGTATCTATGATCTTTGAGCATATTATACAATGAAGGAGGCCTTTACGTTTAGATGTTACAGAAAGTTTCCCATAAAAAATCTAGGCCATTATTAATGCTATGAATAAACTTTTTAAGCATTTTGTTTATAGCCATTTTGAGTTATACATTTGTAGAATGGATAGTCAAGGTATCAGTATGTACATGGAATGTTCATGCAATTGTCAATGTCCGAACTTTAGTCTGTATCATAACTTTCCATTTATAGAGCCACTTGAAATCTTAACTCGCAAGCTTATATCAATGAGTTGCACACAAGCCCATATATAGAAACGCAGATAACCCGTGAGGATTTTACAACTTTCATACTGAACATAAAATGAGATTTACGACTCACTAGTAATTTTAATACAATACTACTCTTCAGATAACGTTTTATACTCCACGAGCGGAGTGAAACACAGATCCGATATCAACCTTTGCAAAGCAGACCCGTAAACAACCTCCAGCTAAAGTAAATTCTTGACCAACGGTCACTCAAATTGCGTTGAGTATTTCGATCAGACAAAAACAGACACACATGTATAAGGAACATCAATTGCAAAATAAACGAAGACGAGTTAAGGTTACAGATATGAACACAAAAGATTTTTAGCTTAAAAAGAAATGGTTAGGAATGCCAGTTTGTCTTAACGACTTAAATATACCATAGTCACGTCTGATAATAATACAACACATTTTTAATGAAATTCAGAAAAAACCTACATGGTGTTAGTTGGGAAATGACAAAATGGCACTAGATATTTCATAAACAACTACCTGAAATTATGATATGACAAACTCAAGGTTTATAGCCTGAAAAATACTGCAGATGTTGACAATAATGTGTTCTTTGGAAAATGAATAAACCTAAAGCAAATGTACAATTTATTGCATTTTCTTTGGGTTGCCGCAAAACTGACAACAAATGAAGTTTCATTAAAAAAGTTCCTACAAGTGCACAAAAATTATTTGAGCCAATGAGTGAATGAGTAAATGTGTGATTAAACAACAGCATGGTATATTTGTTCGATTTACAAGATGGAGAAAAGTCAGCCAGTTCAATTATTCATGAACACTGAATTTGAGATATTCCAAACATCTCAAAATATACAAATTTATAACTTTCACAGCATTTAGGAACTTTGACACAAGTTTAACCAATGGTCACAATAGGTTTTAATTTTAAAATGTTAACAATTTTTCTGTTAATTCACAGCCTTACATGCCTTTGCATAGATCTTCACAATGTCTTAAAACACTATCAGAATGTGAGAAATATCTATTAATTATAAGAATAGATGTTATAAACGTTTGAAGAGCATTGCAATAGTTGTAACAGCCGGTAACATCATCATAATCATCGGAAGACTGGCAGATTCAGCGCCGTTACATCCGTCCTGGTTATCGCAATGACAATATCGCATCTTGACACGGTATGTTCCGGTACGTTCCTGACATTCACGTCCCTCGTCTCCGCCTACTTCTCCGCTGGGGGCACACTGTCTGATGTATCGTACATTCCATTCATCATTGTAATACACTGAAGAAAAACAAACAAAATACATGGTCAATAACAAAATAATGAAGTTAAAATTTTACTCAACCAATCATTCACTGACCATTTTTGCCAAACAAAACGCCTTCAACCACATTGTTTTCATATTTTACTCAGTTTGTACTGAATAAAATCCTTCAGGGCAGATTAAATTGGCCATAACTTCGCCATTTCTAGAGATATTTTCATCGAATAACTGTTAATTTGGTCAAAAATCATAGCTCTTTCAGGTTTGATCAATCCGGAATTCCTGATTAATCAGGAATATTGACATACCTGACTACTAGTAGTACTACATGGTAGATTCATGATTTCTGTAAGATTCAGCAAAATCCTCAAATATTCCACAAATTCCAAAATGAACATCAGTCTAGCATATCACATATTGGGTATATTTTAACATTACAAAGGACAACTGTAACAACGGTCACAGTGCAACTTTTATGCAGGAGTTATAACAATAGACAGGCACTGGCACTACTAAGTACTTTACATGTACAAGAATTAAATTATTATCACATAGAAAAACCAGACTACACTTCGTTAGACCTGTCATTGATTCAATCGGAGGCATATTGATCAATGATGATTCTGATACACGTATACCAGAAGACAAAAATATCAACGATACATCCATATATTGATTTGTACATGGTAAAGATGAACCAGTTAGACCGACCCATCAGACATGATTCACACAAGATTTTGGGTGGTTCCATTCATTTCCCCATGTATCGATATTTCAAAATTTGAATAGAAAACATTTGGCAAAAAATAAATATGATACATTGATATAGCTTCTATAAATGACAGCTCTACATTTCACAACCCAGTTAAACTAGTAGACAAGTTTTCTTATTTACATTCTTGGCATACAACTTCCCTTTTGAAGTGGTATCAAGTTAACACCACATCTTGAAGTCCAACAAATATCAAAACATTTAACATTTTTACAAAAATTTAAACAAAACTACAACTTTAATTACATCTACTCTAGTATGCCTATTACTATCCATATCTACGACCGGAAACTTGTTGGTGAATACAGATCAAGTAACTGGTGAGGAGAGTCTTAAAACTATTTTCAGAAAATATTAATGATATAAAAGTATAAAGCAATATTCTTTGAGATACATACCTTCTTGGACAATTTTCCTGCACATTGTTACACCTTCGTCACATTTTTCTAGATTGTATGTTTTGTTATCGAACCAATCACCGCATGTCTTCTGGAAGTATGAGTTACAGACGAAGCATCGGATAGCAACACCTGAAAATACAGCAAACATAACATGTAGGAACATGAAAATACAGCAAACATAACATGTAGGAACATGAAAATAACAACACTTAGGATAATTATCATTTATACTGCAAAATCTTTACTTTGGATGATTATCATTTATAAGTTGCAAAATCTAACACCTTTTTTTGCTGATTCTACCTCAAAATTACAAACACTTCAATAGTTCAGACCAGTTTTCAATGACACCATGATACATACATACATGTTTTATGACCAAATGCACAGACTGTCGGTGATTAGGTCTGGCAAAAAATAAAGAGCCCCAAAAAATTAACTTACTAATAACTTAAGTGCGCCCATGATAATGAGAAAGGCGGGACAATTTGGTATATTCCACAAAGGTGGATTAATTAGATTATCAGTGATGTTTTTATTACAAAACTGACCATATCATTCTGTTTACTTAAGTAATTTGTAAAACCAATTTTGCAACAGTTGACCAAACCAATAAATGTTTGTTAACATCACATTATCCTGGAGGCACTATATAGTGTAAAATAACTTGTAGTGTTTAGAGTATTATTTTTGCTAGATTCTAAATTCGCACCTAGGGCCTGTGGCCAAAATAACTATTGTCGAACACTTAGTCCTTTATAGAACAAAATGTCGCTTTTTGAAAATTTCAGCGGCAAAAGAAATCCTGGATAATGGATATCAGTGAGTATGATCAGCACTATGTATCTCACATAATAATGTGTCAATTTTGTGTTAATGCCTAATCAAAGTTTACACATTTTAGTTGTTAGGTATTTTTCATAAAACTCAATGATTCATTGCAAATCATACTCAACACTCGTTACAATATTTTAAAAGAAGAAATTTAAACATGTTTTGTTGACATTTCATTCAGCCCCAAAAGGCCACTGCTGAGTTACCCAATACACCATTTAAAGATAGACAACGTTATTCACAAATTTATGTCAATCATCATTATCTGTCACAGTTCAGTAACTTAGTTTGAATACCAGAATTTTTTCTAAAATGAATATTGAACATGTTGAGAAACTCTTCAAATACAGTAGGCACTGTGTGGCATAACCAATCATGTATAGGGACTATGTCTAATGAAATTTAGGCAACAGGAATGTAGATGTATTTCCATAATAAATTTCAAATTCAACAAGACCCCACAAAAAACTTTTGAGTAGAGGCCCCCGCCATTAGTGTTCTGTATAATTTTAAATTGGGTCTTTCCTTAAAAGTTGATGACCATACAAATGAGTTGGTAACAAGCATCATTCACTTAGAAGTCCTAAGAATGAATGAAACAAGTACAGACCCTACTGCCACATGTACATGAAAGAATGATTAAATAATGTACCGGTACATTTATGTCAAAGTACTGGTTTCCATGAGAATTTGAAACATTGACTCAACCGCAAATGAACACTTTCAATGTAATAGGATTAGGAAGGTAGAGACTGTTTATCTATCACCAATTTCTATTAATTGCAGACTAAAAGTGAAATCTTAGTTCTGCATATTTCTCATTAGCCCGCCCTTAGTAACTGTACAAGTTACAGACCAGTGGGAACATGTGCTTCACTGACAATTACACAGTCTACACCACATAACTAGGAAATTATGTTAATCTTGTCTTATTTTATTCATCCTATGAACATCATTTCCGCTGTGTTTCAAACAAAATGAAGCGACCTCATGAGTTCTAAATATAGCAACAGTGTCTGAAATTGTTCAAATGAAACTATAAGGTGCAAATAATAAATTACGCATGACAGTTCCTGCCAAGCTAGACAATGAAGTTATATATCTACAGTGTATATAGGTAGACTTGATAGCTAGCCTCAGGCGAGACCTGTCCGACTAGGAGGGTATAGCGTAACAAGTTTATCATGACAATCACAAGTACACTGTATTAACACACTGCTACATAGTAAAGGACATATGATGAAGGTCAATCATGTTAAACTCATGAAACTTGAAACTGGAGCAAGCAAAACCCCATAAAAACGGTCAATGAAATTCCATTTGATACTATTAAACATTTTATATGATAGCCACTTTACTAGTGATACTATAAATGGTTTCCAATATTTGGCAACCAAATTGAATAAACAGTGTTATCAACTTTTGATATTAGGTGTTTTTTATAACTTTGGCTGTCTAAATAGGAGTTTATAACAGTTGATGATTATATTATGGCTTCCCAACAGCTAGCTAAAAGATGACTTAATTAAACAATTTATAAATATTTAACAGTAGGAAGTCATAAATATACAACTACCTTTCCTTGACAAGGTGACAAACTTGCAAGTTTTAAATACATGTAAGGAAATTGGAGCATATCCTTTTTGTAAGAAAATATGTGATAGGAAAAACGGGAAGGTTCTGACCAATTGAATTATAATTAAAAAATCTATTTTTTGCAAGATGCACTTGTGCGAAAGAACACAGTTTCTCAGCCCCCCCCCACTCCCAATTTAAGGTTAGCCACACTATGACTATTAGTTCCTTAATTCTGATATAAGTTTTATTTATAAACAAGACTGCGTTCAATAAACGCTTATGCCCCCTGCGGAAGCCTTGTCCATAAACAAGTCTAAGTCCAAAATTAGGTCAAGGTGAAGGTCAAAATGGGGTCAGGTGATACAGGCGTGTGGAGAGTGTTCATATACAACATCCATGCAAGTATGAAAGCTTTGTAGCAAGCCATATTAATGCTAGAAGAAACGGTCAATTTGGGTTAACCAGGACGGACAAACGAACGGACGGACAGGTGAATCACTATATGCCTCCTGATCTATCGATACGGGGGCATAAAAAATACAATGTACATGTAATATTTTATTGACTGCTTACAATATAAACTGAATTACAGAACACTGAAGGAGATTTGTATGAAAACAAACACACATTGATTTTATTAAATATGGAAATTGCGCAATAATACCTCATCTACACAAATACCTACTACATTAACAAAAAGTATTTAGCACATAGATTTGACATAATGAAACTATTATGTACGTAGAGGTCTGTAACATTGAACCAGCTGTGAAAGACTACAATGCCCTACAAATACCTATATTTAATAATATAGAATGTTAACATTAAGAATAGAATAAATCAATATATTATATTCCATAGATGGGAATACTGTACACTAGAGTAATTTATAGGCCAACTAAATAAACCATTGGATAATCATCTCCTGACCCATAAATTACATTTTCTTTGGGGTTCCGCTAGCTTCTGAATCTGGAGGATCATTTTGATACTTTTGACTTAATTTTAACATTTTATAGGCAAAATTTCTATAATTTTAAGACCAAAATATTGAGTCAAAATGTGGCTGTTTGGAAATTTCAAGGATAAAAACGACTCTATTCCTATTCCAGAGTCAAATGGAACCACTGCATAATATTATAAAATGTTTCATAACTTAAAATAAATTTCAAAACAGAAAATTGCCCAAATCATTCCCAAACCCCTCTCCACCAAGAAGGATGATATCCTAGCAATTATATATGGTCATTAACAACACTTAAAGGGAGTTTTTATTGGATAAGAATCTACATACAAAGTTGAAACAGTATAGTTGATAAGCCAAGCTTTTTGGATAAAATCCACATGAATAATTCAACATGCAAACAATTGAATGGGAAAATCAATATTTGAAGATACAGCTGTTTTTTGCCAATTGAATTTCAATGACACAGCTCCCTAGTGCAGGGATGTGGCTTGGGCAGTTAGATCATCGAAAGTTAATCTAAAGCATGCTTAGAACTATACATATGTGTCCTCTGCAGAGCCTCCACCCACCCCAAGAATGGACAGAACACAAATAGTACTATATTACTATATGCTGTAGTCGTAGATGTCACTCACATGATGGTTCATCACTGAGAAAAATTGTAACTAACTTACTAAGACCCTATCCAAACTACCCATAGAATAAGACCAGTGCCAGTAGGTTAAATCATGACTGTATTTCAACTTTGGGGATAGAGCTTAGCAAAACCTGTAATTTTGGGTAATCACTACATTTGTATTTCAGAAACATGGGGAAAGGATTTTCAGACTCTTCCCTAGAATTTTTTAATGTGCTGGGGCAATACTGGAATTTGCGCTTAAGGAGATCTGCGAGAATGGCTGGAAGGTGTTAGAAGGGAAAACTGCACGATTATTCAGAATTTAACCTTTATTACACAATATTAGCAATAATCACTCAGGTGACATGATTCTGACCAAGGTATAAACATTCATAGTGATTGAAAGACACCATACTAGGATTTTAGGAGGTTCCGAGCTGTCAAAAGGGAAATCCAGAGTACTCCCAGCATCTTCTGCCCCTAAAAAGTGGCTGATTTCAAGGAAGAAGATTTCTTTATTTTTTGGTGAAGGCTATAATTCAAAAGATTCTCATTATAACTTAAGTGAGAAAGACCCTGTATAATGCAGCCCTTTTTACTATACAAACAAGGGTCAGTCCAATCAAAGTTTAACAGTCAGATTGTTAACAAGCAAATTTATACAGATTAATTGATTCCAAATTGAGTATACTATTCAAGTTGGACATGACTGCTGAAAAACACATTTTGACCCTCAAGAATTTGGATTTAGAGCAAGTGTCTCTTAAAACCATAGGTATTTTGCTACTAAAATGTTAATATTTCGTCACCAGTATCAAGGTATCCCTCAGAAGCTAGAGGAACACCTGGTTTATTAATGTGAGTATAGGCCCTAATTTGTCCTCATGTGCATTTAATGATTTATATGTAAGTCAATTTTTGACCCCATCTCCTGTCAACATTTAAAACATCAATAATGTATCTATTGTGCATACTGATATTGATAGACAGACCCCCAACTACACATTATGATGGGATGTTACATAATATTACACAGCCTTATCACCTATCACATCTTAACTTTAAGCTTTTCAGCATATGATAATGCCACAGGGGGCAATGTTTGACACACCATGTCCATTATTTACAATCCCTTCACAAAATAAATTGTTTTATGACATAATAGTCAAGTACACAAGAGTTGTCTACACAAATCATACTTGTCAGTAGACAGCCTTTGTGTTGTTATCACACCCTGGGCTATTTACACATTGAGACTAGACAAAAGTCATGACCTGATAGGAACATAATTTGACCTGAGAATAGAATTATCATATAAACATTCAAAATAACCTAGATCGACTTGTTTGGCTGAGAATGAAACAGTATTATACATTTTTACAAATAAAGTGACTTCATACACTGTCAATAAATGCTTTTACACCACAGAAATAGTAGAGAAAATTTCCATAAACATGTCAATTTGTCAGTGGTTTAATTTACCTGAACACCGACAATACAAACCGTCTGTGGATATTTTCCTACCAACGATCGTAGCTATTGACAGAGTCTACATATATGATACATAGTTTAATAAATCCAAATCGTCCGAGAAATTGTCATGCTTGCATATTTAACTAAATTCCTTAAAAGCAGCGGTCAGAACACAGTCTGAGCCGACCCGAAAATTGGAGTCAACACATCGCCTTTTTCGACACGGAAAACCACGCTAGCAGAAGCAAAACTACACGGCATTTATAATAAACAATCCTTACCTTGATCCAAAGTGAGGAAAAGAGCTACAGCTCCGATCATACAAGCTAGAAACCACTTCATTTTCGTCTCGTTGTCAGAATCCTTTGCCGATGGAGGTCACAGTCAATTCGTAGAGGACAATCTAAGCGTCACGCATGCGCAATGATCTTTATTTGACATTTTGACGTCACAACCCAGAGGCTCCCAATGGGAGACGATAAACCGCGGATGTTGCGAAATATGTACAACATTTCATAATCGATCTTAATCAGCGGTCTTTCAACGGTTTAGTTCTTATCAGTAGTTTTCCTGATATATTTATAGATCTATATATCGCAACTTTAATTCTATCAGATATAGTGACACTGACACACACAACCTAGCTATATCTAGAATCTAAGTTCTTGATAAACAAGAAAAAAGAAGTGATCTCACGCCCTATGGGTTTATTTTCTTATTTATGGACGGATTTTTAAAATATTGATATCAAATTAAAGACGAAGCTCTCTAGTTTCTGATTATGTTATAATATGTATAACACCAGTAGTAATGAAATGTTTATTAAAACCCAAATGCACCTCCGTGACTGCGTGGTCAATTCCCCGTGTTTACACGAAGTTTTATCAACGTGCGTGGTGTTTATAAACCAATTTATATTATAAATTTTATACCCAAAAAAATATATTTTTGGTTTACTCTTTATTAATGATAGTCCTACAAATAACCTGTGATTGGCCTATATCACGTTTAAACACCGATGACATATAAATAGGCCTTTGTTGTAACCTTGGTAAACAAACGTTAGCAGGCCTAATTATTAATCACTTTATAAATTAAGTAGCTTTTATTGTGTATTATATCTATCTTTGGAGTAATAGAAATTGAACCTTTTGATAGTACACAACAGGCCTATTATTGGGCTTAATTTAGTCCTATATTTTATATGCCATTGTCAATGAATAAACTTACCCGGCGTTAGGCCTATTGCATAAAAATTATGCCCATGATTTCTCTTGGAAAGTAACAAGGGAAACTTGGAAGACAGCCCGGGGCACGT
>OX365944.1:17697500-17702500 GCA_947247005.1 Spisula solida
GAATGGGAATCAAAACCAACGAGGAGATCACGTAGTGTTTAACAATACTAGTGATCGACCCTCCAACCGTCAACATCGAAATAAACAATGGAATATCTGCTCAACTATCTGAACAAAGAACAGCATTTACGCATATACTTGTAGCGCTTATCATAGCAAACCTGACAAGCATAACAGGCATGTGTACTAGTATTGGATATGAGATCTACTCTCAAGGAATGTCTCAAAGAGTGTATGTTGATGACACAGTACACTTAGATATGTACGCTTTTCAGATCGTTGCTCTGAATTCGTTGCTGAATCCGGTAGTATATGGCATCAATATAAGAAAGATACGACAATTAATACGTGGCAAATTTTCACACAACACTAGTAACGTCTGACGATAAACAATGGGTTCATGAATACGTTACCCATTACAAAAGACGGTTATGGCAAATGTCCACTAATTGCGTGAACCAAAGTTCACGGAAAAAACTAGGATTTACTGTGGATAAACCACAATATAATTATACATACATTCGTGTATTTATTTTAATTTTCCTGAATTCTAGTTAGTTACTGTACAGAGAGACAATATGTATCAGTATATGAAGGGCAATAACTCTAAGAAAACATACATTGTTTTTACCCATATCTGCGGAAGTCAATTTGATATTTCTCGTCGTAATATAAAACCATTTTCTACGATTTATTTTCGCAAAACTCGGTCTTGGAAAATAAAAGTTATATTACTAAACGCGGACACAAATTGCTCATTTTGCACTATACAAATACACATGTATAGTTAATATACACGGAAATACAAAATGTAAGGTACACTGTCAAATGCGTCGTTTTGAGCGAGTTTGAAGCATAAACGCAGCGAGATATGTAACAAATATTGGTAAAAGTTAGAATAAAGTAATAACTACGGAACGGACTGGTAGGGTTTAGTTGCTTTTATTTATCCTCGCCACAGGAAATCCATATGTTTAGTTTTTGGGGGATTATACTAGATAGTGCATGATACAGAAGATGCCCCAGTTCCAGAAGCATCCCTGGTTCTTTTACGTGCCGATGTAAAGCATCATACACGGGACCTTGCTTAACGTCTTGTTATGTTAGATGGGAAACACTGACAAACATTTCTGTTTTTGACCATCTGGAGTAGGGATCGAACCCACAACCTTCAGATCAGCAGTCAGTAGCCCTTACCACTAGACCACTTGTCCACCTATGGATTGGTAGGGAAACAACGTTATCTGTTAAATCAGTCGGGACACCTGATGTTGGTTTCCGTTAAAATAATTCAAAATGGAGCGAAGAAAAACTCTTCACACATAACAGAACCATATTAACTATCATTTTGGTGAATTAAAAGCTCTTATATGTAAGCCAGTACACACAATTTAAAGTGAAAGTAGCAGAAAAAAGACTCATACAACTCATACAACTTGAAGGTCAGCGAAAATGACCATACTTCCGTTTGGTTATGCCCATGAAACTTTCTAACAAAAGAAGGCCTAATGTTTGTCCTATGCAAATGACGTCATTTGACTTCTCTGTTTATTATGATTACGCCTATACCAAATTCCGTTTATACCAGTCACAAAATGTGGATCTCATAGAAAGAGCCTAGGAATGTGTTATCATACTAGCACTAGCACTAACCCATTGCCAGGCCCCGCAATTTTCATAATTCTTCTAACACTAATAAGTGCATGACAGTGACACAGACAATAATACTACAAAAGAGGGCTTAAAAACTAAGAATTGCGAAATTTAGCGTTGATGTTGCTACATTTAACGTCAGTCCAATTTGTTGCGACATTAATTTTTAACGTCACTGATGCGACATTTCGCGTCAGAAGGGTTGCGACATTTAGCGTCGGTTGCGACATTTAGCGTCCAGTGCGACATTTAGCGTCGATGCGACATTTAACGTTGCTTCATCTGGTTATAGCCCCCGCTACATATAACACCGGAATCAGTTCCCTTTAAAGAAAATGACACCACCATTGTGGCGAGAAGCGGTGACCCTCGGCACTACGTCTTAACAAACGCTGTCCAGTTTCCAACATTGACTTGAATAGTTGATGGGAACAAGTTACGACGCTTGAATGTTGGTAGGCCACAATGTAGGATTTGCGAAAAAAGTAAACAACTGATTTGTGTAATGAATGAATAAAACAAGATGAACTGAGTATGAGAAGCGTTGACCATTTATATAGTTTAAATGTTTAATATCAATTAAAAAAGCAAATGCCTTCACTAAAATTAGACGTCGCGTCACGTCGAAAACGCGGCAAATTAGCAACGTTTTTTAGAAGAAATGTATTTTTCCTGAGAAATTCTCACCTAAACCACACTATTTTTTTGGCATCATTTTATTCATTTTTTAAAACTTTACGATTATTGAATAAAAAAAATCCTATCCGGTTTCGTTTTCGATATATAACGTTGAATTTGCTGACGGGTGTGTACATATATTCCAGACGTCGCGTCACGTCGAAACTGCGTTAAAATAGGGCCGTTTTTCAGAATTATTTTCTTTTTCTAGAGAAAACCTCACCTAAACCACTATATTTTTTGCATCATTACATTCGTATTTTGAAACGGTCTTTGATTATCGAATAAAAAAATACCCTAACCGGATTCGTTTTCGAGAAATAACGTTGAATTTGCTGGCGGGTGAGTGTTTTCTGAAGTTCACTAATAACAGCATTTCAACGTTTTTTTCGTCTTAAAAACAGTAAAGATATCGCTATGTTTTTCAAATCAAACATCTCCTCTTGTTATTTGATCATCCGTGTAAAAGATTATGAAGTTTTTTCTATTAAACACTCGTAAAATCATAAAAAAATGGTATTATGCCCGTAGCGTCACGGAAATACATGTGTATATCCGTGGTAGCGTCAATACGCGCGTGTCCGTTAGGTGGCGCTTTGACGTACGTAACAACATATTTATGACCAAAATGAATACACCAACATAAAGAGGAGTCTTTAATGTTTGTTTTCTACCAAGTTTCAAGAAAATTGGTCAACATTTATTTTTCCCGAGGAACGTGCAAGCGAGTCCATTAGTCATTAAAAATGTTAATTGGCTTAGAACATGACATATTTTTTTATATGACATATAATCTGACAGTATGTTCAGTAAAATATTAAAATAAAAAAAATCAATAGAATCGCATGACAGTCAATAATACTTTCTTACAAAACAACATACATGTACATGTATTTCATTTATCAGCCACATCGACCCTAAGTACTAGTATTAGCACCAATTTCCTGCTGTGCGATATCGACAACGCTGATCGTGCAGTCCTGATAAAGGCAAATATCTTATTAATAGAAATGGAAACGATCGAATATTACTAGTACATTTTGTATATGTTTTCCTGTACATGGGCTGATATTGATGATAAAGAAAGATAACTCATACTCTGAATTGGGTCCAGATAACAAATTGTCTCCCTTGCAATGTGAGGGATGAAGCTCAACATGTGTATCCGATGTGTACCCGTTGTCTTGGCATTGTGCGGACAATAAAAAGATATAATAAAGTAAAATATGCTGGAATTTACTCTGACCCGATAAGACCAAATTTAAGTATGCCGCCCGATCCTCAAACGACGATCGCTGAGATTGGATTGTGTTGAATAGACACAAGTATAATATACATGTACTAGCATCAATGCATTCTATCCTCATCGGTTCATAAGTACTCTCAATGTTTTATAACAATGTATTATTTAATGACACATTAATTTTGTTTACAACGAACAAACGACACATGCCAGTTCTCTATTACTGACATAAGGTGGACATTCTAGACCTGTACCGCATCTTGTCTCGACAAAATACAGCATGTTATCACTATTTTTACCACCACTGTTGACAACCGTCTCTGGACGTCGATCGAGGCACACATACTCACTCCCATCATCATATCCGGCATACGCGCCCACAAGGTATCCACTGTATTCTTTCGTCCATCCTGGGTAACAGTCAGTACGACCTGGTATCATAACGTTGGTACTTCGTCACTATAGATATCAGAACCAAAGAAATCTGATATGTCGTGCACATAGCCTGGTCCAGCATGATGATAAAACGTGTACTCCACCCCAGTTACCAGTACAAGATTGTTGGCAGTTTCTGAGTAATGGTCCCATGTGGGGTGATCCGAGAGACAAAGGTAGTTTGCACCAGCTCCCTTTTCACTTCCAACGTGATACGTTCCGGCCATGTAACCTGTTAATCAAAACCATAATTATATCACTTCATGGGAATTCAAATTGGTTTTGAGACTGACCCTATAAACTAGCTTGTATTTCCGGTTTAGTATTTCTCATTGTGTTTCAGGTTTATCATGACAATTGGAACCAGCACCAGTGACTTTTAAACAAGTAATCACTGAATTGCATACATATACATGTACCAGTCGCATTACATTTAGTTTTAATAACGATACATTGAATCCAAATTAGTACATGTATTCAGTTTGCATGTATAATCCAGTTAGGATCTGGTGACAGTGACGTAGCCGTTTATGTGTACACAGAATATTACAACCATTGTCTGAATAGGTAGTGCGAATATAGTTTGTTAGTTTAGCATTGAAATTATGACTGCCTGTATGACTGCCTGTTAAGCCTTTATTATTGGTTTTACACCGTGATAGTGGACCCGACCGCTGCGTCATTGTATTCTTGCCCTGACTGGACTATATGTCTTACATTTAAAGCATTGACTAACATATCTTCGGGGATAGCATGGCAATTACGATATATAAACAGTACTGGTATCCAACTAACAGAACAAGCCTGACAATAGTAAAGACATAATTATCTAGAATTATCTGCGACCAATGAATTTGTAAATGAAGAAACGCAAGTGTTCATTCATACCGGAATACACAAGGTCTGTTCCATTACTTGGACATGTTGTTCGTCCCCATCTAACGTATGTTGAACCTGAAATAAATTATACTGAGTCATTTCTTATCAACTT